>LPNX011147537.1:447204-478599 GCA_001517045.1 Pseudotsuga menziesii
TTTTCAGCCCCCAAGCTCTGATACCATGTAGAAAATCCTGGGTTTTACTGCATGCTGGTTTAAATGCACATTTCGTGGTTTTCACTTACATCCGGTTTTGCATTGGCTGTAAGTTACTTATGAAATTTTCTGAACAATTTAAACACACAATAAAACTTCACTAACAGGCAGAAAAACACATTTGGACAGTCACACAATAAAAAATTGACTCAGAGATTTTTGGCCAAATAAGCCCTGGAAAAACCCCCACGGGGAAAACCAGTCAGAGAGAGGAGAGAGATTTATTATTTTCTTCAGCAAAATAAAGGACAGAAATACAGTGAAAATACTACTTATCTCCACCACAGATTTTATCTCAAAATCTGGAAACTTGTGCCCAGCAAAACAGCAACCGTACACCCTCGATTTCTGTGCCTATTTAATGCAGACCGTACACTGTCTCGATTTCTGTACCAGCAGTTTAAAGCAGCTGTACTCTATCTCGATTTGCGTGCCAGCAATTTAATGCAGGCCGTACTCCCTCGAAATCAGTGCCAAATAAATGCTGTTTGTACCCTCGAAAACTGTGCTGTAATAAATGCAACCGTACAACAAAATAACAGGCCGTACTCCCTCGAAATCTGTGCCAATAAATGCAGCCGTACAATATTTAATGAAGGCCGTACTCTCCTCTCGATTTATGTGCCAGCATTAAAGCCCCTATACTCCTCGATTTCTGTGCATGAATCTTCTCTCTGAAAAATGAAGAAAACCCTTCTCGTCCTTCTCTTCTCTCAGCGCTCCTCCTTCTCATGAAAATGAAAAAGTGAATGTCTTTTTGCCTCCCTCAGCCTTTTTGTTTAACCCTAAGTGGGTCTCTAATCCAACAGTGGAAAAAGATCCAATCCAATGGATGAGATTCAGTAAGAGTAAAAATCCCTTTTATTTAATTCTCATAAATAAAATTACCCACCCACTTAAATTTATCAAAAAGTGACTTTATGTTAATAAAGTCTCATTAAGTGACATTTAATGTGAGGGTCACCTTTTTCCCTCTTCTAAGTGACTTAGGCAAAATAAAAGTCACCTAGGGAACATCTGCCTAGGTACAAAAACTAACACTTATAGGCGAAATGGTAAGCCGTACCCCGTGTTTGGGTACTCCAAGGGTAAGGCCGACTCAATAAAATGAAATTCATTGGGGAAAATGTAATGACCCCCCACCAAATCTGAACTAATTTTTTTCTAATTACGTATAGAATCTGATTCAAAACTTATGTCAAACACTTTGCAACACTGTTCAAATTCCATTGAATATTGTCCAAATCTAGTAGATTGATTTACAATGAATGTTTTTATGGTTTTGTGCTCAGCACTCATGGAACATAATTTGACTACCAAATGTGCACATAAAATATATACTTATGTATTTAATATTGAGAAATACACTCACATCAACGCAGGAATATATTTGGCAATTTTCAATTTTTTAATGCATGTAACAGCAGTACAAATAGGTGTTTAAAATAAGATTTCAAGTGTACTTTCATGTCTGAGTTTGATTCTCTGTTACAGTTGCCTGGTACAATGATTTATCAAATTTTATGTAACTTCCAAACTTCTAATTGATATCTACTGAGTCTATGATTTATCAAATTTTATGTTTCAAATTTTCAATCTAAATGTTCATTGTTCAAATAATCAGCGGAATTATAATTATGAATCATGATTCATAATTTATGAAGAAATCTATATGCATGTATGATGTGACTATGACATATATATATATATATATACAGTACTCCCGATGTACCCAAGTACCCTTTTTCAAAAAGTGGCGTCCTCGTACCCGTACCCAAGTTTCCTGACAACTTAGGTTTTAAATTACATTTTTTTAGTTTTTTAGTTTTTTTAATTTTAATGTTGTAGGTTGAGGGATATCCAAGACTCCCCCGATTGGTTGAGGGACGTTCCAGAGAAGTCCACGATTTTAACAGGTATGTTTAGGTTATGGATCAGAAATCCCCAAGTCCCCAATGGAGTCTCCAATGAATTGCTGACGTTTCTGAGGAGTTCCAAAGTCCCCAGAACGCAGGAAATTTTTGGGGGGATGGGTCCCCGTGCAACATAGTTTATTATTAATTAGTGATACCTGCAATTCAACGTAGGGACGAGTGAATGTTCTAGCATGGACGATAAACAGAGATCAAACGCGACTAGAGATTAGTACACCAACTCGACAAGATTGCACTAAATAGGCTTTCACTACAACTAAGTTTTATAGAGAATTATTTTTTAGTGAACCAAGTATATATATGGTCATGAGGAAATAGAAATGTCATTAACAACCCATATAATATCCCAAATACTGATATTCTACTGAAACTGTGTATAATGTTGACTCATACACTCAATCTTGTGCAAAAATACGAAACAATCGTGCATGCAAAAATACCCTAAAATATAGTTGAATTGGGGCTAGGCTTTGCAGAAAGGAATTTAACACTTACCACTGATAACCTGGTTAATAATGACTCCACCGATAGTTGCATGCATAAAGTTCCAGATAAGTAGGCTAATGGTGCTCCTTTCCTCTCGTGTGACGCCCAGCTGCACAGAAGCTCTTCCCCAGGTGAGAATGACGTTTTGGGTGGAGGAGTTGTCTGATATCAGTGAAATTTTACAGAACTGATGGTCTTCCCCTCCTGAAGGGAATGGTCGGAGCATGCGAAAGATTTGGCCTCTCTAAGTGCCCTAGCGAATTGATCTATCAGTTTGGTGCTCAAGCCCCCCAACCTCTTGGATCTGCTGATAGCTGCTCGAAATGAGCAAACAGAGAACTGACAATCACGCAAGGTAATGGAATGACCCTATTAATGAAGAAGCTGACATACAAAAGATAAACTGGGAATCAGAGACCCAGTGAATACTTTGGGGTTTCCAGCTAAATCGTCAACTGCAAAACGTGAACCTGCAAATAATCCTTCTGAGTGTATTGGATCCTGAACACTGATGTATACGGTGAATGTCGTTGATAAACCTCGATGGTCTATCCCGAAGAGACTAGGGCAGATATCTCACTGTCGAACCCTCGCTAGCTGAAGACGTTGTCTTCAACCCCAACTGTCGCAGTTGCACGCTGTGTTGCTGCTCAAAAGCTCCAAATCAACAATAATAATAATAGATAGTCTCTTTAGTCCAGTAACCCTCTTAAATAGAGTCTCATGCACTTTTAGGGTTTGCATGTCACTTTTAGGGTGTATGCTTCTCTTTTGCATTCATGCAATTCTAATTTGATGTTGACTTTTAAGCCTAAAGAAATAAGGCTTCTTTTATCCGACTGATGACGTTAACACTGAATGAATGTCCTGATCTACTCTAAGTATCAAATGCCCTCAGTCAATTCCCTCTCATGCAGTACCCACTCGAACCTATGGGAATTAAGTAGGTTAGTAGGTGTTTTGGGTGCTTAATTAGAGGGGGACATTACAGTCATCCCCACTTGAAATTGCTTGTCCTCAAGCAACTGCAAACTAGGATGTTGCAATACCTGCTTTCCCTCCCATGTGGCATCCTCCATAGGTAATTCTTTCCATTTTACCAAATACTCTCGAATCACCCTGTTTCGGAGCTTACTTTCTCACACCTGTAGGATTCTCTATGGAATCAATACCAGCAGCCCTTCATCATCTAAGGGAGGCAACTTGGTGGATGGAGCAATGTGTTGTCCTAATGTTTTCTTGAGATTGGACACATGAAACACATTGTGAATCTTGCTCTCCTCTGGGAGTTCTATCTCATAAGCCACCTCTCCAACCTTCCAAACTACCTTGTAAGGACCATAGAAGCGAGGTTTTAGTTTTTCGGCTCCTTTTTTCTTGAGGGAAGATTTCATGTATGGTTGTAGCCGTAAATATACCAGATCTCCTACCTTAAAAATCCTCTCAATCCTGTGTCTGTCTGTGTATAGCTTCTGTTGATTCTGTGCTGCCTATAAGTTATCCTTTAGGACCTTAAGAATATCTTGACTGTCCTGCACCCTATCTTTTGCCTTGGGTGCTCTGTTGTCTCCAAAAGGTAAATCCGCGAAGTTCAGTGCCTCATAGCCATACAGTGCTTTAAACGGTGTCATCCTGATAGACATACAGTAGGTAGTATTGTAGCAGCATTCCCCTAAGTGTAGCCATTTAATCCATGTCCTCTGTTGGCCTGCTACATAATTGCATAGATAACCTTCAACCCATTTGTTGACAATCTCTGTCTACCTGTCGCTTTGCGGATGATAACTTGTACTTGTAGCGCGTTCGGTCCCTACCAACCTGAATAGCTCCTGCCAGAAAGCACTGGTGAATTTACTATCACGATCACTGACAATGGTTTTGGGTAGCCCATGTAGTCTGAAAACCTCTCTGAAAACTAACTCGGCTACCTGTGCTGTTGAATAATCGGAAGAGATAGCAAAGAAGTGGGCGAATTTGGTCAACCGATCTACCACTGCATATAAGCAATCTCGTCCCCGTACCTTGGGTAGCCCTATAATGAAGTCCATTAAGATACTTTCCCACTTCTGCTCCGGTATCGATAATGGCTGAAGTAACCCTGTCGGATGAGTGTGTTCGATCTTGTTCTGCTGGCAGATGTTGCATTCCCGAACGTGTTGCATTACTTCCCCTTTGAGGCCCTTCCATGAGAACCTCTCTCAAATCTGCCTATAGGTCTTCAAGAAACCATGATGTCTTGATAATGGTGAGTCATGTGATGCCTGTATGATCTTCCTTTTTAAGGCTGATTCTGGGATGAGGTATATCTTGCCCTTGTAATAGATGATATCATCAATAATTATGTACCTGTCATCCTAAAGTTGTCCATCCAATAACTCGCAAGCAAATTTGTTTTTGGAGTACTTTACTAAGAGAAGAAATCTCCAATCTGTGGATATACTCATGAGAGATAATGAAGTTGGTCGTCTGGATAAGGCATCAGCTACTACATTGTTCTTACCCTTTACATACTCTATCTCGAAATCATAAGCCTACACCTTGCTGACCCATTTCTGTTGGCGCTCATTTAACTCCTTCTACTCCAAGAAGTACTTGAGGTTGTTATGATCTGTCTTGATTTTGAATTTGCTTCCCACCAAGTACTACCTGAATTTAGTGAGGGCATGTAAGATGGCTAGATCTCTTTGTCATATATGGAGTAGTGGCGCTCATAGTCCTTCAGTTTCCGGCTTTCAAATGCAACCGGGTGATGATTTTGCATCAATACGGCTCCTATCCCTTCTCCTGAAGCATCACATTCCACTATGAATGGTTGTGAGAAATCTGGTAGGGACAAAACTAGGCAAGAACTCGTGATGGTTTTCATTTCCTCAAAGGTACGTTCTGTCAATTTTGTCCATGTGAATGCCCCTTTCTTGGTGAGGTCGGTGAGTGGTGCGGCAAATTGAGAGAATCCCTTAACGTACCTCCTGTAATAGGTGCAAAGGCCTAAGAAGCCCTTCAGTTCAGTAATTGTCTTCGGCGTTGGCCAATCCCGGATAGCTCTAATCTTCTCCATATGAACTTGTACCCCTTCTGCACTGATTATGTGTCCTAGATACAGCATCTCTTTCATGCAAAATTCACACTTAGACATCTTTGCGTAAAGCGAGTGCTCTTCCAGAATTCTCGATACCTCATCTAAGTGTTTCAGATGTTCCTCCCAAGTTTTGTTGTAAATTAAAATATCGTCAAAGAACACTAGCAAATACTTTCGTAACTGAGCCCTGAAAGTGTGGTTCATGCACGACTGGAAGGTTGCTGGAGCATTGGTGAGTCCAAAAGGCATGACCAAGAACTCATAGTGTCCATAGTGGCAACGAAAAGTTGTCTTGGGAATGTCTTGATCCCTTACTCGGATCTGATGGTACCCTGATCGGAGATCAACTTTTGAAAAGTATTTGGCACCTCGTAGCTTGTCCATTAGTTCATCAATCCTAGGGAAGGGATACCTATTTTTGATGGTCTTCTTGTTGAGGGCTCTGTAATCAATACACATTCGCAATGTGACATCCTTCTTTTTAACTAAGACTACTGATGATGCAAAGGGACTAGAACTCGACTGAATATATCCTAGTTCTAGTAATGCCTGAGGGCTCTGTAATCAATACACATTCGCAATGTGACATCCTTCTTTTTAACTAAGACTACTGATGATGCAAAGGGACTAGAACTCGACTGAATATATCCTAGTTCTAGTAATTCCTTGATCGTCTTCTCGATCTCATCCTTGTATCTTTTGGGATGCCTGTATGGAGTGGTGATGACTGCTTGAGTCCCCTCCTCCAACTCAATGATATGCTCAAATCCCCTGTCTGGTGGTCTACCTGCTGGAAGAACCCGGAATACCTTCTCGTGCTTCTGCAATAATGCCTGAATATCCACTGGGTGTTGGGTGTTGTTCTCTGGAGGTTTCCTAAAGGTGACCCAATACTCTGCTGACCATTCTATGTCACCCTAGCTGAGCACGGCCCCCATTCTCTATGAAGAGACTGGTTTTGGTTGATAAGTGTTCAAGCCCCTTAAAACCACTAGTTTCTCATCCGGTCCCTGGAATTCCATTTCCATTGCCCTGTAATCTGTAGTATATTTTCCTATTGAATAAAGCCATTGGACGCCTAATACTACATTTGTATCGACCACATTCACTACATAAAATGAATCTGCCATATGGTAGTTGTCTAATGTGACGTTCAGTTTAGGAATCCAATAGTTGCACTCCATGCGAGTGTTTCCTACTACTGCTACAGTAAATTCCTCAAACTTCTCTGTCGAAATACCCCTCTTAGCCACCCATGTTGCATCAATTAAATTGTGGGTTGAGCCCCCATTAATCAATACTCCTACTTTGTGGCCCTGTACTACTCCTCTGACCCTAAGAGTATAAAACCTAGGTACCCTGGATAATGTAGCAATAACTCCCTCTGGTGTATCCCCTTGGAGTGACTCCTCTGTTGCCCGTAATTCCTCTGTTGTTTCCTACTCGTAGTCCTCCCCTTTACTATCTGAATATACCTCTATGTAGTGGGCTTTGGCCTTTCCTAAGCACCTGTGTCCTGGAACCCATGGTTCCTGACAAGTAAAACACAATTTCTTTTGTCCCAAGTCTTTCCTTGTGTCGTCGTCTAACCAAGTTTTCTTCGGTATGTCCTGCTGGAAAGGTTTCCTATCATTCTCTCTAACTGGAAGGTTGGTCTTGAGTGGAAACCTGTTCTTCGAAACTGAGTCTTGGAGATCTCTGGCCCGGCTAATTGCATCCTGTAGAGTGGAAGGTTTGTAGGCTTTCACCCACCCCCGTAGTGGTTCTGTCAAGGTCTCAGTAAACAACATAATCAGCCTATTTTCTAATACATCTGTCACCATAACAGCTACCCTCTGGAACTCAGAGATGAAGGCCTCGACACTACCTGTCTGCTTGAGTTGAGCCAACTCTCTAAAGTGTATCTTAGGACCCTATTACGACCTAAGCTGTACTTAGTGGTTTTTTATCAAGTGAGCCTGGTGAACCAAACAAGGATAACTTGTTCGAACTTCAGAAGACCTTTGGGAGTACTTTTGGGAAGTGCTTGTTGTACTATATCACATGTTCATACCCCATGGGGGAGTTGTAATAAATGTTCTAGCATGATAATGTCTGTAAAAGACTCGGTCTCTTAGACTTTATTTCTCAATCCGATCAGCCCAGGGTATTTTTTCCCTTGGTTATTATTGGTTGTTGAATAAACGACTGATAATTTCTGAGTTTTTCACTCCATACCTCCAAACTTGGGGTGGTCGGCTTGGCATTTAGGCCTATTGAGGTTATTAGAGTCTATGTGTCAATGTATAAACATGCTAGACATCATGGTCGAGTCATATGAACATGTCTAAGTCCCCCTAGGTTTTTTCATTTTTTTTAATTTTTTAAATTTTTCAGTGTTTTTTATTAAAATTTAATTTTTCCAAAACTTAGGCTATTTTAAAATAGTTTAATTGGAAAATTTGATTTTGTAATAAAAGTGGGCCAAATAATCAGTTTCAGTCATGTAGGTGCTCATTTTCAAGATAAGAGCACCATGTAAACACATGGACCCACTATTTCCTAGTTTTGAGTGATTTTTCATCACTCAGGTCAGAAAGCCCCAAAAAATCATTTATTGATTATTTTAATTAATAAATTGGTGAATAATGGAGCAAATCCAAAATCATAGATCAGTGGATTCTCAGCCGATTTGATTGAAATCAGTCAGATCTGAACCAGATTGATTAGATCTGACAAATCCTTGACTGAAGGAGGTGATCAAATCAGATCCAGAGTTGATCTTCAGCAGCCTTTAGGGGGAATTGTGCCCCCTCTCTCTCTCCTCCACACGTGTGGGCTCTCCTGGGAGCTCTATGGACTGATGTGTCGGTTTATGGGTTGATGTGTTAGCTCAATCAAGCCCCTGATTGACAAGTAGACTCATCTCAGCTTCAGATCTGCATTGGTTGACTCTCCATCAGCTGATTTGATCTGTCTCCTTGGGATTTGCGCCCCCCCTGGGCTGGATCTCCTGGTTTTTGTATAAATCAAAGCACAAGCAGCCTCTTCCAAGCTAGTTAGAACTGGCATTGAGGTGTTGTTGCTCTTGTATTGTATTGTTTATTATTCTGGAATAAAGAAGCTTTGGAGGCAAGATCTATGGTGTAATGCTCTTCACGTGTGGAGTGTGATTGTCAAATGCTTATGAGGTATAATCTGTGTTATTTATCACTGCTTTTGCTGCTTAATTGTTGGCCTTGAAGGAGAGAACTCCCTCCTGTTAGGGTAAGAGTTTATTCTAGTTTGATTTATGCTCTTACTGCTACTTGTTTCAGATCTGCTAGAGTTGTATGTATTTTAAGTTTAATTGCATGCTTTCCAATTATTTCTTTCAGGAGCACCTATGTTTTAACCATCTGTTTGTGTAAGGATTTCTAAGTTGCAGGTGATATCGCTTATAGAAGAAGTTGAGCTAGTTTGTATCTTCCTCATCTTCAAGATCTTCTGAATGGCATAGTCCCTCGGTGTTTCACCAAAGCAAACTCCAAAGCCCAACATTCCCAGGCTTCCAACACTCTTTCTCTCTCTTCCTCCTTCAAAATCTTAATTTCTCTTCAAATTGGTTGCTTTTAAAGAATCTTATTGCTTAGATATGTCTCACAAAGAAAATTACATATAGATCTAGTTAGTAAGATCTTTTCTTAAGTTTAGATCTTAGTTCCGTTTTGCATATAAAGTCATATTTTAAGAGATCTAGCTGAAATTATATTCTTTTCTGCAAGCATTTTAAAGAAATTTTGTAGCTTGCTTTTAAGGTAGTTTCCTTTACTGTACTTTAAAGTTTTATATTCTGCAATAAAAGTGCACATCTCATTGGTTGCCCAAACAACAAGCCAAAATCCCAAGGAAAGCTTGTTTTCCTCGGTTCCTTTTTTTGCAAAACTAGATTACCCCAACTTTACAAATTTTTACTTAGTTTTTTTTCGGTAACTAGTGTGATGACCCAAAACACTTTTAAAGTGTGTTTGGGCACATTTGATTTTAATTGCTCGCTGTTTTTTTTAGCAGGTCTAACAAAAAAGAGAAAGAGACTCTGCCCAATTTCCGACTCTTGGATGAACCATAGCTTCCCGGAAGCTTCCCCCACCGCTGTGTTTTAATTCTAGCTTGTTAGAAGCTTGTTGTAAGCCTTTGGATCCCAAATAACAAGGACCAAAGTGCATCAATTTCAATTTGCTGATATTGTAAATCGTTGCTAATAAAAAGAAAAGGTCCTTTCGAATAGTCTCTTTCGAGCCTATTCACCATCCCCCCTGGGGGGATTTGCGTCCGTGTTTTTTTTGCTTTTCATTACTTTTTTTTTTTGCAATCTAGCGTAGTTCTAATCTGCAGGGTAGTATACTTTGATTTATTATCAATTCCATATTCCATATCGAAGGTTTCAAAGTAATTTAATACTTACCCCACGACTTCCCGATTGACCCGAAAGGGGAAAGAGATGCGTGGTAGGACTAATTAGAGAACCGGCATTGTGTATCTTGGTTTTCTTTTTCATCAGCTGTTTCTTCAGTTTTAATAAAATTAACCCCTCCTTGATTCCCTGATTGAGATCCACTTGGATCGAAAAAGGTTCCTGGAGGGTCTTTTTTTTTAACAAGAACACCCATCTCAAAATTTACTGAAATTGACAAGACTCCGGTGTGTATGCTCTGCACTTGGTTGCGGTTCGTCCGATCAGTCAAGCCGTATCAAAAGCATTTGAGTGACTAGAATAATTAGGATTCACTCTCCCAAATTGAGAAACCATTAGGTGAAAATCCAATACCTAGATCAAACTATTACGGTGGCAAAATACCAAAAGGAAGCGAGAACTCCTGAAAAGTGACCTCAGGGCACCGATCTCTGTTACACCTGTGGGTGCATTATGAACAATAGCCTCAGAGACTCCATTCAACCCACATATTCCTTGCGGGTAGCCGTGACGGTTTGGTTTTGGACATACTCCAAGTACTCTCGGGTATATCTGGAGTCCCCCCCCCCCTTTTGCCTAATTTTAATCAACTCATATTTCACATTAACTTATAACGTACCAAGAGGAAATCGCAAAACATTCCCTCCAAGCACATGCAAGTACATTGATTATCTTTTGACTCCATTTTAAGGCACTCGTTATTTTCTTGCTATATATATATATATATATATATATATATTGTGTCTCAGCATTGTGCTTTCGTGCGCTCTTTTTGTATCTTGTCATCTATGGTTGTTTATGGTTAAATTTCAAACTCCTAAGTAACTCATTCAGTTTAACATCACCATACTAAATAATTTTGTCTTAGTAACTTAATAGGGTCTACCCCCCTTGGCTTCGTTAGGAGTTAAGCCTAGATGGAGGAGTCAAGAACAAGGTGACAGCCTTGACTCGAGACTTGCCCCCAAGGACACACCGAGTGGCTTGAAGATTTCTGCCACGTGATCCAGGTGTGTGAAAGGCGGCAACAAACCCTTCATGTCAAATCGCTCCATGAGCTTCTGTGTGAACTCACTGTAGGAACTGATGGTGTTGTGACCCAACGTCAATAGTCTGTGGTACCACCATTCATGAGCTTCGCTGTTTAGGTGTAGTGTAGCCAATTTAATGGCATCTGTCTTTGTCATGGGGTTGAGTTGGAAATAAGTATCCAACTTCTGAACCCATATTCTCGCTGAACCTCCGTGAGCCCCATCAAAGTTTGGGATGGTCAATCTACCCGAGGTTTTCTACAACTCATAGTTCTAATTAAACCCTCTGTTGAAATTCCTAGGTTGATTCCTACTCTTCATGTTGCAGAAGTCTGAGAAAGACATGGCTGCATGAAACTCATCCCCCAAATCCCTGTATTCTTATAAATAGGCTCCAAATGGTTCACTAGGTTCTACTGGCATGACTGGTCCTACCACGGCATCTGACAGGAAGTGAGGCATAGTAGGCCTACTGGAAGGTCTGTTATATATGTGGGGTGTGTTTTGCATATTGGTGTATGCATGCTTCCGACTACTGCTTGTAGGCCGTCTATCTACTAGTGAGAGAGGTACACTACTATGCCCTGGTTCTGGTTTCGTCGCCAACCTGTTTATTTGTAATATCCCAAATCCCGATATTTTCTATTTCTATGCAAATATGCTGATACAACCGGGCATGCAAACTGCCATGCAAAACTCCCTATTTTATAACAAAAATTAGGGTTAGGGTTTGTGAGATAGAATGAACACTTACCACTGATAAGCTGGATAGACTGCTCCTGAGAGGGTATGCAAGCATCAAGAGCTGAATCGGAGATGGACTGATATCTTCTGCTTCCGGTGAAACCCCAGCAGTAGAAACCCCAGATCAGATAAGGGTGACATTTTCAATGAAGGAGGTATCCGATGAAGCTGTTGATTTGCAGGACTGATAGCCTTCCCGTGTCGGAGAGAATGCCTGGTACATGCGGAGTTTCTGAGGTCTCTAGGCAGGCTAGCGAATTGTTCCAGAGAGACAACTGCTCACGCCCCCCTGATCCCGAAATAGCTGATAACTGCTCCGGATGAGCACGGTTGGATCTGATAATCACCGTGTACCAGAGTAAGATGTCGATGATGAGAATAGTGCCTGGGTTTCGAAGTAAAACTGAGATCTGAAGACCCAGCGATTGATTAGGGCTTTCTGGCTTAAAACCCCCCTTACGGTTGCACACGTATCCCTGCAACAATCTATACCGTATACTAGATAACTATGAATGAATGTAAGAGCAAATGGTGAACCTATATGGCTTACCCTGAATGAGACTAGGGCAAATGTTTCACTGCCGAAACCCCGCTAGCTGAAGACGCCGTCTCCAACCCCAACTGCTGTGCTGCACTCTGTGCTGCTATTCAAGAGCTCCCAAAATAATAATCATCAAAATTCAAGTCTCCTTTCACTTTATCCTCCTTTTATAACTTTCAACTAAGAAAACCCTAATCTTTGACCTAATTAGGTCACTTTATCTTCTAATTTGCAGTTGACTTGCATGCATGCGTATGGAGACTTAAATGAGTGCATGCATCATTAAATAATGCTTGGATGGCATGCACGAAGGTGGCCTTTGGCCCCGATGGCCCTTCCTGACCTAATGATGATGCCCTAGATTTTCTATGGATGGCATCAGTCCTTAGACGATTCCCTAACTGTCAGTAACCGCTCGAACCCACAGGAATCACATAGGTTAGCGGTTTTGGGCCTCAAGCCCTAATCGGAAGAGGACATTACAGTCCTTTCCACTTGAGATTGCTTGTCCTCAAGCAACTTCAGACTGGGATGCTGCAATACCTGTTCACCTTCCCAGGTGGCATCCTCTGGCGGTAGTTCTTTCCACTGAACCAAGTACTCTCTGATTACCCTGTTCCTGAGCTTCCTTTCTCTAGCCTGTATGATCCGCTCGAGAATCAGTATCAGCAGTCCTTCATCATCTAAAGGAGGTAATTCTGTAGATGGAGCAATGTGTTGCCCAAGGGTCTTCTTCAGGTTAGACACATGGAACACATTGTGAATTTTACTTTCCTGTGGAAGTTCTAGTTCATATTGCACCTCTCCCACCTTCCTGATTATTCTATATGGTCCATAGAAGTGAGGTTTTAATTTCTCTGCTCCTTTCTTCTTAAGCAAAGACTGTCTGTAAGGTTGGAGCCTTAAGTATACCAAATCCCCTACCTCAAAGCTCTGCTCAATCCTGTGTTTGTCGTCATACAACTTCTGTTGATTCTGGGCTGTTTGTAAATTTTCCTTCAATATTTTCAGAATGTCTTGACTGTCCTGTATCCAATCCTTAGCCTTAGGAGCCCTACTATCTCCAAATGTCAAATCTGCATAGTCCAAGGCCTCGTAACCATATAATGCCTTAATAGGAGTCATCCTAATAGACATGTGATAGGTAGTATTGTAGCAATATTCCCCTAGGTGTAGCCATTTGATCCAGGTTTGCTGCTGCCCTGCTACATAGTTCCTTAAATATCCTTCGATCCACTTGTTGATTATTTTCGTTTGTGCATCACTCTAGGGATGATAACTCGTACTGGTAGCCAGTTCGGTCCCCACTAATCTGAATAGTTCCTACCAGAAGGCACCTATGAATCTGCTATCCCGATCGCTGACTATGGTCTTAGGTAACCCATGTAACCTGAAGACCTCCCTGAAGAATAACTCAGCTACTTGAGCTACCGAGTAGTCTGATGATATCGAAAAGAAATGTGCAAACTTGGTCAGTCTATCAACTACTACATATAAACAATCTCACCCTTGGACTTTGGGCAATCCTATAATAAAGTCCATGGAGATGCTTTCCCACTTTTGTTCTGGAATCGGTAGTGGCTGGAGTAACCCTGCTGGATGGGTGTTTTCAATCTTGTTCTACTGACAGATGCTACATTCCTGTACATGCTGCATAATTTCCCCCTTGAGGCCCTTCCATGAGAACCTCTCTCGGATCTGCCTGTAGGTCTTTAAGAAACCTTGATGCCCTAATAAAGAAGAATCATGTGCTGCATGAATGATCTTTTTCCTCAATGTGGATTCTGGGACTAGGTATATCCTGTTTTTGTAATAGATGATGTCATCAACAATCCTGTACCTGTCATCCTGAATTTGTCCATCCAATAATTCGCAAGCGAAGTTATTTTTGGAGTATTCTACTAAGAGAAGTGCCCTCCAATCTGTGGATATACTACTGAGAGATAATGAGGCAGGATGCCTAGATAATGCATCAACTACTACATTATTCTTACCTTTTACATACACGATCTCGAAATCATAGACTTGTACTTTGCTGACCCATTTTTGTTGTCGCTCATTCAGTTCCTTCTGCTCTAGGAAATACTTGAGGCTGTTATGATCGGTTTTGATTTTGAACTTACTACCCACCAGGTACTGTCTGAATTTTGTGAGAGCATGTAAGAGGGCTAACATCTCTTTGTCATATATGGAGTAATGGCGCTCGTAGTTCTTCAGTTTACAGCTCTCAAATTGAATAGGGTGATGGTTTTGCATCAACACTGCTCCTAACCCTTTTCCTGAGGCATCACATTCTACTACAAAGGGTTGTGAGAAGTCTGGTAATGCTAAAACTGGACAGGAACTCATAATAACCTTCATCTCCTCGAAAGTTTTCTGTGCTAAGTCTGTCCAAGTGAACGCTCCCTTCTTTGTGAGATCTGTGAGGGGTGCTACAAATTGGGAGAATCCCTTAACGTACCGTCGGTAATAAGTGCACAAACCCAAGAAACCTCTCAATTCTGTAACTGTTTTTGGCACAGGCCAATCTCTAATAGCTCGGATTTTCTCCATATCAACCTGTACTCCTTCTGCATTGATTATGTGTCCTAAGTACAGCATTTCCTTCACGCCGAACTCACACTTGGACATTTTCGCATAAAGCGAATGTTCTTCTAAAATACTCAGTACTTCGTCCAAGTGTTTCAGATGCTCTTCCCATGTTTTGTTGTAAATCAAGATGTCATCAAAGAATATTGAAGTATGTCCAAAACTAAACCGTCACAGCTACCCGCAAGGAATATGTGGGCTGAATGGAGTCTCTGAGACTGTTGTTCATAATTCACCCGAAGGTGTAACAGAGATCGACGCCCCGAGGTCACTTTTCAGGAGTTCCCGCTTCCTTTGGGTATTTTGCCACCGTAATGGTTTGATCGAGGCGTTGGATTTTCGCCTGATGGTTTGTCAATTTGGGGAGAGTGAATCCTAATTATTCTAGTCACTCAATTGCTTTTGATACAGCTTGACTGATCGGACGAACCGCAGCCAAGTACAGAGCATACGCACTAGAGTCTTTGTTATTTTTAGTAAATTTTTAAAAAATGTGTTCTTGTTCAAAAGAAAACCCTCCAGGAACCTCTTTCGATCCAAGTGGACCTCAATCGAGGAATCAAGGAGGGGTTGATTTTATTATGACTAACGAAACAATTAATGAAAATGGAAACAAAGATACACAACATCAGTTTTCTAATTAGTCCTACCATGCATCTCTTTCCCCTTGCGGGTCAATCGGGAAGTCGTGGGGTAAGTAGTATGATTACTTTTGAAATTAAAACATGGAATAATGCAAAATTATATCAAAGTATACAATCCTGCATGTCAGTACTAAACTAGAGCAGAAAAAAGGGAAGAATGCAAAAAAGTGAAACGGACGCAGACCCCCCTTGGGGAGATGGGGAGCGAGCTCGAAAGAGCCTACTGAAGAAGAAAAAATTCTTTAATTATTATTGGTTACAATATCATCAAACTGAAATATCAGAAACCTCTTGGTCCTTATACGGGATGAAACCAAGATCTTACAACTTTCCAAAATTTTTAAATTTTAGTGAAAGGGGAGACCCCTAGGGGATTTGAATGCTCCCGAGGCCACTTTCGAACAGCAGCTTCTTTTCTTTTCTGTTACACCTGCTAAAAACCAGCAAGCATGTTAGAATAAAATATGCCCAAAAGCACTTTAAGAGTACCTTTGGATCAACCTACCTTAACTCAAAAAAAGACCAAGTTAAAACTAGCTAAACAGGTGAAAAAGGAACCAAGGAAAGCAAGCTTTCCTTGGGATCTTGGCTTGTTGTTTGTGCAGCCAATGAAATATGCACTGATTGCTAGATTTAATCTTTTTTAAAACAGAAAAGGAAATCTAGAGCATGCAACCTACTGATTTTTTTAACTTGCCATGCAAAAAGGACGATCTCCTTATGCGAGATCTAGAATGCTTAATGATACTTTTCAGAAATGAGATCTAGACTATGAGCTTTGAAATTGCAGATCTATGTAAATTTTACTTTAATATAACAGATCCAAATGATAACAAAGCTTTTGAACATAGTAACCAGGTAAGAAAATTGATATTTTGAAGGAGAAAGAGAGAGAAAGAGTGCTGCAAGCCCGCGAATGTTGGGCTTTGGAGTCTGCTTTGGTGGAACACCGATGGACTATGTCATTCAGAAGATCTTGAAGATGAGGAAGATGCAAACTAGCTCGGCCTCTTCTACAAGCAAGATCACCTGCAACTTAGAAATCCTTGCACAAACAGATGGTTAAAACATAGGTGTTGTTGGAATAGATAATTGGAAAGCATGCAATTAAACTTAAAATAAATGCAACTCCAATAGATCTGAAACAAGCAAACAATAAGAGCATAAATCAAATTAGAATAAAATCTTACCCTAACAAGAGGGAGATCTCTCCTTCAAGGCCAACAATTAACCAACAAAAACAATAATAAATAACACAGATTATACCTCATAAGCATTTGACAATCAACATCCACACATGAAGAGCATTACACCATAGATCTTGCCTCCAAAGCTTCTTTATTCCAGAATAATAAACAATAACACAGTACAAGAGCAACAACACCTCAATCCCAGTTCTAACTAGCCTGAAAGAGGTGATCTGAACTTTATTTATACAAAAAATAGGAGATCCAGCCCAGGGGGGCGCAAATCCCAAGGAGACGGACCACTGCAGTTGAAGGAGAGTCCATTAATGCCGATCTGAAGCTGAACTGAGCCTCCACTGAGCCTACTTGTCAATCGGGGGGCTGATTGAGCTGACACATCAACCCACAGACTAACACATCAATCCACAGAGCTTCCAGGAGAGCCCACACGTGTGGAGGAGAGAGAGAAGGTGCAATTCCCCATAAAGGATGTTGAAGTTCAACTCTAGATCTGTCCAGATCACCTCCTTCAGTCAAGGATTTGTCAGATCCAGTCAATCTGGTTCAGATCTAACTGATTTCAATCAAATCGGCTGAGAATCCACTGATCTAGGATTTTGGATTTGCTCCATTATTCATCAATTTATTAATTAAAATAATCAATAATTGATTTTTTGGGGTTTTCTAACCTGAGTGATGAAAAATCACTCAAAACCTGAAAAAAGTGGGTCCATGGGTTTACATGGTGCTCTTAGCTTGAAAATGAGCACCTACATGACTGAAACTGATTATTTTGCCTACTTTCATTACAAAACCAATTTTTCCAATTAAACTATTAAAAAATAGCCTAAGTTTTGGAAAACTTAAATTTTAATAAAAAACACTGAAAAAATTAAAAAATTAAAAAAATTGAAAAAACCTAGGGGGACTTAGACATGTTCATATGACTCGACCATGATGCCTAGAATGTTTATACATTGACACATAGACTCTAATAACCTCAATAGGCCTAAATGCCAAGCCGACCACCCCAACTTTGGAGGTATTGAGTGAAAAACTCTTAAATTATCAGTCGTTTATTCGACAACCAATAATAACCAAGGGAAAAAACACCCTGGGCTGATCGGATTGACAAATAAAGTCTAAGAGACCGAGTCTTTTACAGACACTATCATGCTAGAACATTTATTACAATTCCCCCATGGGGTATGAACATATGATATAGTACAACAAGCACTTCGAAGTACTTCCGAAGGTCTTCTGAAGTCAGAACAAGTTATGCTTGTCCAGTTCACCAGGCTCACTTGATTAAAAACCACTAAGTACAACTTAGGTGGTAACACATCCAAAATTTAACAAATGGCATTTGCCTCACATTTCTGAACATGAAATACAAAATACTAAAATACTAAACATCATAGCTCATTTGGCTTCCTCAAGCCATCTCTGTTAGATCAGCAGCATCTGCAACATCACTATCATGATCATCAAGATATTTTCCTTTAGAGAAATATGGAAAAGAAAGAGAATAATAAAAAACAGTTGAAACTTGAAATTTGGAAATGAAATAAATGAAATGTTGTGTTGCAGGGGTGCCGGTCCCCGAGGACAAGGTTCGCGTCCCCGTCCCAGGTACCGTCCCCAGGTCGAGGACCTCACAAACGTCCCTTGAAGTCCCCATCGAAGTCCTCGAGTACCGGAAACCTTTTGACAAAAAACAGGAAACTTGGGGACTTCAGGGGACCCCGTCCCCCGATTTTGGGGACTTCGAGGAAACTTCTGTTTGTGAATATTTTTTATAATTTTTTTTCCTTTTATGAAGAGGGACGGGGTGGGCACGGGTCCCCCTGGTGGGCATGGGTCCCCCTACCCTCTTAACACCCTGCGGGCCTTTCCACTCTCCCAACGCACACTTTGTCTTCAGTCGAAGCTTGTGACGGCAAAGAGAGGAGAAGCTAGAAAAATATTTTTAAATTTGAAATTCTCTCTAATCTTTTGCACATTTTTTCCTTGTAAATTGACGTCAAAGTTCAACCACTAATGAATGATGCCAAACAATAATACAACCATGACCATTGTGTCTCAGCTACAGCCCAAATAAAACAATCTAAACTTCCAAATGTCATCAATGTACAAAGCATTCATGAAATACCTTTTAAAATATAATTAGAGAGCAAATGTCTCTTATTTTTTGAACATTTACTTTTAATCCTTTACTTATAAATTGATATCAAAGTTCAACCACTAATGACGGATGCCATAAAACGACTTTCAGATGTTCACAATACAGGATATCTCAACACGTCGGGGTATTACATAATACAAACATACACATATTCAATTAAATGACAATGACAAATCAACTTCAACCAAAAGAAACAGTTAAAATGTGAAAGACATGAGCCAGTCTAGCAATTTAAATCTAAAAAGCTTAATTCAGAAACAATAATCCTTTTTTTACCTCCTGAATTCAAAACTGGTGACTTTATAATGCAGCATGCTCGAGAATTGAAGCTCAAACAGGCTACAGTTTGTGTGGTTACGCTATTCATTGTTCATTGTTCATTGTTCAATGTTTTTTGCGTTTTGAATTTTGGATGTAGACTTGTTTCCTGTTGGTGTTTGACATTGTGATTGGAAATATATCATGATTGATATGAATATGCAAACAATAACTTGAATTTCCACTTGATTTATGTCTTATTATTATCTGATATCATGTTTATACTTAAGGTTCATATGTAATTTCCACTTTATATCAATGATTTATGAACTTTGAAGCAATATGCATGTTACTTATTGAAATTGAATACCAGTGAAAATGATTTAATTTTTTATTTCATATATAGTACCCCGACGTACCCAAGTCCCCTATTTCAAAAAGTGGCATCCTTGTCCCCGTTCCTGTACCCAAGTTTCCTGGCAACTTAGATGAAATGAAATATGATACCACTATGTAATGTTCCATTACTGATAAATAGGGGTTGACCAAGGACATTTAATACAGGGAACATATTAGAACAATTATTCAGTGTTATTAAGTCATCAGTATAGTAAAAAGGGCCATCAGAGTTAATAATAAATATCATAAAGCATGCAGGCCTTATTTCTTCAGTCTTAAGTCAACGAGCAATTATAAATGCATGCATGGAAAAAGTAAAGTGCAAACCCTAAAAGTGACATGCAAACCCTAAAGTGACATGCTAACCCTAAAAGCTATATAAGAAGGTTTGTTGAACCATAAGTGTGGATCATTGTTATTATTCATCTTTGAGAATTGGATTGTGAGCTCTGAGAGCTAATTAGTGTTAAGGGCGAATTGCCTTGGCCATCATTGATTTCGGCGGTGAAACTTATCCGTCCTAGTCAATTCAAGAGGGTAGGTCATCCAGATCTATCATACAACCTTCAACACTTCAGCATCTTCATCATTCTTGCAGGGATTCGAGGGCATCCAGGCATAAAGAATTGAGGAAGGGCGTCTTCATCAGAGATAGGGCAGCGTATTCTTTATAGTGCAAAGGCGTTATCGGCAGCAGATTACTACAGGAAAACGTGGGCCCTATGTTTCAAATCAGACTCGTATTGCAGGAAAGAATTGTTGTAGGAGGTGTGCATCGTGAGGGGCACCAATATCCATTAAAGAAGCATGCAATGGTTCATTGAGAGATCAGATATTTCACCTTCTATTACTGACTGATTATTTATTACATGGGCCTTTGAGCTGCTACTTTCCAGTGTTGAGGTTGCATGCACCATAGAAAACCGAGAGCTATTTATTAGAGTTGTTCATTAGAGCTTACAGTTCCAGCTACATACTTCTGAGGGTTCATTACAGCAGCTACCACCCTCATTCATTAACTAGCATCACTATTCAAGAGGTCCATTGAAATAGAGACGTGACCAATAACCATATGCTAGGGCATCATTGTTGGGCAATCCTCTTCTTGTTTGGACTGTATTGGACGTGAGCTTAATGTTGGGTTTAAGTTCACCATTTGAGGCTGAGATTTGTGTTACATGCAAAGATAGAAAAGGTTGTCATTGTTGGATAGTGCTGAGGTGTGAGCTGTAGAGTAGGATCAAGCTGGTCCAAGTTACTTCAAATCTGACTATTCCTAGGAGCTGCTACAGCCATCACAATACACTTCATTCATTGTTTAAGGTCAGATTTATGCTATTTCTGATTTACGATTAGTGGCTGCTAAAAAGCAATTATTATTACCAAATTTGAACGAACAGTTCCTTATATATTCCACCGGTTGTCAAAGCTTGATATCATGGGATTTATGGTTTTATTAACTTCAGATATGACATGCAATTAATGTTTGGATAAGCCACCATCACATAAAACATTGTAAACCACCAACAAATCAAAATAAACCAGCAGCTACAGTAAAACAAGGAAGAGAAACACATGCAATAGCTAGAATCCATTATTTGGGATATTACAGTGGTATCAGAGCCTTGGATTCTGCCAGCCTGTCTGTACATATGCTATTTTATGAATCCGGAATACAGGGAACCAGCCGCTTTGAGTGCTAATGATTCCCTGGCTCATGTGGAGGACGCACTTGTGATGTATTAGAAGAGGGTGCAGTCCAGTAGAAGATTGCATCTGCTAAAGAAAGGGGACACGTTTCCCTTACAAATATTTGCATCTACTACCATCAAATGTGTGTGTGGTGCCCAGATCTGAAATAAGAAAGAAGCATTGTTATTTGAAGAATCTGTGGGCTGTGTAAGGAGTGAAGGGCACACTCATCTTGTAGATGATCTTTCTCGAGTTTAGTACTGTAATTCTCAGATACTAATCCACCAAAATTTAAAGGAGAATGAGCCTATCTTTTACTGCTACTACAGGAATGTTAAAACATAGTCATAAAGAAGGGCACATCAAGTAAAAGGAGAACTCTCACTGTAAAGGAAAAAGGGGTTTACTACTGCTAATATTATTGTTCAATAATGACGGTATGATGTGTTAAGAAGGGAAGAAGATTACTACAGCAGTAGATCAGCTAGTGTTTAACAAAACCACACACCAAGCTATTTCAAACAGTGCATTTCCAATCATATTTATCCACACAATAAGTGACAATGTTACCACCTAAGTTGTACTTAGTGGTTTTTTATCAAGTGAGCCTGGTGAACCGGACAAAGATGATTTTTTCGGACTTCAAAAGACCTTTCGAATTGCTTCTGGGAAGTGCTTGTTGTACTATATCACATGTTCATAACCCGTGGGGGAGTTGTAATAAAATGTTCTAGCATGATAGTGTATGTAAAAGACTCAGTCTCTTAGACTTTATTTGTCAATCCGATCAGCCCAGGGTGTTTTTCCCTTGGTTATTATTGGTTGTTGAATAAACGACTGATAATTTTTTGAGTTTTTCACTCAATACCTCCAAAGTTGGGGTGGTCGGCTTGGCATTTAGGCCTATTGAGGTTATTAGAGTCTATGTGTCAATGTATAAACATGCTAGGCATTATGGTCGAGTCATATCAACATGTCTAAGTCCCCCTAGGTTTTTAATTTTTTTTAATTTTTAAGTTTGTTTAATTTTAATTTTTCCACAAAACTTAGGCTATTTTTTAATAGTCTAACTGGAAAAATTGGATTTGTAATAAAAGTGGGCTCGAAAATCAGTTTCAGTCATGGGGGTACTCATTTTCAAGCTCAGAGCGCCATGTAAACCCATAGACCCAATTTTTCTAAGTTTTGAGTGATTTGTCCATCACTTAGGTCGAAAATCCCTAAAAATCAAATATTGATTATTTAATTGATAAATTAACCCCAAATCCTAAATCATTGGGATTTGCTCCGATTTGACTGAAATCAGTCTCATCGACTTGGGATTGACTGGATCTGACCATTCCTTGACAGAAGGGGCTGATATGGACTGAACAGAGGGTACATTAATGCATGCAATCTTGGGAATTGCGCCCTCCCTCTCTCCTCCACACGTGTGGGCTCATCTGGATGAGTTTTGGTGGATGCTTCAGTTAGCAGATTGAGGTGTTAGTCAGATCAGCTCTCCAATTGACAGTTGCACTCAGTGAGACTCAAATCAGACTCAAATAGACTGATCAGGCTCAGATTCACTCCACATGCAGCTGCAGCCTCTCTCTCCTTGGGATTTGCGCCCCCCCTGGGCTAGATCTCCTGTTTTTGCTATAAATAAAGCACAGATTACCTCTTCCAAGCTAGTTAGAACTGGGATTGAGGTGTTGTAGCTATTGTATTGTTGTTATTTTTTATTTGAAATAAAGAAAAGCTTTGGAGGCAAGATGGTGTCATGCTATTGTGTGTGTGGATGAACATTGCCATGTTTTACTGAGGTAACCTGTATCTATGTTCATAACTTGCTCATTTTTTGTGGATCCAATGCTAAAGATTGATAATAAGCTTATTATGATCTTGATAGGAAAAGAGTTTGTTAATAAGTTTATTGGTTATCTATTTCCTTTTTATGCATGTTTAGAGATCTAGAT
This sequence comes from Pseudotsuga menziesii, assembly GCA_001517045.1. Classification (NCBI taxonomy): domain Eukaryota; kingdom Viridiplantae; phylum Streptophyta; class Pinopsida; order Pinales; family Pinaceae; genus Pseudotsuga; species Pseudotsuga menziesii. Next base: position 470,424 of record LPNX011147537.1, read on the forward strand.
TTAACATGTTTTATAAGTTTATATGCATGCTATTCTAATATCTATGTTTATGTATTAACCGGATCTCACAAGCATTTTGGCAAGCCTTTGGACTAAGTTGCAAGTTCCTAGCTTGGAGAGGGCGTTGATCTAGTTTGCTTCCTCACTTTCTCCAAAACTTTCTCAAAGGCATATTCCCTCGACATTCCACCGGAAAGCTCCATGGTTGATCTTCAAGGCCTCCAGCACTCTTTCTCTCTCTTCCTCCTAAAAATCCAAATTTTACCTGGTTACTTTGTTTACAAGCTTTGTCATTATTCAGATCTATCATCTTAAAGTAAAACTTACATAGATCTATTATTTCAAGGCTCATAGTCTAGATCTCATTCCTAAAAGGTTTCATTAAGCATTCTAGATCTAGTTTAGGGAAATCGTCCGTTTTGCATGGCAATTTAAAGAGAATCCATAGTTGGCATGCATTGAATTTCTGTTTCTGTTTTTAAAAAATAAAATCCAGCAATCAGTGCACATCTCATTGGCTGCCCAAACAAAAAGCCAAGATCCCAAGGAAAGCTTGCTTTCTTTGATTCCTTTTTTTTCCATTTTAACTAGTTTTAACTTAGTTCTTCTTGGTTTAAAGTAAGCTAACCCAAAGGTACTTTCAAAGTGCTTTTGGGCATCTTTGATTCTAATAAGCTCACTGTCTTTTAGCAGGCATAACAGAAAGAGGAGAAGTTGCTGTTCTAAAGTGTCTTTTGGATCATCCGAATCCCTCCAGGGGTCTCCCTTTTGACTGTAATTTTAATTTTGGGCAATTTGTAAAATCTTGGTTTCATCCTGTATAAGAGCCAAGAGGATTCAGATAAGTTTACTGATATTGTAACAGCAAATAATAAAAGTTTTCTCCGAATAGGCTCTTTCGAGCCCATTCCCCATCCCCCTTGGGGCGATTCACGCATTTTTTGTCGTTTTTTGCATTGTCGTTTTTTGTTCTCTCTAGATTAGTTTCATTCATGCAGAATAACATGCTTTGATTACTTTATCATATATTCCATATTACAGTATCAAAGGAACTTGAATACTTACCCCACGACTTCCCGATTGACCCGCAAGGGGAAAGAGATGCGTGGAAGGAATAATTAGAGAACCTATGGTTTGCTTCTTTTCTTTTGCTACTTATCATTAATTTCTGTAAATAGTTATTCTAAAATCAACCCCCTCCTTGATTCCCCGATTGAGGTCCACTTGGACCGAAAGAGGTTCCTGAAGGGTTTTTCTTTCTAAGAAAACACATCCTTTAAAACTCGCTAAAATTGACAAGACTCCGGTGTGTATGCTCTGCACTTGGCTGCGGTTCGTCCGATCAGTCAAGCTACATCAAAAGCAACGCCAGTGACTAGTATAATTAGTTTTCACCTTCCCCAATCAACCACCATCAGGCAAAAATCCAACGCCTCGATCAAACCGTAAATGGTGGCAAAATACCCCAAGGAAGCGGGAACTCCTGAAAAGTGACCTCGAAGCGCCGATCTCTGTTACGTCTTCGGGTGTATTATGAACACAGTCTCAGAGACTCCATTCAACCCACACATTTTTTGCGGGTAGCCGTGAAGGTTTATTTTTGGACATACTCCAAGTACCCCTCGGGTATATCTGGAGTCCCCCCCCCCCTCGCCTAATTTTAATCAACTCATATTTCACATTAACTTAAAACGTACCAAGAGGCAATCACAAAACATTCACTACAATCACATGCAAGTACATTGATTATTTTATGATTCCATTTTAAGGCACTAGCTATTTTCTTTCTATATATATATATATATATATTGTGTCTCAGCATTGTGCTTTCGTGTGCTCATTTTTTTTATCTTGTCATCTATGGTTGTTTATGGTTAAATTTCAAACTCCTAAGTAACTCATTCAGTTTAACATCATCATACTAAGCCTTAGTAACTTAATAGGGTCTACCCCCCTTGGCTTCGTTAGGAGTTAAGCCTAAACAGAGGAGTCAAGAACAAGGTGACAACCTTGACTCGAGACTTGCCCCCAAGGACACACCTAGTGGCATGAAGATTCCTGCCACGTCCCCCCCAAGGTGTGTGAAAGGCAGCAACAGACGTATCTAAGAAGAGAAAATGGAGTTGGAATTCAGGCAATTCTAAACATGGTTATGAGATTGGTGTCGGTGGACAAAAATTGAAAATGTCAAGTATTGGTATCGAGCTTCACATTGAGTCTCCACTGCCTCCAGAATGGCAGCAATGTTTAGACCTTCAGGTTTGTTTCCTTCTTCTTTTTTCTTGATTACATATTGTGTTCTTCTTTTATTTATGGTTTTTTTCGTTGTTGTTGTCATTGAATTCACCTTCAGGTTTGTTTCCTTCACGTTTGCAGATACCGCCATTCCAATAAATTTGTCGTCAGCCAGGATTGATGATCATCAGGCCTGCAAAATGGATCGTCCTCAAGGCCACTTTACTTTGCCTCGACTGCCAACAACTACTCAAGTTTGTTGGAACATGGTGATGAGATTGGTGTCAGTGGACAGAAATTGAAACTGTCAAGTATTGGTAATGTGCTTCACGTTGAGTCTCCACTGCCTACAGAATGGCAGCAATGTTTAGACCTTCAGGTTTGTTTCCTTCTATTTTTTTTTCTTTATTACATATTGTGTTTTTCTTTTATTCATGGTTTTTTCGTTGTTGTTGTCATTGAATTCACCTTCAAGTTTGTTTCCTTCAGGTTTGTAGAGACCACCATTCCTATAAATTTGTCATCAGCCAAGGTTGATGATCATCAGGCCTGCAAAATGGATCGTCCTCAAGGCCACTTGACTTTGCCTCAACTACCAACAACTACTCAGGTATGTTTTAACAAGTATTCACTTGATGGCATGTTTTGTTTTGCCAAAAATTCTACAAGCAAGGTCATTAATTCTCTCTTTTTCCTATTTTTGCAAGAAGTCCATTCTGCACTTTCCTTCAAGAGAATTAAAGCATACATGATCTCATTCTAGCAAGAGTTCATACGGTCAACTCTTGTAGCATTCGATAAATACTATTACCAGCCACATCACTGACATGATCATAGTTAGTTCCAGGCCAAGACGTCATCTATGTGTCATGCTTTCCTCATCCAAGAAAGGGCCAAGGAAAAGATATTAGAAGAAAACAATGCTAGAAAGAGAACAATATGGTCTGCCATTTTTTTCTCAGGTTGGAGAAGATACAAATCAAATACGGTTAACATAGTTATGTAAATCAATGTATATAAAGTTCAAGCATGGATTTAATGTTTCAAAGTCTTATGTTCTACATGCTAATTAGTTTATCGAACAATCTTAGAGATTGTCTATTTGTTTTATTGTACCTTGTCCAGACTTTATTCTTTGTTCTGCTTCTCATGATTCTATTTTATCATATATTCTTCCTGTTCAGTATATCAGTTTGAACTTGTGCCCAAACTTTTTATGTTTACAATCTAGTATTTTCCAATAAAACTACCTATAATTGTAATAAAGGATACCAGAATTAGTAGCCGTGGGAGAGAAGGCTCATATCCAAGAGATTATTAAAATCTTGGATTGGAAGATATTTTTAAACATTTAAGATATACATTCATGGAACTACAATAAGTCTGATTAAATTATCGATAGTATCCATTTCTCTATCTTCCACGGAGAAAGTAATCAAGAATTTACCTCTGCCTAGGCCTAGCAGATATGATGCTTAACCTCTTATGATTTCCCATTTGTTGTTGATCCAGCTAAATTAGGTATTTTGAAAGGGTTAGAGTCCTATAAATCTCTAAATCGATCAATCAGTTAGATTTCAACTTTAGAATATCATATGCCACAACTGTTGGATCAATTGTGATATTTAGATTTGAAATGCTCTTCTCCAAATCTCTATCTTTGGCGGGGCACAAGATGCTCTCCATTTTGGATTCTCTTGTAGAAACTTTAGGATATTATCTATTAATGGGTGTTTTCCAAAGTATAGCTAGCATTATTTTCAAAGAAAAACCTCACAGGATCCCCTCTCTTCCCATCTCACAGGATCCCCCCTCTTCCCACCTCACAGGATTTCCCCCTCTTCCTTGGAATGTTCGATTGGAGGGTGGCTCAACCACCAACCACAACAAAGGTTGGTAACCTTGAGGGATTTGACTGGATTTGAACTTGCCATCAGATTTACTACTAAAATTTATACGCTGCAAGAGATCAATTGGATTGCTAAAAGAAGGGCCCTGGCATTGATTTGGAGAAGGAGTTGGGCAGACTCATGCAAAATGTATCGGTCTCGGAGTTGATCAAGATTCCATATGTCCATGAGCAAGTAGTTGAGTTTCTAGAGAACATTCCTGTGCGTACTAAGCCTTGTGTTGTGTCCTCACCCGTTCCAAAACAAACTTTGAATACCAATGGAGGGGACAAGGACATGGAATATCCCCCTATCAATGGGTCACCAACCCTTTTACTTAACACTTCACATCAAGGACTTGTTATTGCACCACTGCATGTTGGACTCAAGGGCTTCCATGAATATCATGCCATTGTGAGTTATGAAGGCCATGGGACTTGAAGTGACCTGTCCATATGGAAATGTGTGCAAGATAGATTCCAAGCAGGTGCAAACCTATGGCTTGATCAAGAACTTGAATACCGATCTATTTGCATGCCCAGATATTTCCACAATAATGGATGTGGTTGTCATTGATTTGCCTCCGATATATGCAATGTTGCTATCTCACAAGTGGGTTGCGAGATTGGGATAACATCTCCAGATGGATTTATGTTATGCTTCCATTCCCAATTATGATAGTGCGTTGGTGAGGATTTATAGAGATCCTTTTTACAAAGGGCATTTGGAGAGGTTGGAAGATGGGATGAGACAAACTTACAAGAAAGGAAAGTTGAACCCAGAGGGGGTCTACATGGTTTTTGGGAGTGATCGTCTTGGAGAAGACCATGATGAGCAAGAAAAGACTTGGCAACAACTCAACAGGTGGCTCACCAATCCAGGGTTGGAGTCTTCGGATGACGAAGATTCCAACGAGAAGTTCAAAGGTCGACTCCTCCAGAAGAGCTATATGTGTGAGATCACTCCAAGATTCCCAGAGGGATCCCAGAGGCGCTAAGGTGAGGGTACCTCGGGCAAACATGGCCAATGCTCTGATCCACCGAATCAGTTTGCAAATCTATCATTGGAAGTGATGTGCCAGGCACTAAAATAGATGTTGAACTCAGTGATGCTCGACCACCTCAGAGTAACCCTATTGAAGATGAGATACCTCCCCCAGAACAAAGGAGATACCAGACAATTAGAGAACTAATGACTCATATTGATGAGAACCTAGGAAGGAAAATAAGGGGCTTACCTTCGAGGGGTTTGCAGAACGATGCTTTAGCTAACGACACTCTGGAGGGAGAATTTACATTAAACAATTTAACCACTTTTCAAGAGTTCTCTCTCCCGGCAAATATAACCGAGGACTTTCAGCCCATCCAAGTGCCTAGTGAAGACACTGCAATCCCAACAGAGAGTGATTTCCATAGCCCACACCCACAGTGGTTACCTTACATCTTCGGTGGAGATCACATTTCCAAGTTTCCTCTTACCCCGTGAGTTACCAATCCCATCAAAAGAAGGGATGAGTTTGCATCCTGAACCTCGGCGCGCTCCCGCCACTGTTACAGGAAGTCAGGATAGAGTTTCCAGAGACTTTTGGACAATAAGAGAAACCTAGAGAAATGTTGTGAGTCCTCGATCTGGTAGGGTGGGCCCGTCTTCTGGTGAATCAAAGAGGAGACTCATGAAGTCTTAATTGGGAAAGTATCTCTCCCAGTAGATGGAGGACCTATCGGTTTTGATGCTTCTAAGGATCGTAGGGGTCATTACCCTCAACCTCTTAGGAATGCACATGTCTCTGTTTTGCACGATATAGACATGGTCCCCTCATCTATGAACCGGTGAGGTTTCACCTACGGTGACCGAGTTGTAGTTCAAAATCATGTCTACCATCACCTAATTAGAGGACAAGACGACCTTTGGGTGGGCCCCTTCACGATGGAATGTTTTAATGGATGTATGTATCATTTATCCACTGAGGAAGGCAATGTTTCGATATCCCTGTCAACGAGTTTCACCTTCACAAAAATATCCCTGGGTTGACCCAGGGATTTCCCTTTTAGACTCTCTTCATTTACTTTTGAATAGAATAAGCTCTTTTGAGTCGTAGTTAGTTTTCCTTTTCTTTGCTTTGCTTTCAATCTTAGTTTTCAAGTCTAGTTAATTTTCCTGTTTGCTTTTATTGTCTATTTTCTCGCTAGGTACTAAATAAAAGTTGTAGACTAAACTTGCTTTCAGTCATTTTATTCAACACTTTTAGGTTCCAATACTTTATTCTTTCAGTATGATATGTCTCTCTATACATATGCAGTCTACTGACGATCAATCTACAAAGATTGGTAGAATGTTTGCACTCTGCAGGAACAGGTGTATGTTTGAAGATGATGCAGGCATATTTCAGGGGCATGATCCATTGATGATGAAAGGGGTGCTATGAACCAGAGATTCTGAGCTTCTCAAGCACTCTCTCCCTTAGAGCACTTGTCCCAGCTGGATTTAGATGTTATCACATCCATAGTAGTTGGGATGCCATGATGCAAATCAGTATGTCAGAGACATGGACCTAGTCCTAGTACTTGAGATGAGCAGTATTTCAAAGCAGTGATCATCAGTTGCGCAAACTTATTCAGACCTAGCCAAAGCATTCAGAGTGGCACATCAGTACCACTTGTCATTACTGATCCTTGCATGACCCCTTTGAAAGGACTTGATTGAGTCATGGTTCACTTGGCAGAGTAACAGAACAAGTAGTTGATACACTTCCCTTACCCCTTTGCAGTCAAAGATGGTCTTCATGGTCACATTCAGAGACAAGTATATGACTGAGCAGGTATACATGTTGCATTTGGGTGCTATTATTTGTCTCTTTTGTTTATATTGGTAGCTTTGACTAAGCATAGTTGACTAGCAATAGTAACATGGTTTTACTGGTTGCTTTTGTAGACTTGCCATTATGAGTAGTTAAATGTTCTCAAATGTCAAGAATCTGGCATATGTTCGTTAGTATTGCCTACCTCATACAAACTTGACGATATCCTTGCTATGCCTGGCACCATTTCCCACTTCCTTCATCCATTTGTGGCATCCATCTTTGACTTGAACCTAGACTCATGAGATTAAAGACTTCCCCACCACCCCCCACCTTGATCTCTGTGTAGGATAGACCCCATGTTTATTGTGTCTTGGATCTAGAGTTTGTAGGGTGTCTCCTTAATCATCAAAGCCAACACTCTTCATATGTAAAATTAAATGAAATTCCTCATAAGCAGCAAAACCTAATGAGATGGGGCAAGTGGCTCCCAATTCAATGAGCCTCCTGAAAGTAAACTCCTCATAAGTGGATCAAAAGCTAATGAGATGGGGCAAGAGGTTTCCAATTCAAAGCAATGTTGCACGACTCGGACTCGGCAAAGACTCGGCTGGCATATGACTCGCCGACTCGGGAAAGACTCGGGAAAGACTCGGGCCAAACTCGGCCAGACTCAGCAATTAAGAAAAAGATAAAATATGGTGCATTATCTCATAAACATAATCAAATTTTGTATGCAAAAATTTAAATAGTGATCATAGATTCACTAATTATAAACGATAAATCATAAGCCATATGGCATAAACCATAACCATAAACCATAAGCCATAAATGATATACCATAGTGATTTGAAAATCAGAAATGGTAGCAAGTTCAAATTTAGTCTCATAACATAAAATAGAAAACAAAAATAGACAATGTCTCCATGTACTCGAGTCTCATGCCTAACTACAAGTACGCCTAAAATATGCCCTCGAGGAGCTAGTGCCAACATCGGTAGACTGAAGCAGCTGTGAAGCAGGTGTATTTGGAGTTTCCATTTGAGAATATGGCAGACTAGAGAGATCCTGAGTCTCCTCATCAAGCCAACTCAAATCATCAGGGAACTCCTCCTCCACAACCCACTCAGACTCTAAATCAATATCATCCAATATTGGATCTAGGTCCTTCGGCTGAATTTGTTTTGTGAGCAGTCGAAGGTTGTAGTAGATGAAGACCAACTTCTCCAACCTCTCATGCTCCAACCTGTTCCTC
>LPNX011147537.1:479776-498115 GCA_001517045.1 Pseudotsuga menziesii
AGTTGCAATGGCATCAACCATGGGCTGATAAAAATATGACTTTGCATAGTTAAATGAAAGGCTGTTATGGTACCAAAACCTCCTCACTACCATATCAGCCTCCTTTCTCTTCTTTTCATTGAAGCTCTCCAAAGAAGGTTGAGATCCTGGAGTTGTACGAGGAAGGAAGAACAAAGAAGCTATACTTCTCTTTGGTGCAATAGTTGATGAGGAGGACAATCCTGTACTATGATTTGGTGGTGGTCCTATTGAATCTCTACCTATCATGGAAGTTTCAAACTTGTATCTTGCCCTCTTTTCACTTTGTTCTCTAATAGCATCCAGAGCAGATTCCATTTCAGCTGTGACTTCATCAGGGCATTTGTCACAAACCACGACATCTTTGCAAGCAATTCTTGCAAGGTGGTATTTCAACCTATTTATGCCCCCAGACATATGGGTTGAGCAGAAATTGCAAATGACCCTGTGGTCATCATCGGGATTCACCCGCACACAATATTTCCACGCTGAATCAAGAGGCCTTCTACCCTTGGATTTAGATGCCATGGAATCTGAATTGTAAAAACATTAAATGTTCTACATTAATAAACAATAAAACATTGCATTAAATTGACTGTTTGTATTTGTAAACAAGATTATAATTTATTATTAAATTATTTTTTTTGTGCATGTGTGGCTAAGTATCTCAGCCCACATTTATACTTAAACTTGTATAAATGTTTTTATTTATTCTTTGTCTGCCCACACAGGCCTGTGTGGCTGAGTATCTCAGCCCACATGCCTGTGTGGGCAGACAAAGAATAAATAAAAACATCTATACAAGTTTAAGTTGAAGTTGCTTCTGCTGAAAAAAAAGCCAACAAGTCTCAGCCCAAAAAATGATTACCCAAGGAAACATTTTTCAAATTAAATTTCTTCATTTTGTTTAGGTTGGACTGTCAAAGTTGTATGGAATCATGGATCCTTTAGTAAATTGCCATTTCTCTAATGCATTATGAAAGGAACATAGTGAGTAAATTTTAAATTAATCAATCAAACTTTGTCGCTTATCAGGAAAAATTAATAGAACAAAAAATGTATTTGCTTGTATGATTGAGAAGTAGACTCTCATACATGTGCCACTTACAACATAATGTCAATGCAAAAATTGTATTGAATATATTGAATAATTGTATTGAATAATTGAATTATTGAATAATTGAATAATTGTATTGAATATATTGAATAATTGTATTGTATTTTTATATAAACTTTAAATAAAAATCAACTTTAACTTGAACTATAAGTTTATAAATTTTAACTTATACCTTTATAAACTTTAACTTATAAATAAAAAACCTTTATCAGTTTAAGTTTATAAACTTATAAATAAAAACTTCAACTTATAAAAAGGTTAAAAACTTAAAATTTCTATAATTTTTTATGATTAAAAAATATTAAAAATTAAATAACATTATATTATAATTTATATTTAATAATTTACAAATCATAGAAATAAATAATAATAAAACTAATAAAAACTAATAAAAACAAAACTTAAACTTATAACCTAAACAAAACGTAAACAATAAATAAACCTGTAGAGGGATACTTAATCTAATGGCAGTTCAAACTTCAAACTTCACAATAAGCACCAATGCCACCTTGTGAATAATTTTGCATAAAATGAAGGATGCAGATTACTTAAGTTTTCCTAAAAAGCTTCATGGTTACATAGCTACAAGGTATTTGGTGTAAATAGCAGTGATCACACCCAATCACTTAAGCTGCTGCCATAAATAGAAAGGTTCCAACATCCGAATTGAGAAAAACTCCTGACTATTAAATGAGAGGGGATCAATGACACATAATAACAAAGTGCTTGGCAAGAATAAGCAACTAGAAAATGACGACCACATAATTATTGATTACGTGTTGGCTTGGAAAACAAGTGCAGAAAATTAAAAATTAAAACAACTGTATAAAGAAATTTAATATAGTAAAGAATAGGCCGAAGACTTTTTCACCTCCCAGTTCGATCGAAAGTTGGTTTGACTACAATAACTAGAGTTTGGTGGGAAAATATGAATTAATGTTGCATATGAAACCTGTCAAACTCGACTTATAGCCCACGACTCTATGCCCACTGAGGTTTGAACCCAGGTCATTAGCGTGGCAACACCTTATCTCAACATTTAGACCACACAATCCAATGGATAGTAACTCTATGTATTAACAACAGACCACGAGAATAAGTCCCTCGTTCCATCCAAACCCGAAAGAGAGAACCCGTAAACAATAAACAGAATATGAAAATGGCAATACCTGTGACGGCCGTGAACTCCACCTCCAGCAGCAGCGAAGGCCGTGAACTCCACCTCCAGCAACAGCGAAGGCCATGAACTCCACTCCACACTCAGAACTGATAAAATGAAAACGGAAATGGATGATGGATGAAAAGAAATTGATGGGTGAAAGAAACGACCTGCGTGGTCTGTTTATAGCAGGCTAAGGTGCATTTTCCCTCCAGTAAAACCGACTGTCACACCAAAAAAATCGCGGGTGTTTTTCACGGGTTTGTTTTGTGGCCCAAGTCGCACGACGAGTTCTGGCAAGTACTCGCGATTCCGGCGAGTACTCGCGATTCCTGCGAGTAGCGACGATTCCGGCGAGTACCCGTTTCCAGCGAGTTGTCAGCCGAGCTTCCGGCGGTTACCCGTCTTGGCGTCTGACTCGGGCCCACTCGCGAGTACCAGGCGAGTGGTGCTTCATTGATTCAAAAAGCCTCCTAAACTTGGATGAAAGCTGCAGTTAGTTGTGCTTCTCAGCACATGTAAAATTCGAAGGTTTTGTAAAGCTAATGTAATTCCTCATGGAGCCTGTAAAGGGTTGTGAAGTGAGATGGGGCAAGAGGCTTCCAATTCAAAGAGCTTCGAGATGCTTGTTAGATTCTCCTAGAGGCCTCCCAAAGCACTCTAGTCCTCTATGAGACACCTCATTCCACTAGTGTCCTCTATCCTACACATGTCTTGGTGGGCCCCTTTTTCCCTCTTTTCTAGGAGATCATAATGTCAAGGTCAAACAAGCCATCTCTCCCTAAGCCTAGCCTTGTTGTATCCACTTCCCCAACTTAGTATGATGGTCAATTTTGTAAGTGAGCATATGTTATGGGGCTTCATGAAGGATTATGTAACTACTCTAACACAAGCCTAATTCTTATTGATTATTGTTGATCACCATTGTTATATGACTGATGCTTTTAGTTGGCTACCAATATAGATAAGAGAGCATCATTCACCACCTTATGCATGTAGGATTTTTAAGATAGCAGCTCAGTCACCATTTTGACCAGTTTTGACTTTGTGAACCCGGTCTAACCGAGTCAAAATATAGGTCTCGGGGTGGACTTCACTACAGTGGTTTGAGATTGTGTATTTGATACCCATGGACCTCCATTACATTGTTCCATGCTTTAGTTGATGATTATTGGCCATGATTTATGAGTATTTTATTTATTGTTATTTATTATTGGCCATATTATTTTTGTTGGAGATGGATATGTCCACAAAGGACTATACCGGTGGATCCATGGGGTGTTAATAGTCACCCTTAGTGGATTTAAGGTCTTTGATCTCATTTATGCACTCAGATTGTTGATCCAGGCAAGGGAAAGTGGTGTTATGGACAAAGTTATCAGGCAGATTATTTATCAGCAATTAATTAAAAAAATAAAGTGACCATGACTATAGCCAAGAAATCAATTTGGCTAATGTGGGGCAAAGTAATGACTTGAGGTGATTTATTATGTTATGTTGAGGCCCTAGACATCATGTATCATGTTTTGTTCACCCATTGGGGTCAACAACTTATGTTTTCCCTCACCTAGGGAAATCGTGGCCTCTAGAGGGGGCAACTTGGTGGGTTCCACACTTAGATCCCTAGGAGATCCCCCTTCTCACATCTTTATGCTATGTTATGCACTCCATCATTTCACTTGGGCACGCTAGGGAAATCCGCCCCCCTCTCTAGATTGTGTATTTTGTATTGTTGAGACTCAATCTCAACTGTTGATCACTATATTTGATGATTAGATCCTAGTTGTTGTTATTATGATGCTAGGGATTTTGATTAGAGAGCTCTATATATTTGATAGCTCTCTCATTGTAAACGACTTTTGGCTCTTGGTTGAAGAATAAAAAGAGATCTTTTCCGGCAAAAACTTGTACTCTTTGATAGTGATTGTTGAATGAGAGATTGCATGTTGTTCTTCTTTTGTACTAAGTGATTTTGTGATTGTCTATAGTATATTTTGTGGTGAATTTTAACTTGCAGGCAAAGGGGGAGTGATTTTGGAGAAGCGCATTAGTGGTTTTTCCCTCTTTATTTTCTTCCAAATCGTTGGGCACAAAAGGGAGTATATTTTGTATTTTGAATCAATGATTCTCTCTCAAAATCTCTTGTTTGTGATTGCATCTTCTTTTTGGAAATCATACTGATTTTTAATTGTTTGCTTGACAAAAAGGGGGAGGTGCATTGGCTCACTCAAACGTTTGGGACCAAAGCTTGGACTCCACAATGCTTTCTATAGTTGATCTTTACAGGAACAAATTGTCACTTCATCATCTCTTCAGGAAACAAATGAGTATTCTATGTTTTCTCTTGATTTCAATTTCACTCCATTTGTCAACTAAAATAACCAACTAGTTTAAAACTCTCTCAATTTTCAGCAAGTTATATATTAGGAATTTCAAGAAGCTAGCACTTGGGTTTTCTAAGCTAGTGTCCAAACCTCTGGGATCTAATTTCCAAGTGCTTTTTACTCCATTTGCCCATAGTTTAGGCACTGGTCTAATTTTGAAGTACGCCCCACCTAGATAGCTATCTAGGGCTTCCAATTTGTGACTTGTTTCCTGGTTGCGACCATTTGAATTTGGTTTATCTTTCATCCAAGCAAAATTTAAGTGTTATGACCGCTCTAAAATTTGAAAATGTTACTATTCAACCTTTCCGGGCCACTTTACCTTGCTAAGTTTAAACTTAAGAGTGTAGAGGTATAACATATATATATATATATATGAATAATGAATAAATAATTAGAAATAATAATATTTAGTGAAAAGGTGTAACTCTTTATGAAGAGTTGTGTTAGAGTCCCTTTAAATGATTATATATACAGGCAATTTTATCTTATAAAATAGCATATTTTATAATTATTATTCATGGATTATTTATCCTTTCTGAAGTGGAAGTTTCAATAAAATGAGTTTTATTGCTTCAGTGGTATCAAAGCCCCTTCTTGGGCATTTGTAATGTCCCTTGTGAATAATTTTCCCAATGTGCTCAAATTCACCATGTTTCAACTCTAGGTATATGGATACAGCTGATTCCAAACTCCTCCAATTACTGTCAAACTTGGTGAGGAAGGTCATGAGGGGTGATGGGACACATTAACACATCCATCAGACACATAATCAACAGATACACCAACCATGGTCTGCAATTTGCAAGGGAAGAAGTTTTGGGGAAAGACTAGTCAATTTGGAAGGTGGAAATCCCCCCTGGGTCCTGGAACAAATCTCTTCCAAACACCGTACAACCTCCACTAATGGTTGGTATGAGACTTAAATCTGTTATAAGACATTAAGTAAAGTATATTTGCAGCATTAGATGTGGTTTTGGGATTGAATAGGTATCCAAGAGAACTCAATTTATTAGTAATTTTGAGGCTCAAACCCCTAATGGTAGATGGCTCTACATAGCTCCAAATGCTCTCAAATTGTACCAGAAGGTGTATGAATGACGTTAATACATAAAAATGGTGTTTCTAGGTGTCTTTCAACCATCAAATGACTTCAGCAACTCACTTTGGCAATCTAGTCAATGTATAGAGTTTTACGAGCAACTTGTGGTTCAAGTCCCCTAGAGGTAGATGATGAAAATGACTTTCCAAATGCACTCAATCCAACTCGAAGTTATGAATGGAAGCAGGGGGCATATAAATGGCATCAACATGAACTCATATGCATCACCATTCAACTTTTAATGTTTGATATAACTCCCTTAAATCAGATGGAAGAAGACTAGTTTCAACCTTGGGGGAAATGATAGGCAATCTTCTCCAAATGCTATGAAACTCAACAAAATGACTCCAAATGCTTATGTACTGAACATTAAACTCATATAATACATCAATAACAGTCCATTCATCCATAAACCATCAGTAGTTTACTTATCCATTTGAATCCATCAACATTACATTGGTTCACAACAAGGTAGTGGGGAAATGGCATTATTTCTTCACTGTTTAACATTTTTACATGAAATCTTTTGGTATTTCGACCTGAGAGTCTTCTGAACTTGAAATACAGATCATATACATTAGAACATAAAATAATGGGGCATTAGATGCTCCCCCAAAGAGATCAATAGCTCACCTAGTGCGCCTCAATCCATAGAGCAAGAATATGATGAGAAAACTTGGAATAGATGACAGAACACGCTGATCTTAAAGTGTCCACAAGCTGCCCTATATCTTGCACCTGTAACTTATGACTCCATTAAAGCTCCATGAAAGCCCTGAATGGCCTTTCCACACACCAACTTGGATGGGAATCTTTCACCCTCAAAATTGGCTAAGGCAAGAAACTAGTCATCCACTAGCTCTCTCTCTTCACAAATGCAAATTTCTCAAATGATCAAAAGCCCTTCTCTTGGTTGATCCCTGTATTTTATAAACATCCTTAGCCTTCTAAGGTTACCAATCCATCCACAAACTCAAGCCAATTCGAATTAGGGTGTGTGCTCAAGATTTGCCATGTGTCCTCCCTTTCCTAGCCTTCCATCTTCCCCCAATTCGAGTAGGAACCCATTGAACTTCCCCAACTCACATGAGCACCCTCTTGGATGCTATATTTAGACCTGACATGTCATAATGGTCAGATGTCAGCCTTCAAGTCTGCAATATGTCATAAATGTCATAGCATCTTCATCATTGGTGTCATAGATGTCATAGATGTTAGGGAATCTAGCCCAAGTGTCCAAGAAGCTCCCATTTGACTCTTCCTCTCCCATGTAAGTTACATTTCCTTCCCAATTCGACCTATGATGCCTATGGCCAAGTGTATTAGCCTTCTAACTCATCCAAGAACATTAGGCTTCCTATGGATTCAAAATTCCAAGAGGAGGATGCCATGTGGCACAGAAATTCTAGCTTGTGTGGGCCCCATAATCTCCATGTGTCTCCATGCTCTATTGCCACTTCAATTTTCTCTTGTATTTATTTAATTAGCTCCATTATTAAATATTTATTGCATTCTAATGTCTGAACATCATTTATTAGCTCCCTTATTAAAATTCCAAATGTATCCATCCAACCTACGGAACTAGTAGGATTGATGGAATTGTCCTGCTATGCAATTATTTGAATGGGGGGACATTACAGCATACATTGATCCGACCTTTGACTAGAATTTTCAGACCTTGTCTGATCTATTTCAGAGTTTCTGAATTAATTAGGTCTTTTCCCTTACTCAAAAAAAAAGTAAAAAAAAAAAAGAAGAAGTTAAAAAAGAAAGAAGATCTTAGTTTCTGAATTAAATAGGTCTTTGACCTTACTAAAAAAAGGGAAAGGTACAAAAGAAAAAGAAGTAAAAAAAAAAAAGAGAAACTAAAAAAAGAAGAAAGAACATCCCATAAAAAAGAGAAAGAAGAAAGAACGAAAAAACAACATACGGTTTTATAAAACCAACCCTTGGTTTTATAAAATCACACAAGGTTTTATTAAGCCCTAATTCCCACGTTCACCCAAAAAATAAACTATATAGTAATAATATTATTATTATTAATTTAATAATAAATTATTATTTTTTTAATAGTTTAAATCCCTAAATTCACCATATTCAAAAATAATATCATAAATAATAATAATATTAATACTAATATTATTTATTATTTTAATATTTTTAAATTTTCCACCAAACCACACAAAAAAAATATTACAGAACTATATAAAAGAAAATATATAATAATATTATTATTTAATAATTATTATTATGAACATTATTTTCCTTTTGAAGGATAAGATTTAAAAGACTATTTTATAATTATAATAGTCATTATAATTATTTTGGAAAAAAAAGGGTCAACATGGAAGATACAAATTTTACGAAGTGACGATTCTCCAAAGTTTCGTCGAAAGTGTTGGAGGTGTTGTTAAAAGTTTACGGAATATTTGATGAAAGTCCTATTGTTATCGCTATTTGTCTAACTAATAAAGAAAATTTTATTAATGTTGATGTTGCTAATCAACTACAGGTTTCATAATCAAGTATAGTGAAGAACAAGTCGAAAGAAGACCAAATAAATGAATTACCATTACAGATCGATAATTATAGTTTTGAGTCTCAAATCACTGTTGTAGCTATAGAAGACAATCTTATTGACATAATGTTAGGTTATAACTAGCTGGAAACATTGGGAACATTCAGCATCAATGCAAAAAAGAAGTTCATGACCTTCTTCCTTGAGAAGAAGAAAATAACGATACATGACCTATCAGTGAGAGTTCCCCCATCACAAAATACAGATGAAGAATCAGCTTATGGAAGCTATGAAGATTTAGAGAAAGAAATAAAGCATTTATGCAAACTAAGCAGGGACAGAGATAACGAAATTGGACAAATCAAGAAAAAATTAGAATGTCAAGAATCAGAGATTTGTCGACATTAGCAACAAATAAAAGAGCTCCAGCAGCAAAAGGACGACATTAACAACACGCATCAGTTAGAGATCACAAAAATCAATAAAACGCTATCAAGCAATACTAAAGAAATCTTCCAACCAAAAAACCATAACAAAATTCTAGTTAAAAAAATCAAAAAATTAAAAATTATTGAGAAGTTAGAACGAGTTAATGAAGACATTGAAGGGAAAATACTAAAAAAGCAAGAAAAAAATCGTTGCCTTAAAAATTATAATCAAGAACTAGAGGAACAAATTAAAAAGTTAAAAGATAACAAAAAGTTGCAAGAAGAGACAATCAAGAAGATTCAAAATGATAATAGATTGATAGAAAACAAATTGGAAGAAATCCAAAACGAGGCCTCAAAATCATCAAGAATAAAAGTACAAAATGTAGAAAACGACACAATTACAGGTCTAGTATAGATCACAGCTCAAGAGGATGTCAAACTAGTTGAAGAAAGGTTTACATGAACTCCCTATCAACATCCACATCATAAAAGTAGAGATATTAAAAGTCGAGAACAACTATTAGAAAATATGTACACTACCGCAAATGAACTCCATGACGTCAATCTATCGTGGAAGTGCAACACTCCGAAAAAAATCAAAGTAGGATGGATTGATCCTTTTTTATTTCGAAAGTTGTGTTCAACACTTATCAGCTCATATCGTCATGTAGCCACAACTACAACAAAACATACACCAGTGCGACAAGGTCACAAACAAAAGTAAAGATGAAAAAGATTACTCAATAATGTTTTGAGGACAAAGCATTTCTGAAGAGGAAATCAATGTAACATATAAATATATACATATATATATATATATATAATATTAATGAATAATGAATAAATAATAATAATTAGTGAAAATGTGTAACACTTTATGAAGAGTTGCGTTAGAGGCCCTTTTCAATTCTATCTTGTTAAATATCATATCTTATCTCATATTTAATAATTATTATTCATAGTTTATTTATCCTTTCTAGAGTGGAAGTTTCAGTACAACGGGTTTTATTGTTTCAACTCGTTAGGGTCTCCCCCTTTGCTTTCTCATAGCATAAAGTGACAAAAACCCTATCCGGCATGACAACCATCCAATCTGTGTTGGGTAAGGTCCTTGAAGTGTCACAGTTTGTGTGATAACAGGACTATTTGAGTGGAGTTAAAAAATTCACCAAGATTGATTTGAAGAGTAGATATCACCACATACAAATCCGAGAAGGTAATGAGTGGAAGACTACCTTCAAGACGAAGCAAGGATTGTACGAATGGTTGGTCATGTCATTTGGGTTGACAAATGCACCTAGAAATCTCATGAGGTTGATGAATAAGTGTAGTTGTATATCTAGAACTGGTGTTTGAAAAAACAAAAGAAGAGCATGTAATGTGTTTGAGGCAAGTGTTGGAGTGGTTGAGAACGGAGAGGCCACTAATAAATTTGCAGAAGTGCCTTTCATGCAAGAAAAACTTGTGTATTTGGGATTTGTGATACCTCAAGTTGGGTTGAACAAGGATCCAAGGAAGGTAAGAGCCATCGTTAAGTGGCCTATATTTCAAGAAACAAATTCAGGGAATAAGTTTTCAAGGTTTGGCAAGCTCCTACCATAAGTTTATTCAAAAATTTACCAACATTTGTGCACCACTAACAACTTGCATGAGGAAGGGAAAGTTCCAATGGAACACAATGACCCAAAGAATTTTAAAGTTGTTGAAGATGAAGGTGATCAAGAGGCCTATGTTGATTTTACTACATTTTGGAAAAGTCTTTTAAATGGACTGCGATGCCAGTGGAACAACAATCAAAGCAAAGATTGGCTAGGAAGCCAAGTTGATTGCATTCTTTAGTGAAAATTTGAATGATGCAAAAAAGAAATATTTGATGTATGATCAAGAGTTTTATGCCATCATTCAAGCATTAAAAAAGTGGAGGCACTATCTGTTGCCCAAAGAATTTATACACCAATAATGAAATCTTGCAATTCATAAACGTCCAAGCAAAGTTGAACCAAAGGCACATGAATTTGGCTGGGTTCCTACAAAGCTACTCATTTGTGATGAAGCATAGATCGAAAAGATCCAATGGAGTTGCCTTGAGTAGAAGGATAGCATTGTTGACTACCAAGACTATGGCGATGGTAGCACTGGAAGAAATTAAGAATGTGTATGAGACAAACACAACATTTGATAAAGCATGGAAAGCCAACAAGGAACCCTGAAGTGGAGATCGAACTTTGTTTATGGATTACTTCATGCAAGAGTGAATTCTTTTCAAAAATCAGCGATTCTACATCCCCATTAAAGCAATAAGGGAGAACCTCGTAAGAAAGTTACATAATGGTGGCGTAAGTGGTCATTTCAAAATGGACAAGACTTGAGTTTTGGTTGAAGAGCTCAGTCAGTGACCTAGAATTGTCGAGGATGTGAAGAGATGGCTCGAAAGTTGCAAATCTTGTCGGCATGCAAAGGGAAGAAGTCAAAATACTTGACTATACAAGACAGTACCAATACTCAAAGCACCAAGGGGAGATATCAACATGGATTCATGTTGGTTTCCAAGAACCAAAGAAGTAATGATTCTATCTTTGTATTGGTATATATAGATTCTCAAAAAGGCACATTTTATTCCATGCAGGAAAACTAGTGATGCAACAAATATAGTTGATTTATTCTTTATATAAGTAGTTCACGTGCATGGTTTTCCAAGAAGCATAACTTTAGATAGAGACAGCAAATATTTCATTTTTAGAGGGCCTTGTGGAAAAAGTTGGAAATGAGTTTTTCATTTAGTTATGCATGCCACTTGTACATTGATGGGAAAACCAAGGTACTAAATAACTTGGAAATCCATTAAGATCTCTGGTAGGAGAAAAATACGATGTTGGTACAAACATTGTTTGTGTACAACAACTAGGTCAATAGATTAACAGGAAAGAGTGTGAGTGGAGAGCACCAAGAAGAGTAATAAATTTGGCAAGCAAGAGAAGTATAGATGCAAAGTCATTTACAAAGCATATGAAGGATGTGCATCCACAAGTAGAACAAGTGTTATAGTGGAGCAAGCAAGGGTGTAAGGTTTAAGCAAAGTGCTAATCAATATAAAAGAACGAAGAAATTGAAGGTGACCTTGAGTTAGCATATCTATATAAGGAGATATTCTTGGGAGGAACATATAGATTTAAGAAACTGAAAATAAAGAAAATTGGACCCTCTAGGAACTTGAAGAAAATTCAAATAATGCTTATGTGCTAGAATTGCCTAAGGGCTTCAATATATCACCAACCTTCAACATGCAAATTTGTATGAGTGCCATGAGGGTGTTGAGGATGAAGATAAGAAGATCATCAACTAGAATGAGCATATGTTGGTGCACAAAAGAGAAGAAATTGGAGAGATCTTGGAAGAAAGAGTTGAAGGAAGAACTCAATATCAAAGAACCAATGAATAAATGGTTTGTTGGGAAGGTAACGGCTTGGAGGAAGCCACATGGATCTTAGAGGAAGATCTTGGCCAAGCCAAATGGTCATTACATGAACACCGCATACCAATTCCATGAGCAAGAACTCACTTTTGATTTTTTACCATGGGAGTTTGATACAAGAACATCTCCTAGAGTCCGCTTAATCCCGCACAACCTAAGGAAATTTCACTTCTAAATTAAGACTCTTCCATTTGAACCTCTAGCACCCTTCTTCACTTTGTCATAGTGAGACTTGGACTACATCTAGTCTCTTCATTCTTGTAGCAATCAAATTACTCAAACTAAGGAGGTTTCATATTTGGGAGAAGGGGCAATGTCGGTCATGGTGAGAAGGATCAGTCTTCAAAGCTAACACTTGCTTGTGGAATGATCCACTTATCCTTTTTGGTTGCCTACAAGTTGTGTGGAGGACGCACAAGGACTAAGAAGATGGAGGTTGTGATCGATCTGAGCCATTCGTCCTCGATGATCCAAACCATTCTTAGGAGCAGTTTATGGTAGATGGTGCAGGGGTACAAAAGGACCCCACAACGGCTTGTGAGTCTTGAACTCACCAACCAAATCAATGGTATCAAGAGCTCTCGCAAGAATGAACAATGTTAACTGGCAGAGTGAGGTGTTCCCAAGCTTATCCCAACTCAACCCATGATGATGTGTGATGAAAAGGATCACATGGATCCATTAGGAAGTTTAAATGTAGCAGTTGAATGTGTGCCACATGAAAAATTTTGAAGAGGGAACCCATGATTGTTTGCTAAGGAGACAAGATGATTAGTGGTAGTGAAGGAAACTAGAGAAAAAGGAGGGATTGCACAAATAAAGGCATTATTCATATTCACAGAGAAGTGGAGTCAAAGAACTCTCATGAGGACCAAAACAAAGAAGAGATGACGAAGCGAAAAGACGAAGGAAGACTAAGCACGAGAAGCATTCTTGTGAACCCATTGTAGCCAAATCGATATTGAGACCAATTGGTACCTTTGAATGTGCTTCATATTTTGTGAAGGGATTTACTGTTAAAATTTCAATACATGGTAAATAGATTAGAACTCAAAATGCGACCATAGTTACTGAGATTCGAGAAACTAAAAAGCCTAAACTCCTATCAAAATAGTAGAATATGTATACTAAATCTGTTGGAAACAATGCAACTTCGGAAGCTATTCTCATTCATTACGGGAGTAGACATAAATGTAATTGATCAGGTAAAACCCTTGAAAGGATCAAATGTAAACCTTGGAGTGAAATCACAGGAAGAAAAGATTTATCAAATGGAACCTTTGTATTTCCCCGAGACAAGTCGGCCCCAGTAAGACTGTCAAGTCGGCCCAGTAAAAGGTCACTTGGAAAATCAGTATAAATAGGAGGCGCCCCTCCTCATTTGTCACTCACTCACTAAAGTTCGCTCCAGCATAAGGAGGTTCGCTACTGCAGCTAGAAGGAGTGTTTTTGGGGTTTTCCAGCATAGAAGAACTTCTCTCTTATTTCTCAGGGGTTTGTGCTACTACTACCTGGATGTACATCAATCTCTATTAGAAGGTCTGGGCTCCTCATGGTAAAACGAACTCCACATATTGTTTTTGTGCTTTGTCTTTCTTCTAGTGATCTTGGTTTTGCACGGCCAAATTCTAACATGGTATCAGAGCAGTGCTAGAAGAATTCATTGTCGAAGACTAGGGCACCACCTTTTCGAGTCTTTCCCACCTTAGATCACCCCGAAAGGAGCATGGAGCAACTCGCCCTCCTAGGGCGCATCTTTCTGTGGAGGCCAAATTCAATTTGGTGAAATTTCATTTTTTGACCTAATACTATCGGGTCAAGACCTAGGGCTTCCTGGATCCAGCCCTTCAATCCACAGAACTGGCTCATTCTTATCTTTCTGTGGTCATTTGTGTTTCAAATGAGGTCATAATACCCTAGGAAAAGTCTAGGCACCCCCACACCTAATAGTCTAGTGATATGGGTATTTTGTGTGTTGGTAACCTTAAGATGATCAAAGTGTTTTAGGAAGCCCTTGAACTCACATATCTTGATGGTCATGATGATGGGATCTTGGTGAAGCACATCCTCACATATCCTAACATCAAACACTACACTTCACTAAGAAAAGAATTAAAATACTAATAAATGGCTCCCTATGGAACCTTGCTACCACTTGAACCCGTGACAAAGTAGGTCTCAATAAGTAATTAAATATTAAAACAAATTAAAATGAATTAAAACTTAATAAAAGACTTACCTTTGAACACATTAGACCTCCCCTTTCTTAGGTCGACCCCATTAATGGTTTAAATTTTAAAACATGTTTTAAATAAATAAAACATTGTGTAAACCCCTCCATGAAGTCAGCTCCACTAAATAATGATAAGTTAAAACATTTTTTAATTTAATAAAACAAATTTAAATTTAATAAAATGTTTTATATCCCTTTGAAACCTTTTACCACTTACCTTTTTTTTAATAAAAGACTTACCTTTGACCACATTAGACCTCCCCTTTCTTAGGTCGGCCCCATTAATGGTTTAAATTTTAAAACATGTTTTAAATAAATAAAACATTGTGTAAACACCTCCGTGAAGTCAGCTCCACTAAATAATGATAAGTTAAAACATTTTTTAATTTAATAAAACAAATTTAAATTTAATAAAATGTTTTTTATCCCTTTTATCCTAACATCAAACACTAAACTTCACTAAGAAAAGAATTACAATACTAATAAATGACTCCCTATGGAACCTTGCTACCACTTGAACCCATGACAAGGTAGGTCTCAATAAGTAATTAAATATTAAAACAAATTAAAAAGAATTAAAACTTAATAAAAGACTTACCTTTGACGACATTAGACCTCCCCTTTCTTAGGTCGGGACCATTAATGGTTTAAATTTTAAAACGTGTTTTAAATAAATAAAACATTGTGTAAACCCCTCCATGGAGTCGGCTCCACTAAATAATGATAAGTTAAAACATTTTTTAATTTAATAAAACAAATTTACATTTAATTAAATGTTTTTTTATCCCTTTGAAAGTCGACCCTATCTCTCTCTCACTCAACGCCTAAGTATTGTATTTATACACTAAACATTTGTCATAATCAAATCATCAACAAATGCAAGTATTGGGAGTGTTTTGACTGAGGATTTCCGCTAGTTTAGAAGTTTGACTGAGGATTTCCGCTAGTTTAGAAGTTTGACTGAGGTTTTTTCGTGGGCATAACAGCAGCAGCAGAAAAAGTGGATCCGAGTTTCCACAGAGATTAATCTTTGGGGTTAAGTCAGTTATACAGTCCCAAGTTCTTTTGCAAACAGTCCACGGTCTGAGTTAGTGTTACTGTTGCTTACTATTCCGAGTTTTTACAAGCTTAAACAGTCCCAACACTCTCCTCAGTCCCGAATCTGTAGAAGTGAAAGGTTTGTCTTGTCATCTACAGTACAGTCTTGCTTGAAGTCTTCTACTGTATACACGGTCCAAGGGTCTTCTACTCAGTTAATAATCAAGGTATGTATAAATGCAAGTGATGTGTAGACAAGAGTTGTTACAATGATGTGTGGAATAGAGTTGTTACAGTGATGTATAGACAAGAGTTGTTACAGTAATGTGTAGAAAAGTGTATGTACAGTGAAGTGTACAACTATGTACAATGATTAGACAAGTGTATGTACAGTGAGTGTACAGTGAAGTGTACTCACCCAATTTCTGAGAGACAGAGGGAGTTATCCCTTAAAGATGAGGATCCTGGCCTATTGCATATCATAGGGTGAAACCTGATGAAGTCTTCCTGAGTCAAGGAAGAACACAGTTGAGATCCTGAGCAGATCGAGCATGATGACTGTGACTACACTGATGGCATTGTTGTGTTGATTCAGACAAGACAGTTGAAGGATCCTTGATGAACCTGGTCGTCACTAGGATGGATGCTTACATCGTATCTATGAACTTCTCAGAAAGGGAGCAGGATGATCAGCTACATGATGCTTAGATGCAAAGGGAGCAGAATGCTCCAGCACAGAGGGAGACCTCTCGTGATGAAGTGGAGAGACTAGTCTCTTAATACTCTCTCATACAGCTGATAAGTGTGCAAAATGGGACCGTACATTCTCCCTGATCACTCCGAGAAGAGTCGCAAATTAGTCTTACGATTATATCCCTCTTAACAACGTTGCAGAATGCAAAGGGGCATGAAGCTCTACATGTCACTTTTCGAGAAAGCAAAAGACCTCAGAGGTTCTCGAGTTATGTAGCATTGATGAATCACATCATTGACTCAGAACCTACCACATATGAAGAATCCAAACACCAAGTTTGAAAGGATGCCATGACGGAGGTATTTCAATCCATCATGTAGAATGATGTATGGGAGGTTGTACCGAGACCTGAGGGGAAGTCCGCAGTGACTTCCAAATGGATTTTCAAGATTAAACATGGACCAGATGGTAGTGTGGAAAAACACAAGGCTAGATTTGTTGCCAAAGGATTCTCTCAGAAAGAGGGAATTGACTACGATGAGACGTGTGCCTGTAGCTAGATATATACTTCCACCAGGACCATTATTGCCATTACTTCAGCTATGGGATGGAAGATGATGTTAGATTAGCAGCAACAAGGAAGGTTTTCCTGCATGCAAGTGTCCTTCATGCAGAAGACTCTAAAACAGGAAACCAGTTGTATTTAATTGTTTTTCCTAAGTTTACTTTGAAAAATAATTAAAAGGATTATTAACTTTAGGTGAAAGTGAAATTAGGTTTCACGCTTTACCTAAAGTTATATAAGAGGTCAACTGGTTGAGAGGACACACACACTTGTATTCCAACAGAGACAAGATATAGACAGGGAGAAAGTCAGACAGAAGATTTAGCTGGGAAGACGGAGGATCGAGAAACAGGTTCACCGAGCAAACAGAACCCACACAGGTTGACGGGCAGGAGTTGCAGAGGGAGGTCGTACTATTCCGTATGGATTCCATACAGTTTCCAGCGTGACCGTACAGCAGTCGTCCGGTCGTACGGATCCGCACGTTTGAGGCCGTACAGATGGGTTGTACTGTAATATCCCAAATCCCGATATTTTCTATTTCTAAACAATTATGCGGATACAACTGGGCATGTAAACTGCCATGCAAAAATCCCTATTTTATAGGAAAAATTAGGGTTAGGGTTTGTGAGATAGAATGCACACTTACCACTGATAACTGGCTGGACTGCTTCAGATAAAGTCTACAAGTACTGAAAACTGGATCGGAGAGGAACTGATCTCTCCTGCCTCAAATGAATGCCCCAGCAGCAAGACGCCCAATCAGAGAAAAAGGTGACGCCCTCAAGGAAGGAGGTGTCCGATGGATCCGCCGTTTTGCAGGGCTGATAGCCTTGCTGTGCCGGAAAGATTGGCTGGAGTATGCTGAAGTTCTGACACCTCTAAGCAGGATATCGTCTAGGTTCAGTGAGGCAGCTGCTCACGCCCCTGGGAGTCCGGAAATGCTGATAATGGCTTCGGATGAGCTCAGATGGAGCTGATAATCACGAAGTACTGGAGTATGTAGCTGATGATAAGACTGGTGCCTGAGTTTCGAAAGGAAACTAAGATCTGGAGGCCCCACAGCTGATTAGGGCTTTTTGGCTGAAAACCCCCCTTACGGCTGCACCATGCCCCTGCAACAATCTATACCCTGTGCTATATAACTGATGAATGAATGAAGAACAAATGGTGAACCAGTATGGCTTACCCGGAATAAGACTAGGACAGATGTTTCACTGCCGAAATCCTGTTAGCTAAAGACTCCGTCTCCAACCCCAACTGCTGTGCTGCACGCTGTGCTGCTATCCAAGAGCTTCCCAAAATAATAATAATCATAAGTGAGGTCTCCTCTTGCTTTATCCTCTATTTATAAAGTTCAACTGCGCAAAACCTAATCTTTGACCTAAATAGGTCACTTTATCTTCTAATTTGCCGTTGACTTGCATGCATGCGGATGGAGACCTAAAAAGTGCATGCATCATTAAATAATGCTTCAGATGGCATGCATGAAGGTGGCCTTTGGCCCGGGTGGCCCTTCTTGACCAAGTGAGGATGCCCTAGATCTTCTATGGATGGCATCAGTCCTGATCTGATTCCCTAGCTATCAGTAACCGCTCGAACCCACAG
>LPNX011147559.1:5682-188304 GCA_001517045.1 Pseudotsuga menziesii
TATCGTGGAAACCTCAAAGAGAAAACCACTAACACAAACTTATTAATAAGATGAATTTACAAAATTGTTTATCTGCTACTACAGAAAGGATGTAAGACACACCCTAGGTTGTTCTTGCAACTATAGAATAGGATGCTACAACACCCCTATGGTTTTCTGTCTGCTTAAACATACAACAATGCTACGACACCCTGTTCTCCAACTACGACTGGAAGGAGGCTTCGACCCCTTGCAGACCCGTGGCCTGCACTAGCACCACCCTGCCACCCTGATATGATTTTCTCAGTCTTTTGGAACAGTTGTAAACTATTCACTTTGGAATATGTCAAGCTTACTAACATAGATGCTTAATTCTTTACACTTTCATTTATTTAAATACCCTATACCTATTTTGTATCAACATAACTCTCCATAGCTGCGATCTTTCGTTTTGGATCGTGATTGTTTATTTATAGACACAACCAATCATCATCTACCCTTTCAACCACCACATTACTTCAGCAAAGGCAATGTTTTGTTCTTCCCACATCTCAGAATTCATTTTCACAGCCCTGTTTATTGTTTTCTAGTGCATCTGTAAACTTCTTCACTAGATACAATCCAAACAATTGATATTTTGTCTGGATCTCTTTGGACCGTTGATCTATTCTACATATTTCATTTTTTAAATTGTATTTCTGTTTCAATGATTCCCCACTGTTGATCTTCATCGGGCTTCTTCTTGAGCGTCAATCTCCAGATTGTGGGATGCAGGATGTTGACTATCTACTTTTGCCTTTCTGAAAACTCCTTTCCACACTACGGAATGTGAAAGTTGGTTTTCCACCGTTGATATTTATCTGGATTCTTCTTTATCATCGATCTCCAGATTGCAGGATGCAGGATGCGGAATGCGATATTCCCTCAAATCATATCTTGACTTTCTGTAAGCTCATTTCTGTAAGATTTCTTTTGCACTTTTGATCTCTTGCAGATTCTTTCTTGACCTTCGATCTTTTGGATTGCAGGTTGTGGATTGCGGGTTCATAAAATATTTAAAAGTTACTTCCGTAATTCCCTTTCCGCATTTTTTCTTCCGCATCGTCGATCTCTTTTAGCGGAACTCATCTCAGCCATATGATCTTGATATTTTACGAAACTTTGGATTTTCCGCCTAACTGTCAGAATTAATCCTTAATCATCGGATCTAGTGCAGGATTAATATAAGCCGTCCGATCTTGATTGTTGCAGAATTTCATCCTTCTGCCTATCTTTTGCGGAACTGATCCTCAATCGCTAGATCTAGGGAGGGACTAACCTCTGTCATCCAATCTTAATCCTTCATGGAACTCTATCACTTCCTACATGTTTAATTTCTGTGCTAGTTCATTCAGCAACAACATTGGATCATGATCGATCTCAGTCGTTCAACTTCAAAATGCTATAGGGTTATTCATTTATCATTCACCCTGCAACCTGCAACCTGTAACAGGGTTGTTCCTTTGTTATTCTGGATACCTACAACCTTTATTATGCCACCATATCTTTGAATTCCGATAACTGATTTGACATCAATGACAACTAATTTACTCAACATTGATGTCACTAATTTATGCACCTTCTGATGTACATTCTTTCATGTATGTTCTTTCTAGCTTCTGCTGCTATTGTGGTTCTTTCTTCTATCGGATAAAGTTACTGTTTCAGAGCAGTAGGATGGATGAGATGGGAATATTATCAACATCATTGATTCTCCTTGTCTACATTTCTAGCTTTAGCTGCCAACTCATCCCAGATTTTTCCTTCCCTTCTTTAGAATATTCCTCTTGATCGGCCCTGACTGAGTATGGAACATTTGTATAAACTTTAGAGCTTGCAACATTCAACAAGGAAACTCAGTGCCTAGGTGTTTGCTTTGACCTACTGCTGGTAAAGTGTTCCATCTCATCAACATCTTACCTTTCCTTATTGGAATCTTCTAGTTCATCTTTTTCTTGAAAGCATCATCTCCTTGTATGTTTTTATCCTTTTGCAGAGATGATGGTGATGAATGTGGCATTTTTTTTCCTTTTTTTGCTATCCGAACACTAGTTTAGATCGACGGGTTCTAACAATGGATACTATGCACTTTGGCGAATTGTTCCATGATTTTATCTGATCGATTAAGTGGGATGGCCTTTGGCCCTTGAATTCTAGCCATTGTTTCTTCGTTCTTTCTTAGTAATGCTGAGACAGTGTTTCTCTTGTAGGAACGATAACGCTTCCTTATTTACAACCTTGGTAAGATGGTTTGTATCATTAGTGTAAAGAGGACTATAATTAGCTCAGTTTCCAATTGCCTCCCTGCTTGTGGTGGAACATATCCGACAACATTTTATTCAACCCTAACAGGTATCACAGTGTCAATCATAGATCCCCTGAGGGCACTAGCGCTAAAGATGATAGTCACCATACTTCTCCAACAAGTTTACTTTAGCTTTGGGTGTTCTAGGAAACAACTCGTTGTTGCATTATATGAGACTTAACTTGAAAGTGAGGGAAAGTAGAAGAATTGTCTAGGCACTCAGTCTATCAAATCTTCACATGGGTAGTCATCGAGTGGGATAATGAAAACACAATCCATCACATGGGTCACCTCTCCGAGTGTTGGCCTCTATCTCCTTACTTACGTGACCCAAGGTTCAACAACAACACAATACCAACAACACACCAAAATAAATTGACCTGACAGAGCAAGCTTAGTCGGCGACACCCTCAAGGCAGGCATAGTCTCACCTGAGATATCTTAATGTGTAATTGCCAGAACCATGTTTCTGCACTTCGTGAGGGATTATAGTCCTTGGTGTACGGCCAAGGCGCTTAACAAAGATGGGAGGATGGAGTCTATAACTACATGACAGATGTGCAACTACGTGCCACAATCTACACACAACACAACCTTGTCTTTAACCACTTAACAACTGGCACAACTGTGTGACACGACTGATTCCTTGGAAACAATGAGCAGTGCGCGACTTATATTATAACTTAGTAGATTAACCATGAAATCATATATAAATTTCAACAGTGCTTATCACTCATTCATTCCTTAACTGATTAGTAATATTGCGACATACATTCAACAATAACTGTAACAATATAAAGTAAGCAAAGATTCACATAACATTCAATATCCACAGCATTAATTCATTCGACACAAGAAATAACGTGGAAACCCATCTGGGAAAAACCACCAAGGTGCTCTTCATCTGGCATCATAAATGTTTATAGAACCTTGTAGTCTGCGGCTTGCAAACTATTCTTAAAATATGTCTATCTGACTCAATGTTCCTGCTCTCATGCTCCTTGGTTTATTCTTCTATCTACTCCTACTGATCCGCACATGGCCTGGATCGACTCTTCTATTTTACTATCTGTGCACTCAGGTGCAGATTCCTTCTACTACTAGTGGTCTGCACACTCAACTGCAATATGCACGGTTCAACAACATTCTACTAGACTCCTCTTCTGAGTCAACAATAAAATACAAAACTGAATCTAACTTAATCAACAAAACTGAAGCTAATCCACCGAACCCCTATACAGAGTGAGTTCCTCCTACTTATAGTATTTTCAAGACCGCGTAGGGTCAATCGAGTACTACTCAGTTATTACAGACTCAAGTGGATTATAAAATATCTGCAATTACATTAATGATAGACCAAACTGGCTGCAAAATTCCTGTATGACATTAACCCCAATCTTAATTAGTTGCGAAAATGTCTTTCACCCTTCTGTACTGGTCATAACTAGCCGCTAAACTGTCCTTGGTATTTTGCTGGTGTATCCTTCTGCAGTATTTTGTCAATTTGTACATGTTCTTCTTTAACTCTTCTACCTTCCTCTCCCCCCAACTTAGATCTTCCTTCCTCATCACAGCTATCATCATCACAGCTTTCCTCTGCCTGCTTTTCCTTTGTCGCATGCCCACTTTGCCTCTTTTGCTTCCGCGATAGATTATTCATTGTGCACTTTTCCTGGCCCAACAAGCCCCCAACACTCACATATGGCTCGTCTCGAGCCAGTAAGAAAAAATGTTTGTCTCTGCAAAAATTGAGTGTTTCACAAAATTTCAAGCTTCCAGCATGGGATGCGCCACAGGACCAACCTTGTCCTTAAACTCCTTCAAAATTTGTTGCGCCATTGCAACTACCTCTGTTACTTCCTCTGCCTATGGAAGAAATTGTTCCACATGGTCGAAACTGATATGTTTCGACGGTCCCTCTCCCAAAAACTAAGTAATAGTCTAGTGCTTTTGCTGGATAGGCTAAAGAATCCCTGTAGCTCACGTTGCTTCTGATTGGTGTGCTTCCACTTCCTCGTTTCTAGTCCTCTCTTGATCCCGAAGAGCTTGGACTTCGTACTGGAGCTACTTTATCTCCTTGATCTTTGTAACCTTTTATTTAAGTGAAAGATTCTTCATTTATTCCCTTTCCATGGTGGTTTTCTCATCAACTTACTGCATGTTTTCCTTGATATTTTCCCCAGTCTCATCCTCAAGAAGCTCTTCCCACATTGCGGAAATGGCTTCCAATGCCTCAGTGGAGATTGTCTCTCCTTGCTTTATCCTTTCTTCTGCCTCCAACACTTCTTTTCTACGTTCTTCAATCACCTCAGGAGGTATTCTTGGTACCTCCTTTTCTTGAAGCTCTTCAACCCGTTTCTTAAGTTCCACTGCAATCCACGATAGCCGAGAAACCTTAACAGCTAAATCTTCATCTTCTTGACCTGCTTCTGGTGGGAACTCCACAACCACGCCTTTGATGGCTTTAGCGAGTGCAACCTGACTCTACTTGCATGCCACAATTTATTGCTCCTTCTCTATAAGGAGGGTTTTACTTGCTGTCGCCTTTCTTTTATGCTTGGTCACCTGATACAACACTTCATTTTCTTTGAGGCGTACATCGGTCCCAGTCGCCTGCTGGATAGCATAGAATTCTGCTAATGTGAGTTTAGAGAAGTTGATGCTCAACGTCTCAAAACCGTGGACAACGTCATCATACTCAAGCGTCTCCATTACTCGTGCCTGTATTTCTATTTTTATTGGTAGCACTAGCTCTGGTGTTACCAATGGGACATTGGGATCGATGCCATAAGTTCCAGCCTCGACAGTGGCTTTGACTTCGTTTACAGCCTTTGTTAGCTGGTTGATATGTTCAGCGAGCTCATCTATTAGTCTCAGTTGTTTCTTACTTATCCCTCTCAAGTTGGACTTGGCCACTTGTGCGATTACATCATACAACAAGCCGATGTCCTCCTCGACTAAGCTAATAGTGTTAGCCGATTTGTCCACTTTTCTATTCTTGTGCTGCGGCTGATGCGCCTCTTCCCTGGCCTTCTTCACCTCCTCATATGTAGGAGTACCATTTGAATCATCATACTTATCATCATCATCATCATCAGAGCTCAATGTTTGATTTCTTGGTTCGTTGCCTCCGAGATTTCCTTCTCCATCCTACTGGTCATTGTCATGACCATTCTCTTAGCCATTTCCTTAACCATTTTGTGTATCAGGGCCTGCACCAAAATTTCCACCTTGGTTAGCTGGTGGGTCTTCTTGGTTTCCACCTTCAGCCATCAGATATTATAGTGGGCTGCACCATTCTTCAGGCCACTCCTGGAAAATTGCGTCTACATCATCATTAGTGATCATAAACCCTTCCTGGTGCACTTTCTTGGCCGGGTCGTTCTTTGGTTCCAGAATAGTGTTATGTGCACCGACCTGGAATTTTATGAATGTCATGTATCTATGCACCATTGCAAACATTACTCTTTGGGATCACCTGATAACATCGCGTAGGGCCTCACCATGCAGAAAGAACTCTATGTCATTATCCATCTGGCGGATCTTGTCCTCCTTGTTCTCCTAGAGGTTTTGATACTTTGCGCCAAGGCAAAGCACTGGAACATCCATCGGCTGGTAGTCCCGTGGGTTCGACCACAAAATGAAAGAGATCAGGATGAGTATCTAGGAGTAATGAAATTTGGCCCTAGGTTCCTCCTGCTCCTGCTTTACATCATCTATCAATTCGTTCAGCAGGAACTATAACCAGTTGAAGGTGATTCCTTACGTGCATTTTTCTATGATTTCTATCATCCCTGCGATGCACTCAGTAGGTCTCATCTTGCACAATAGTTTGCAAGATAAGATTCTGGCTGCAAACTTACCATATTATCCTTTATGGTGCCGATGAGGAATCCCCTACCTACGCGTTGCAGGTTATACTTCTGCTTCATCTTGGTGGTGTCTCTATTTTGGGGAAAATATGGTGAAGGGTCTCCTCCTGTCTTCAGAAGACCCGTTATCGATGAGATGAGCTCGACGTCGACATAGTAGGTTCAGTCAAGCCATAGAAATCCTCTGTGAAAGAAGACAAGGAATTGATTCACATACATGGTCACCTGGGTGTTGTTCCCAAAGTGCATCATGAACAATAGATTCAACAATCTCGTGTGATTGACACCGCTGGCCCACTCCATTGGTACTAAGAGCTGGGGATTAGTCAGCCCATCTTGAACCGTAACCATATAGGTTTTCATTTCCAATCCCACTTGCTAGAGGGTGTCGCAATTATCAAATTGTAGCTTGGTGATCTTTGGCATTATGTCTAGCAACAGGGATATGCTATCAGGGATGTGGGGCGTCACCAAGGTTGTGCATGCTTTCTTCGGGAGTGTCACACTTTGCGCATCATCTCTCCTCGGCCGAACACACTAGGGGAAGTTTTCCTCTTCCTTGACGGCGTTAGCGTGTTGGGGTGGTGAGTCTGGTGCATCCTCCTCCATTGGATCCTCTTCAGCGGCATTTGCAGCGGCCTTAGACTTGTGTTTCTTTGACACTTGCGGCCTAGATGACTCTCGAGTCACTCTTTCTCCAGCCTCCCTCAGCGTCATGACTGGTTCCAAGCCTGGAACTGGTGGATTTTGAACAGGGTTTGGTGTAGGGCCCGAACTAGGGGTGGAACAAGGGACGAACCGGCCATAGGGATAAGTTTATTCCTCATTGGTTCCATTGATTCGAGTTCTGGTTGCTTAACGGGTTCCTTGAGCTTGGGTGATTCAGTCTCTTCCTCAATTAGGCATGACAAGGTGAGAGTTACATCGGATAAATCACCAGCACTAGAAATATCTATAACCATAGGTTTTGGCTCGCTCTCTGTTACAGGCTTCAGCTCTAGTTCTCTTGTGCTCACTTTGTGCAAGTAAATTGAAACTTGTCGATGAAGCTCCGATTTATAGGCACCTAAGCTTCTCGGGATAGTCATGCGATGGGAGGCTGAGGTCATGTTGATCACGTGGGATTCTCAGCCGACACGTCCCTCATTAATTAGGCTACTTGAGTTCTTATATGTAGCTATCAGGGCAGTTATGGTAGTTATGATGAGGATGATTGATGGGACCAAAAAACAAACCTCTATTCTCCTCGTATCTCATTGAATTTATGATGGTTAGCTGTCATAACGGGCTCAATATTTGCTGGATATTCGCACTTTAATGTCGGTCAGTCTATCATTCCTGTGTTTTCTTGCACTTTGCCTGGTTCTGTTGCAGATGTGTGACATAATAGTTTCCTTGCATTTTTTTTCTTCACGTGGCGCAATCTTAGCCAGGCATACCACGACCCTCATAGTAAGGTTTCAGGGGTCTACCGTTCACCATACCTACGACGTATGTTCCATCTAGTTTCTGTAGTTTTACTGCGCCCATGTCAATGATGTGTGCAATGGTATATGGACCTAGCCAATGCATTTTTAACTTCCCTAGATGTTTGAAAAATTGGTTGTCATACAACAACATAAGTCCTCCGACTTTGAATGGCTTAAATCGGATATGGAAATCATGCCACACTTTCTGCCTCTGCTTTTTGACAGTCTGATGGAATCCTGTGCTGAAGCGTTCCTCTTCCATCTGAATAAGCCACGAAAACCTTTGCTCAACAACATCTTCTTCGGTCATCTTCGTCAACGCAACAATCCTTAGACTCAGCACTATGTACTCCATTGACACAATAACTTCCTGACCATACACCAGTTTGAATGGGGTGTGCTCTATCAATTGCTTGCAAGTGGTTCGATACTCCCATACCACAGTTGTGACAGAGGACTAGTTATTGATTTTAACTAAGAATGTAGG
Organism: Pseudotsuga menziesii; assembly: GCA_001517045.1. NCBI lineage: Eukaryota > Viridiplantae > Streptophyta > Pinopsida > Pinales > Pinaceae > Pseudotsuga > Pseudotsuga menziesii. Next base: position 13,834 of record LPNX011147559.1, read on the forward strand.
TTTATAAACTCGATTTTTGCTCAATGCCAAATATTTTCTGTCAGTAGGGTCGAAATACTTATCAGTTTGTGAAGGAAAATTCATATCAAGCGTTTAATTCTCTCAGCTTATGATTGACTGTTAAAATAACAAACATTCAAATAGTTTTAAACTTTTTGCTGAGGAAAGCACAATTAAGGTCAATCACCCAGAATGAAGAAAAGTGGGAAAACAAATAGAGTCGAGCCTTTAGATATGTCTTGGGTTCAAACTTTCCTTGATTCTGCAAGGTTATTTTCAGAAGCAGGTTGGTTGAATTATTTTGAGAAAATTGATGGCCATCATACAGAGGTTTCATATAAATTTTCTCAAGGATTAGACAAAGACATAGTCACATTTGATACCCTAAAAATTGAGCTGACTAGAAAGCTAATAGTAGAGGCTACATGCATTCTTGTTGAAGGTGAGTATTGGTTCAAGAAGGTACCTTTTACCTTTAATTCAGAAGATTACTTGCTTCCAAATGTTGTTGCAGACTGGGGTAAAGGAGTACATTTATAGAAGTTCAAACCAGAGTGGAGAGAACCAATCAAATTCCTGCAAATCTATGTAACTTCTGAAGGAAGATATGCCTTTGTGTTTAAATATCATTTCAGGTTTCTGCAGCATTTAAATCATGAATCAAAGATGAACCTTCCTTTCTTTTTCTTTAAAAGTATGCAAAATACGTCCAGTAGAGTAAAGGAGCATCAAGATCATACTCAGCAGTCCATATTTCATCATGGTTTGATAAAGTTAATCATAAGTACAGTGCTCCAAAAGAAGGGAAAGACTTGGGACTATTTTTTATTCTGGTCTAGGTTTCAAAGTGAGAAAGAGGACCAATCAAAGAAAATACAGGTGAACAAATCATAGAATTTAGTCAAAAAATTGAAGAAAGAGATCAGAGTCGAAGCACAAGAAGATAGTGTACAAGAAAGGTCTATGAAACAAAGGGTTGAAAATCCTGAAAGTGAACAACAGAATAAAGCTGATGAAGATGAACCATCAAAGGTTCAAACGCATGATTTAAATCAAGTAGAAAATACCCTTAATAAAGAGGTAATCTAGGAAGTAGATGAAGGCTTGCTAGAACAAGAACAACATCCAGGAGTACATTTAGAGAGAAAGGAAAGTCCACTGATTGATAATGTTAGGGTTAACAATGCACATAGTCCACAAGAGCAGTTTGAAGAAAAGTTTGTTTCACAAGGAGTTAAAAGAAAGGTGGTTCAGCTTGCAACCATTAAGCACCAAGGAAAATGTTTGAGCATGCTGGGAGAGATAGGGGTAGGCTAGAGACCTAAGACTAGACCTAAGAATAAATTGATATTGAACATGAAAAACCTGTTCAACCCTAAGTTAGCTCAGGATAAAATCATAGTAATATAAGACTCTTCTTCCCAAGAAGAGTTAGAAGAGGATGCAAGCTTGAATGTAAGAGATATTAAAGGTAAGAAACATGTTCCCTTGAAGGATAATTTTGTTTCGACTGAGACTAAATTTTTAGAGCTATTAAAAGAGGTTCGAAGGAAATTAAATTTAATCCATCATCAAGATGATTTAATGAAGCAGCAATCAGTCATGACAAGTTTATGTGCAGATGAAGAAAGGATTGCAGAACCATCAACTCAATGCACTTTTGAAGGTAATGAATCTCCAGGGGTTCCTATAACTATGACAGAGCAACAAAAAGAGGAGGATGAGGAGATCTTCAAGAGGTTTTCGATTCCCTAGATGCCAGAAGGTTTGTTCATAACGAAAATGTATTGATTCTGAAAATGAGAACCTACAAAGAAGCATCAAACAATATAAGTATCATATACAATTCATGCATGAAACAAATGAAGTGTTAGTAGTTGCTAACAAAATATTAAGAGAGGATTTAGATGAGATTAATAGTCATTACCAAGAGTTAATTGTAGTCTCCAAGGAAGCATTGAAGAGGAAAAGACAGACACAAAGTCTGTGTGCAGAACTGAAGCAGTCTGTTCAGGAAATAACTCAACAAAATCAGGAATTACTTAAAAGAGTTGAAGACCTAGAAGCTAAACAACAGAGAACCAGGAGGAAGACTCAAGCTTTGGAAGGCATAGCCCTTTTGGCAGAGGCTGCTAAATATTTGTAAAATGCTTTAAGTGATAGTTGTTGTTAGTTAATTTTTGTAAAAAATTAGTTTAGTTTGAACAACTTTACTTTGTTAAGTGATTCAATGGTATGACCTAAAAGGTAGTTATTCAGTTAGGTAACTGTTTTTGACGTAACCAAGATAAAAGTAGGACTGTATAATGAGGAAGGGTTCGAATTTTGTACAAGGGGAGGTTGTCAAGCTACTGTATATAGAGCTAAGTTCAAAAACTCTTATGTACTTTGGATTACTGACTATGTTATATATGCAATATATAAGCCTATTTTATCCTATTTGTTGGTTTCATTTCTGATTGGTGGGATCACTCAATTTATAAATTCATTTCTTATTTAAGGTTGTTTCTCATGGAATGCTTATGAATTGTGGATGAAACTCAGTAATATTCTTATGCTATTTTGGTTTATGTTTCATATATTTTACATCTAAGTCTTATATTGTTGCATGATTTAGTATTTTTATTAGCCTTATGAATTTTTACCCTCTTGTTTACAAACTACACAACCAAAACCCTCAAAGAACCTATTTTACTTAGTTTTATTTTATGAGATGGTGTTGTCTTGTTCTTTAGTAGTCTGAGAACAATTTCTGGCACTAACGGCTCTTTCTGTCATGTACCTCGAATCCCAATGATTGTTCCACATACACTTCCTCCTCAACTACATTATTCAATAAATCTATCTTGACATCCATCTAGTGTATTTTCCATTTCATAACTGCTTCCAATGCAAGTATGGTCCTAATGGAAGTGTACCTCGCCATGAGTGCAAATGTCTCTTCGTAGTCTATGCCTTATTTATGTGAGAAGCCTCATGCTATGAACCTTGCCTTGTATTTCTTGATTTTTCCATATGCAGTATGCTTTATCTTGTAGATCCACTTCTAAGTCACGAAAGACTTATTTTTCGGTCTCAAAACTATCTCCTAGACATCATTATTCATGGTCTACTGAGACTCCTCGATCATAGCATCCTCCCATTCTTTCATTTCTGTAGCCTATTCATAGGTGGAAGGCTCTCTGTCAATGATGTCACATAGCAGGGCCACATAGCTATTGTGGGGATTTTCCTTTTTTCTCTCTCTATGTATTCCTTCAGGAGCACCATACCTTTTTTCTTCTCATATTAGCTCTCGTGCCTCTGCTAGTTTCGTCTTGTGGGAGTCCTTCTCAAGGATTGTCTCTACTGACTCTTGTGGTTTTTCCATGTCATTATCTTCATTGTCTTATGTAATTGCTTCTCCAATTTTCATAACTTGGGATCTCTTATCTTCAAGCTCCTCGACCTCTTGAATATGTATCCTCCTTGATCTGAAGTATGCCGAGTCTTCATCAAATTTTACATCTCTACCGATGTTGATATTTGGAGGAACAAAGTTCCTCAATAATTGAATAACTAGAACAAGTAACGTAGAAAAGCCATAAATTGCTAATCAAAAAGTAATAATGTAACGTATGATAGATAAGTAAGATATTTTACAAGAATTAGTGTCGGGTATTTTATACCCTAAGTGGTAAGGGGGGTGACTTTTCAAGTCACCTCTTGAGTAATTAATTAATTACCCCAATTAACCTACTTAGTATTAAATGTTAATATTTATAACATTTATATTTGTTACATTTCCTTCCCATTAAGGAAAGCTTTGTCCTCAAAGCTTATATCGAAAACAGTGTTTGAATTCCCTTGAACTGTCATCTCAATATCCTTTCCTTTTTGTAATTGCGACACCTGATGAAATGAGATGATATGAGTTACGAATTCCCAATGAGAAGTGTCGCATCATATCTGCTGTGGTCCATCCCAAATATTTTTTTATTGGAGCTCTGAGATTATTTTGTGGAATGATTCATTTCAATTGTTGCTTAGCATGTTGATCTTTTTCATGTCAACATAATTCTTCTATGAGTTCTTGTTTTGATCATGTCATTGGTCAAAATGACGATTATAATTAGGATGTATGTAGGGCATATGTGTTGATTGTTTATCTTTCTTTTGAACTGCAATGAGGACTACCCACGAGGGATTCACTCAGTGAACCTCTCACACAGCATGTTCAATCAAGGAATATTAAAGAATACCCTTAATTTATTTAGATATTGGTCCAAAATCCTTTTGTTGAAACCCCCTCCCAATACCTGAAACCTCACCACCACCCATTTTTATACCCTGATCCTTATAAACCCCCCTAACCCCCATCGTAAACCCTTCATCTCCCCCAATACCTGCAATATATTGGCCTAATTTTTAAGAAATTTAAAACTTGCAATATGAACTAACGTGCTAGGATATTGGTAAACTAGTGAATCCCCCATGGGACTGCCTTAACTTCCTTGATTTGATTTTTGGATGCATCTTCCTGGATTTGTGCTTCTCGGTTCTCCTGTAGATTGTTATGATTTTAAATATTTCTGAATCTTTCATCTTGAAACATTTTTTCAATTTCTAACTTCTTGATTTGATTCTCTAGTTCATGATTACGATTCTTTAGACACTGGTTTTCTTCTAGTTTTTCTAGTGTTCTTCCTTCTAGGTATTCATCGGAGTGTTCCCTCTTACTACTATGTTTTGGTTTTTTATTCTTTATAATCAATGTTTTGTTATGATCTCGTAATAAAAAAAATATCTTCGGTATTGCTTGATAATACATTGTTTACTTTTGTTAGTTCCAAATTATGTGTCTTCTTACTATCGTCATATTGTTGCTGGAGTTTTTCTTTTTTATGTTGACGATGACATAACTCTGTTTCGTGATTTTCTAACTTTTCATGTAGTTGCGCCAATCCATCTTCCTTATCCATGACGACTTTGTTTAAACCACTAGTTTCCTCTTCTAATTCGATACTGTTTCCATACAAACATTCTTCGACTTTGTTTAGTTTTTTTATCTAGTCTTCAAGTTGTTGAATGATACCTTCCAGATGTGATATTTTCTCGTCCTTATTTGATAAATGTTTTGTGATTTTTTCTCTACTATCTTCCAATGATCGAATTCGTAATTCTTAGGTAGTAATATGTTCTTTTTGAAAATCATTACTTCATTTCTGATTGTCGAACTGGAGTTGCAGAACACTATTATCTAGTTCACATGTTTTTTAGCTAGGCTGAAACTATTCGTAACTGTGATTGCAATTGTGAGTGACCTTGATCGTCTTCCATAGTAAAATATTTGCTACATATTAGACATGAGCGATTGCAGTTTTTAAAAGATGTCAGATATTGGAATTCCATTTCACAATAAGGACACTTAGTCCTAAATTTGGATTTATATATGGAATCCATAATTTTTTTTAATATCTTCCAAGACTTGATTTATGCTCTTTTAATATCTTCTTTGATTCTTTTTCCTTTTTGTATAAAGTAATAATTGTAAATAACACAATTATTAAATAATAATAATAATAACAAATATAATATATTACCAATTATTATTTAAAAATAATAATATAGCATATATATTTTTTGTGAATTGGGTTGAAAGGTTTTTTGAAAAAATATATAACAATAATAAATTTTATTATTACTACTAGTATTATTGATATATATATTTTTATGAATGGCGTGGGAATTAGGGTTTAAACCTTAGAAGTAAAAAACCGGTTATTAAAACAAAACCATGGGTGGAGAAACCGCTTGTGGTTTTACTCTTTTTTTCTTTTTTTTACCTTCCTTTTTTTATGGCATCATCTTCCTTCTTCTTCTCTCTTTTTTTTAACTTCTTCCTTTTTATTTTTTTCTTTTGACTTTCTTTTATTCTTTTACTTGGTCAAAGACCATAATTTTAGGGACTCCCTAGGATTATGATTAAAATCACTATATGGCCAAAGACCTGGATCACAAACTAGCTCCGATACCACTGGAGGAACAAAGTTCCTCAATAAGTGAATAACTAGAACAAATAACGTAGAAAATACCTAAATTGATAAGTATAAAGTAAAAATGTAATGTATGATAGACAAGTAAGATATTTTACAAGAATTAATGTCGAGTATTTTATACCTTAAGTGGTAAGGGGGGTGACTTTTCAAGTCATCTCTTGAGTAATTAATTAATTACCCTAATTAACCTACCTAGTATTAAATGTTAATATTTATAAAATTTATATTTGTTACAATCTTCTTGAATCCTGGGAAGTATATTTGGTATGCCTTTGATGTATCAATGTATCCTACGAATATACCCTTCTTCGTAGAAGGATCGAACCTAGTCCTTTTCTCCTTTGGGATATGTATGTACACTAGGAAACCAAATATTCTTAGATGGCTGGCTTTTGGTTTCTCTCTTGAAAAATCCTCTTCAGGATTCTTGTTGTCAAGTACTTGATGAGGAGTACGGTTCTATACATACAAAACTGTTCTTGCTGCCTCTTCCCAAAGGTGCATAGGAAGATCCTGGTCATGCAACATTCCTTATGCTTCTTCCATGATGGTTCAGTTCTTTTGTTCCGCAACCCCGTTTTGTTGAGGATTGTATGGAGTTCTCAACTTCCTCTTAATCCTGGACTCTCTGCAGGGTTCCTTGAATTCTTATGAGGTGAATTCTTCGCCATTATATGTCTATAGAGTCTTGATCTTCCTATCGGTTTGGTTCTCGACTAAGGATTTATATTCCTTGAAATTACTAAGAACTTCATTTTTCCATTTCAAGAAATATATCCAATTATTACATGAGAAATCATGTATAAAGGAAACATAGTACACATACCCACTTAATGATCTAGAAGACATGGGTCCACATACATCCGAGTGGAGTATATCTAGTATTCCTTTGGCCTTGCTCTCACTGCCAGGAAATGTATTCTTTGCATTCTTTCCTTGTTCACATCCTTTGCAAATGAATTCATGATTTTCCTGGATATCTGGCAGTCCAGAGACTACTTTACTTGCCATCGGTATTGCTCTGTAGTGCACATGTGCAAACCTTATGTGCCATAGTTCGCTTGGTTCAATCGACTCATGAACCAATGCTTGTTCAGTCTCTCCCTTTAGCTTGTACAAGCCTCCGTATTATTCTACAATCACTGTTGCATCCTATATTGTCTTCCCCATCGACAAATGTAAATCTAGTTCCCTTTGCATCTAGTGTAGAGATGGAGAGAATATTCTTCTTCAACCCTAGAACATATAGCACATCCTTCATTTATAAGGATTTACCGAATTCAAGCTTGTATGAAGCTTCTCCACTCCCTTTTATGGGGTATTGATAATCATCCCCAAGTTTCACCTTGTGAGGTGACTCATGTTCAGATATATCAACGAATGATTCCTTGTATCCCGTCATGTGTTTAGAATCTCCACTATCCACAAGCCAATTGTTAGAAAATAAGACCGCAGAGAAATAACAAATATATGGTTAAATCATTAAACAAGATGCAAAACACATTAAACACATTGCAGAGAGACACAGATATAACGTGGTTCACCCAAACGATGGGCTACGTCCACAAATAAATTGCCTGTCCTTTTATTACAGTCCAGAAATATGAAGGGATACAACCTGTGTTACCACCTAAGTTGTACTTAGTGTTTTTTTATCAAGTGAGCCCGGTGAACCGGATAAGGATAACTTCTTCGGACTTCAAAAGACCTTCAGTAGTGCTTCTGGGAAGCGCTTGTTGTACTATATCACATGTTCATACCCCCATGAGGGAGTTGTAATAAATTTTCTAGCATGATAGTGTTTGTAAAAGACTTGGTCTCTTAGACTTTATTTGTCAATCCGATCAGCCCATGGTGTTTTTTCCCTTGGTTATTATTGGTTGTTGAATAAATGACTGATAATTTCTGAGTTTTTCACTCAATACCTCCAAAGTTGGGGTGGTCAGCTTGGCATTTAGGCCTATTGAGGTTATTAGAGTCTATGTGTCAATGTATAAACATGCTAAGCATCATAGTCGAGTCATATGAACATGTCTAAGTCCCCCTAGGTTTTTAATTTTTTTTTAATTTTAATTTTTCCACAAAACTTAGGCTATTTTTAATAGTCTAATTGGAAAAATTGGCTTTGTAATAAAAGTGGGCTCAACAATCAGTTTCAGTCATGGGGGTGCTCATTTTCAAGCTTAGAGCACCATGTAAACTGTAACGTCCCTGACCCTCCGACCAACAAAGAGGACACTAGGATACATCAAATCATTCGGGCATCTAGCCCCATGAACATGAACATGCATACATATAATGCTGAAGCATGATACTTAAAAATATAAAACATATTACGAAGCATAATCATTCATATACACAACGGAAGCAAAAAATATCAATAAACACTCATGCATATACAGATAAGCATTTAACATGTATATCATCATTCATCAATGGTAATATGATTGCAGACACAAAGCAGGTAAGAATACTTATCTTAATAAGAACTTGTTCCTCAACCAGCTACGTCGCTGCAACATTCCACCCAACCATAGGCCCGTGTGCTCCTTAATCTCTCAGCAATGCTACCACCCCTGAGCCGGGCATGATTCCCCAAGGAATAAGGAAGTAACCGACTCACACATAGCCAATGATAACAATACCACGAGGGTACACAATTCAGCCAAGCCAACACAGTTGAGTTTATCAGGCGAACATCAGATCAACCAAGCCAACCAAGTTGGGTTTATCAGGCCATCCAGGAGCTAGGAAAGGATAAATGCTAAGCTGGTGAGCTCATTGAATAGCTACAAACACCAACACCAGAGCCAGCTTGGCTTCTAGAACACCCACACACACCCAACACAAGGAAATCAGTCCCTTCTTTGCAACGCAATTCCTTAGACCCTGATCTCCCTTCCAGTGCTATTCAGGGGTTGTGGAGAAGAAAGCCAACTCAGTAGCTTTGTCTGTGTGGTTCTCAACCCACCAGGTTTATCAAGCACATCAGGGCCTCATTCACCACTCCAATGCAGTCCGAGGACCAAACCACTTCATGCACGCAACCAAACATCTATTCAAGCTTTTATAGGGGAAAAACACAGTCCAAAAATCATGGAAAATAACCGCCCATGAGCAACCCTGAGCCCACAGCACACAATTCCTACTGGAGTAGCTGGAAAAACTTACACAGACCAGAAAATGGGAAAAGAACAAACTCCCAAACCATGCGTGATGGAAAAATACACAGCCAAAGGACAGAACTGTGAATGAAATCACGACCATGATTCCATGATGGAATAACAGAACATTACGTAGTCTGACAATGGTGGGAAAAGACACAAACACCCTGCGTGAATCTGAGGATGAACCCAACCGCAGACTAACAATCCCGTGAGAAAGGAAGAACCATCCGCAAGATAGCAATCTGTTAGGCAGAGGAGAACAAACATGTTTGCAGGCCAATAATCGGTGAGGAAGAGGAGAACCAAACCCTCACATAATGAATCACGGTTCCTTTTAAATCCGCTCAGCCAGGAGAAAATGAACAGCTCCTGATCAGGATAGTGGAGAGGCCATCCGTGATCCAAAAGACACGTCATGGAGAGAGTGCAGGCGTGGGGAGAATGGAAACGTGGTGTAGTGGTCTTTTTGTCAGCGGACAGATGCTCCAACAAACAACATAACAGTTAAGGATGGTGTTTGGATGAGACAAGGGAAGGTGAGTGAAGAGAGTGGTAACACATGGATTTTTTCCCCATGGATCAATGTTCAGCATTCCCCCTCCATATCCTTTGGAATCGTGCCCTTTTCAATTTGGTTGCAGTGAACATAGCTGGTTGGTTCATTTAATTAAAAATGCACATTTACATGATGATACAATTTAATATATGTTGTATGTCCCGATATACCATCGATGACCATTCCAATCCAAAACATAACATAACTAAATCGATGGTAGGGCCTTTGCCCTTAGCTCCTCACCATGATTATTTACAACACATGTATCACATATATTTAACACAAATGGGGTCAAAAATGAGGTGTTACATTCCCGTCCCCCTTCAATAGCACTGTCCTCAGTGCTTTACAAAATTTGAACAAAATGCTACACTAGTACCGCTGCAGTGTTCCGCAAGATTGAAAAAAAATGGATGTGCCAATCGCATGGAATCCTCTAGCTCCCACGTAGCCTCTTCAGGTCTATAGTGCTCCCATTGCACCTTTACCTTCCCTATGGCTCAATTCCAGAGCATTGTGACCTTCCTGTCAAGGATGCGCATTGGTTCGATTTGGAATTATCCCTTGGGTTCCACCTGAATCACATCCCAATTTATCACATGGTTAGGACGATGTACATATTTGTTAAGCAAAGAAATATGAAAAACATTATGAGCTCTAGTAATAGAAGGCAATGCAAGTCTATATGCAACAGGCCCTATTCTTTCAAGCACTTCAAACGACCCACAATATCTAGGTGACAGCTTGGCACAACTTCCAAGCTTCAAGAAAATTTTCTTTGCTTTCACTCTGAGGTAAACATGATCCCCAACACTGAACTCTTTGTTCATCCTATGCTTATCTGCATAGATTTTCTGTATGATCTTTACAACCTCTTGCTCCATTTCCTTGAGCAGTTCTGGTCCAAGCACAACTTTGTTCACTGGGTTATCCAAAGTCACTGGTGTCCTACACCTTCTTCCATTCAAAGCTTCATACGGACTCATCCCCAAGGATTCATTCTGTCCATTGTTGTAAGAAAACTCTACCAAGTGTAAGTAATCTTCCCACTTGGTTGGTTTGTCCATCACATACATGCGAAGCATGTCTTCCAGCACTTGATTAACTCTCTCTGTCTGCCCATCTGTATGGGGATGGTATGCATTGCTGAAGTTTAGCTTTGTACCCAAATCCGCAAACAATCCCTTCCAAAAATTGGAAGTGAACTCGACATCTCTGTTAGAGACTATTGCCTTCGACAATCCATGCAATTTGAAAATATCCTTCATGAAGATCTTTGCAATGTCATCCGTCTTATGCGTAGACTTCACTGGTATAAAATGTGCTGCTTTTGTCAACTTGTCTACCACAACCATGATGGAATCATGTTGTCTCCAAGTCATCGACAATTCCGTGATAAAATCCATGGAAATAACTTCCCATTTCCATTCCGGAACTGGAAAAGGCTGCAACAAACCTGCTGGATGTTGATTCTCAACCTTTACCTGTTGACATTTCATCCACCTTGAAATGTATTCAGCCATGTACTTTTTCATCCTTGGCCAAAACTACTACTTTCTACCTGTAGCAATTGTCTTCTGGTACCCTGGGTGACCAGAATACAGAGCTTGATGGATTTCATCCATAACAACTCTCCTCAAATCTGTGAAATCCAGAATATAAATTCTGCCTTTATAAGTAAGAAGTCCATCTTCTTCCAATTTATATCCCTCATACCTCTTCTCAAGGTTTTGCTACTGCAATTTGTCTTTTACCTGCTCATGCAATTCATCTCCGGCAACATGATTAAAAATCTGCTACCTCAAATCTGATTGGAAAATACTAAGAGATGCCACATGCATTTCCTGTACCTTCCTTCTGAGTGTATCAGCTACCTTGTTCTCTTTTCCTTTTATGTGCTTGATTTCAAAATCAAACTCACATAGAAATTCTAGCCATCTCGCTTGCCTAGCATTTAGAGTAGGCTGATCAAACAAATAATTCAGGTCACAATGGTCTGTCCTGAGCTCAAATCTTCTACCCATCAAGTAATGTCTCCACATCTTGAGAGCATGTACTATGGCTGCAAGCTCTAAATCATGAGTGGCATAGTTCTTCTCATGCTCTTTTAAATTTCTTGATTCATAACATATCACATGGTTGTCCTGCATAAGGACTCCCGCAAGCCCTTATCTGCATGGATTGGTACATACCACAAAATCTTTCTCTGGATATGCAACCTTCAATACTGGTGCATTGGTGAGAAGATTCTTCAACCGCTGAAAGCTCTCTTCACACTTCGAAGTCCATTTGAACTTCATCCCCTTCTTTTACAAAGAAGTGATAGCATGTGCAACTTTGGAAAATCCCTCAATGAATCTCCTATAGTATCCTGCAAGTCCCATAAAATATCTTACATCTGTCACATTTCTTGGAATAGGCCAATTCATAATGGCTTCAATCTTCTCAGGGTCCACTGATATGCCCTCTTCCAAGATAACGTGACCCAAATACTGAATTCTATCTCTATAGAAGTCACACTTTCTCAGTTTTGCATACAATTGATGTTCTCTGAGCACTTGCAATGTCAATCTCAAATGCCCTTTGTGTTCTTCCTCATTCTTAGAATAAACAAGAATGCCATCAAGGAGAACAAGAAAAAACTTGTCCAAATGCTTGCTGAAGACACTGTTCACGAGGCACATAAATGTAGCTAGTGCATTTGTGAGACCAAATGGTACCACTACAAAATCATAATGTCCATACCTTGTCCTGAAGGCTGTCTTATGAATGTCTTCATCCTTGATTCTCACCTGATGGTAACCAGACCTCAAGTCAATCTTGGAAAATACCTTTGCTCCTCTCATTTGATCAAAGAGGTCATCAATCCTAGGAAAAGGATATTTATTTTTCACAGTAACTTTGTTCAATTGTCTGTAATCAATACATAACCTGACTGTACCATCTTTCTTCTTTACAAATAGAACCGGTGTGCCCTAAGGAGACACACTCGGTCGGATATACTTCTTTTCCAACAACTCTTGTAGTTGCATCTACAACTCTATCATCTCAAGTGTACTCATCCTATAGGGTGTCTTGGACACTGGTGCTTCTCCTGGCACAAGTTCAATGGTGAAATCAATGTCCCTCTTTGGAGGAAGCCCTGGAATCTCATTAGAAAACACATCCTTGAATTCTTGTAGCACCTGATAGTATTCCAACCTAGGAGTTTCATCTCCTGTTGGTTCCAGAATATGAGCTGCATACAACTGGAAACCTTTCCTACAGAACTTCTTCAACTGCATTTCTGAAACCTGTCTTCCTGAAATTACCTTTGGAATACCTTTCACAACTACTGGGTTTCCTTCTTCATCCGTGCATTCAAAATTATTTTTATAATAGTCAAGCTTCACTCTGTGAGCTTTTAACCAATCCATTCCAATGAGAACATCATAGGAACCAAGCGGTAGAACATTCAGATCCACACAGGTGATCAATCCATTCATAACCAATGGACATTTTTCTACCACTTCATTGACCTTTCTCTTAGTCCCAGTGTCTAGCTGAACTAACCAAGATTTTCTATGCTTCACCTTCTTAAAAGCACAAATATCCACTACCCTAGGAGTGATATAACTGTGAGTAGAACCAGGGTCAATCAAAATAGAAACAGGTTGTTCAACAATCTTACCTACAACTTCAACCACAGTTGACTGATGATCTGCCTGGCGGTCCTCCAGTGTTGCATAAATTCTAGGGATTGCTCTTGCTACTTGACCCACTGTTTCTGCTTCCCGAATGTTATAAGCTGGCCTTGCACTTTCATTCTCAAGTGGACAATATCTGCGCAAGTGGTGTCCTTCACATTTCCAACATTTGAGTGGACCTTTATTCTGATGTGGCTCTTTAGGCTTTCCACCTGTCAGTCCAATTGGATTACTCGCAGCTTGGGATGGCTGCTTCTGTTGATTCCTGAATCTAGAAGGTTTGAAACCTTTCCTTCTTTGGTCAAACTTCTTGATCTTCTTGTCCTTCCATGCCTTATGGTAATCAAGTTTACATTTGCTTTGCTCATATCAATATTTAGCCTTTCTTATTGCTTCTTCAAGAGTTCTTGGTTCATAGAACTCAATTCTATCTTTATAAGCTTGAGGCAATCCACTTAGAAACCGTTGGACCTTCACTTTTTCATCTTTGATGTACCGGACATACCTCAACAATTCCAAGAAATTATTTGCATATTCATCCATGGTCTGCTGTCCCAATCTCAGCTCATGGAACTCCTTAATCTTATCATCATAATACTTGTCAGAGAGGTATTTCTTCTTGAAATAATTCTTGAATTGTTTCCACTTCAGTTTCCTTTCATTGATCTTCTTTACTTGCTTGAAGTGTTCCCACCAAATAGATGCTCATCCATTCAGATTGAATATGGCAACTCTTGCCTTCATGTTTCCTGAATAGTCCTGTACTTGAAAGTACTTCTTTATCCCAAGAATCCAAGCTTCAACTTCTTGTCCCATCTTTATCTCACTATCAAATGTAGGAGGTTTAGCTTTCCTGAATTCACCTCGAGAGAAATCCCTATGGTGTTTTATTCTTCTCCTTTTATGAGGAGATGAACTTATATCTCCACTAGATTCTTTAGAATCAGATGATTCACTAGAAGTCCTTCTCCTTCTCCTAGTGCTACTCTTACTGCCTTCTGGTCTTGATGTACTTCATCCAGAATCTATCTTTTTCTGCAAGTCTGTCAAACTCTACAACATGGCAGCATTCAACTGATGCCGCTCTTCTTGGGATTTAATCAAACTTCTAATGGTGGCTGCAACCTCGGACGGTGTCTCTTGGAATCTCCTTCCATTAGAATCTATGTCATCATTTCCATTCTGGACATTTTCTCCCATGGCATCTCCTGCACGCTCGTAAGAATCCCGAGCATCATACCCATCATGGGTTCTCATGACTGAACCACCTCTTGCTTTACCACACTATTCTTTCTAGAGTATTGCTCTTGGAAGTTGTCTATAATTCTATAATGTGTTAGTAACAAACTATTAGATGCATATCATTAATATAAATCAAAACTACTTACCTTCGTCTTTTGGAAATTCATAAAACACAATCTTGCTTAAAACACCAAATTTTCCTCTCTTTCTTTTCAGCCCTATGACCACTGATAATCTGTCGAAATTTGCTGAAAGACAGTTGAAAACTGCTTGAAAAATCATTGAGAAATTCTCTCGAAAACCCCAATTTCCTTGGGCCTAATTGAACCTCTTCCCAGCTATCTTTCCAATTCTTCGGTGGTCAAAGCACCTAGTTCATCGATGGTGTGTTTACTTATTTCTTCTAGCGTTTTGGCAGCAAACCAGATAAACTTTTAATTTGCATCGGCAAGGAAATCAACAGTTGATCGGGTGCACAGTCCCTTGAGCAGTCGCAATGGCGGGAAGTGTTCCTCCTATGGTTTTTGGGGACATCCTTCAGCTATCGGGCCTACTATCCATCGGGTGGATATTGCTTTGGACTGCCGCAAAAACGGGTTCATGATCCTTTGATTCCATTCGATCGGTGGCCTAAACCTTAAAATTTTTCTAATGACCTTATAATTTTCAAAAAATTTCTTCTAATCGGATCTCTTCCCTGCTAACTCTCTGCTGTATCAGCGGGTTGTTCATTTATTTCTTCCGTTGTTGATCCGTCAGACCTCAACTTGAGTGCAGTAAAATTTTGTTTTTAAAATAATGTGTTCAACAGGTTAATTAATGGAACAACATTAAAGGAGAATAAATGCTTTAGAACAGGAATGAAAAACAACACTGATAAACAGATATAGAGAAGAAACACAGAATCAGAGAGTCACAAATAGAAGTTGATAACGGAGTTCACCCCCTCCACTGGGCTACGTCTCCGGGTCCCTCTCCAATGGGTACCGATCCAATTAATCTCTTTAAAATGGTACAAAAATGGTTCTGGAATCAACTTCAACAACTTTAAATAGAATGCTGTACAAAGTATTTAAGACCTCTCTTCTAGAAATTACAATTAGAATTCAAGGGCAAAGAAAGCTAAAATATAACAGAGAATAGTCGAATTCAAAAAGAAACAACATATGGATGTTTCACAGCAAAGCTCTGCAAGCTTCTCATAATAGAAAATGAAGCTCTATGCTCTAACAATCTGAATCTCCCTCTGTCTCCCCCTGAATGGTGGCCAGCATCCTCTATTTAAGTGTTTAGCGAGAGGATAAGTAACGGGTTTGATTCGTCCTCTACAGCTGTTATTTTCTTGATTATCGTTACAACCATATGCTAAAACTAAACCGCCAAATCGCTGCCCAAGCGTTATGTTACCACGATGTTCCATATCCCCGAACGTTGTAACCAACCCCACACACAGGTGCTGACTCACAACACGTTGCAATGACTGCCACGCACACATGCTTGCAATTCGGCTATGCCACATAACGTAACCGTTTGATGCCACCACTAACTTCACAAATGTCACAGCATACAAATTTCGCAGCATATGGGGACTTCGCCATATACCCGATCCGCTGTCGCAGCATATGACTATCCTCCACGAACCATTCGTTTTTTAACTTGATGGTGCACAAACTGCGTGGCCCATGCCACAACTGCGCGGCATGCGATAAGCTGCGTATCATGTGGTAACTGTGCGGTATGTGATAAGCTGCACACCATGCGGTAACTGCACGGCATGCGATAAGCTGTGCATCATGCGGTAACTGTGCGGTATGCGATAAGCTGCGCACCATGCGGTAACTGCGCGGCATGCAATAAGCTGCGCATCATGTGATAACTGCGCGGGCTGTTCACATCTCAATTGCCAAGCTTAGTCTTCACACTATGTTTAGCAAATGAGCTAAAAACATATGTTACGTTCTTTGAACCATAGATTAATAACTATTGTTACCATATTGGATCAGTGTGATTTTGAAGATGAATAATCCACCGGATCATTCCTCCCCATTGGAGAGCTTTTGGACCACCAAAATCTTGAATCATTCGGCAAGTAAGTGAGGGTACAGCTCCCTCACTTTTCCAATATCCATCCATCTTGCTTTGCTAGGATGCATGCCTTTAAGCCCCACTCGAAGGTACTCAGCATTCCCCCTTCGTGAAGTTCTTACATTTCTGTCAAGAATAACATCATCCTGCAACTCATTCATATATTCAGGTGCCATATCATCAACTAAAGGAATCTGTATGTTAGTTTCCTCATCCATGATCATAGGAGGCTCGTACAGTTTAAGATTCTCAACATTGATAACTGAATAAATTTGAATGTATGGAGGTAAATTCAAGCGAAAAGCATTAGTACCGATCTTTTCCAAGATCTCAAAAGGACCATACCTGATAGGCTTAAGATTTTTACCTTCACTTTTGATTCTTTCTTTGGTGATATGTAACCAAACTCTGTCACCAACTTGAAATTGATGATCAACTCGATTCTTGTCATGCCTGGCTTTGTACTTTGCCTGGCTCTTCTCCAACTATTCCTGAACTGCCTGTTGCACCGCTTGGATTCTCTGAATGAATATTAACGCTCTATCTGCATCATGATGTCCATCTACGGCATCTTTTCCAAAAGAGAAATCCATCAATGTTTTTGGTAGATAACCAAAACAAGTTTCAAAAGGAGATTTCTTCGTGGAAGAATGAACTGTATGATTGTAAGCATGCTGTATATACTGCAAATGCTCATCCCAGAGTTTAGGATGTTTACTACAATATCCTCTGAGCAGCTGAACCACTGTCCTGTTCACTACCTCTATTTTCCCATCGGTCTGTGGATGAAAAGCTGTACTTTTCTTAATTTTAGTATCCATAAGCTCCCATAAAGTTGACCAGAATTCTCCCAAGAACCGGGAATCTCAATCAGATATAATAGACATGGGTAGCCCAAAATGTACCCAAACATTCTGAAAGAATAGACGAGCTCTTTGTTCAGCAGCGATCTATTTGTTACATGGCATTAAGATACACATTTTGCTGAATCTATCCACAGTAACATATAGGTAATCATGCCCTTTTCTAGACATAGGTAATCCCCCTACAAAGTCCATAGAAATGCTTTCCCAGGGACGAGAAGAAACTGGAAGAGGTGTGTACAAACCCAATTTCCTATTGCTAGGCTTACTTGTTGCACACATAACACAACCTCTGATGTACTTTGCTACAGTTTCTTGCATTTGAGGCCAATAACAATGATTCTGCAATAATGACAGTGTTTTACTTACTCCAAAATGTCCTGCAATCAATGAACTATGTGCTTCTCGAATCACATGCACTCTCTCTTTCTCTGGAATACAAAGTTTACCAAGATGATATAAGAGTTGATTATGCAAATAATAGTTCTCTTCCTATTTACCATGTATTAGTGATGCATATACTTTCTTAAAATCTTTATCTTCTGCATACTGTTCAATATAACTTTCATGTGTTAATGAACTGTTTTGAAGAATGATTGAAGCATTTGTAGGAGGCCTTGATAACATGTCTGCTACCTTATTATGAATTCTCTTTTTGTACTTAATTACGAGATGCAACTGTTGTAAGAATCCCATCCATCTTAAATGCCTACTTTGTTGTATTTTAGTTTGAGATTGTAAATATTGAAGTGGCCGGTGATCAGTATGTATGACTGTTTCTTTTCCCATGATATAATGTTTCCACTTCTTCACACTCTGTACTAAAGCATACAACTCTTTGTCATAGGTTGGATAGTTACTTACTGCAGTAGAGAACGTTTCTGAATGGTAACAGACTGGCTTCCTCCCTTGCATCAAAACGGCTCCCATGGCAAACCCGCTGCCATCCGTTTCGATCTCAAATGGCTGTTGCAAATCTGGCAATGTCAGAACTGGTGCGGTGCTAATCCTTTCCTTCAAAGCGTCGAAGGCTCTCTGATGCTTGCCTCCCCACTGGAAAATTTCTTTAATGCTTGTCAACGCATGTAATGCAGCAGCAATGGAAGAAAACCCAGAAATGAATTTCCTCCAATACTGAACTGCACCCAGAAAATTTCTGACCTCAGTAATGGTGTTAGGCCATGGCCAGTTTACAATGGTAGCAACCTTGGCTGGGTCCACTCGCAGGTGGCCTCCACCAATAATATGGCCCAGATATACTAAATAAGTTTTAGCAAATTCACATTTGGACATCTCTATATAAAGCTTCTCTTGCTTCAATATATCTAAAACTTTCTTCACATGTACAATGTGTTCTTCCCAAGTTTTGCTAAACACAAGGATATCATCTAGATATACAATTACAAAATCATCAATGAATGAATGAAAGACATCATTCATGACCCGCATGAAAGTAGCAGGTGTGTTACAGAGCCCGAAAGGCATCACAAGCCATCATACAAACCCTGTTTTGTTTTAAACACTATTTTCCAAGCATCATTTTCAGCAACACGAATTTGATGATACCCACTACGCAGATCCAATTTTGTAAAGTAAGTTGCATGTTTCAACTGATCAAGCAAATCATCAATGCAGGGAAGAGGATACCTGTTTTTAATGGTGATTTTGTTAAGGGCCCTATAGTCGATGCACATCCTCCAAGACCCATCCTTCTTCGGAACCAAGACTATAGGAGAGCCACAAGGAGAAATGCTGGGCCGGATGACCCCCTTCTCAATCAGCTCCTGAACCAGCTTCTTGATTTCCTTGCTCTGCATGACAGACATCTGGTACATAGCGATGTTCGGGAGTGGTACATCCTGCTGCAAATGTATCTCATGCTGAATCTCTCTCTTTGGGGGTAACCCTTTCGGATCTTGAAACAAATCATCATACTCAGAAATGATTTCAATTAGTTCAGATTTATGCTTAGGGTCACATCCTTCAAAATATTTAGAGATCTCATCATTTTTCTCCTTAACCATTATTAACACAAAATTCTTACTAGCATTTACCAGCCTCTTCATTTGTCCTGCAGAAACTATTGCTAGATTGGTTTTTATCTTATGTGCTCGTACAATATACTCTACACCATCTTTAAAAAGATGATACTTATTCTTCTCTCTATAAAAGACTGCTTTCCGGTCATACAAATATGGAATCCCAAGTACAATTCCACAAATATCAAGTGGTACTACATCTAGTTCTACCTCATCCATGAACTTTTCAGTAATGGCAAACTTCAATACACATTTCTTTGTAACTTGCAATTGTGTATCATTAGTAACCCAACCAAGATGATAGGGTTTTTCATGAGGCATAGTAACTAAATGCAATTTCTTAACCACTTCTTCTGATATCATATTTACTTGTGAACCACTATCAAACAATGTATCAGTCTTTGTGTGACTTGCAATGACACAAACATGAAACAATGCACTTCTATCTTTATCATTTTGCTTAGAAGTAGATGGCAGATTTGTACTTGCACTAGAACTTGATTTTGCATCAATGGGAAGTGAGATACTTTTATCCTTACCCTGGATTCCGACAGCTGTAACCTTTGTTTCATCACCTGAGTCGGATCCTAAGTCTTGAATAACTGCTACAGTAGCTTTTGTTTTGCCTTTATCTTTGTTTCCTCCGTACTTCTTTGGCCTTAACTCCAGATGAAGTTTCCAACACTTAGAGACATCATGTCCCTTCTGACAGTGCAAACATGTAGGATTTTCACCCTCTTTCTTAACAGTAGCCATCTTCTTTTTCCCTGTCTCTTTACCTTTCGATTTGCTATCAAATGTAAAGGATTTCTTCACAAAAGTATCATTAGCATGCTTACCCCTGGATTCTAAATGTGTAGCTTGAACACATACATCATCCAAGGTACTGGGGTTAAACATCAACAAAGTATGTCGCAAATAAGAATGCATGCCACCAATGTACTTAAGAAGAGTTTCCTGCGTATCCAATGCAACATTCAATGCAATAGCCCTCTTTCTAAATTCATGAGTATATTCTTGAATGATTTGTCTTTTAGCTTGTCTAAAAGTTTTCCAGCTCATTATTAATTGCTGCATGTGACCTAAAGGATAAATTTGCTTCCTTAATACTTCAATGAATTCATTCCAAACTGAAATAATTTTACCATTCTTTCAAAGATATTGCTGAATCTTGCTCTCCCACCAAGTAAGAGCCATTCCACTCATTCTCAAAGTGGCCAATTGAATTCTGGAAGGGTCATTAGTAATGCCCTGCACCCTGCAATATACTTCAAGCTGCTTGATCCAATTGTCTAACTTTTCAGCATTTAAATCTCCAATATAAATTGGCAATTCAAATTTTACATCCAATTTGAAATAAGGCATATTGGGACTTGCATTATTTGAATGAGAAGTATGAGAAGAAGAGAAAGTTTGATTAGTTTCAGGAGGATCACCATCACCTCCTAATCCTTTACCCTTTTCTTCCTTATTCACTTCTTCATCTTTGGATGAAGATCCTTCTTCTTTCTTCTTCCTTTCTGCTCGCTCATCGAGTAGAATTTCCATCATGGCTTTCATGCTCATAAAAGCCTCTAGAAACTCAGTTTCTGAAATAACAGGTTTTTCCCGTTCTGTATGTCCTTCTTCTTCCCCTCGTGGAGAAGACATGGTTCTTGAGAATGTTCTCCTTGAGCCAATCTCAGGATCTCCTTCAATTAATTCTCCTTCACCACGCTTTAACCTGAACCTAGTAAGCATTCACAAACTTGCACAAGCAGTCAACCAGCTCTGATACCATAATATGATCCGTCAGACCTCAACTTGAGTGCAATAAAAGTTTGTTTTTTAAAGAGTGCGTTCAACAGGTTAATCAATGGAATAGCATTAACAGAGAATAAATGCTTTAGAATAGGAATGAAAAACAACACTGATAAACATATATAGAGAAGAAACACAGAATCAGAGAGTCACAAACAGAAGTTGATAACGGAGTTCACCCCCTCCACTAGGCTATGTCTCCGGGTTCCTCTCCAATGGGTACCGATCCAATTAATCTCTTTAAAATGGTACAAAAATGGTTCTGGAATCAACTTCAACAACTATAAATATAATGCTGTACAAAGTCTTTAAGACCTCTCTTCTGGAAATTACAATTAGCATTCAAGGGAAAAGAAAGCTAAAATATAACAGAGAATAGTCGACTTCAAAAAGAAACAACATCTGGATGTTTCACAGTGAAGCTCTCCAAGCTTCTCATAATAGAAAACGAAGCTCTATGCTCTAACAATATGAATCTCCCTCCGTCTCCCCCTGAACGGTGGCCAACATCCTCTATTTAAGCGTTTAGCGAGAGGATAAGTAATGGGTTTGATTCGTCCGCTATAGCTGTTATTTTCTTGATTATCGTTACAACCATATGCTAAAACTGAACCACCAAATCGCTGCCCAAGCGTTATGCTACCACGACGTTCCATATCCCGGAACGTTGTAACCAACCCCACGCACAGGTGCTGACTCACAACATGTTGCAATGACTGCCACGCACACATGCTTGCAACTGGGCTATGCCACGTAACGTAACCATTTAATGCCACCACTAACTTCACAAATGTCGTAGCATATGGGGACTTTGCCATATACCCGATCCGCTGTCGCAGCATATGACTATCCTCCATGAACCATTCGTTGTTTAACTTGACGGTGCACAAACTGCGCGGCCCATGCCACAACTGCGCGGCATGCGATAAGCTGCACATCATGCGGTAACTGCGTGGCATGCAATAAGCTGTGCATCATGCGGTAACTGTGTGGTATGAGATAAGCTGCGCACCATGTGGTAATTGCGCGGCATGTGATAAGCTGCGCATCATGTGATAACTGCGCGGGCTGTTCACATCTCAATTGCCAAGCTTAGTCTTCGCACTATGTTTAGCATATGAGCTAAAAACATATGTTACGTTCTTTGAACCATAGATTAATAACTATTGTTACCATATTGGATCAGTGTGATTTTGAAGATGAATAATCCATCGGATCAGTTGTATTGGGTCCGTAGTGGCTTACTATCCCGAGTCTTATCAGTGATCCATTTGTTTAACTTCATCCGTTGTATCGGGTCCATGCTGCGTCGATGGTCGAGGGCTCTGTGCATTGAATGGTTAGTCTTTATGGCTTCCGCAACAATGACCCATGGTATTTCTATGTCTTCTGTAGCTCACGACTTTGCCGATGGTCAGAGCAGCTATTCTCTTGCAGCATCGGCATTGGGATGCACTTGTCGTCGAGTGATTTGTCCTTTATGTAGCCGCAATGATGGGCAGCAGAGTCACTATGGTCTCCGCAGGGCACTTGTCGGCGGTCGGAGCAGTTGTTCATTGCGGCATCGAATGGATAGTTGACTAAGCAGCCGCAACTATGGTTCACCTTCATTGAAACTTTTTCGATCGGTGATCCGATCCACTAACATTGTCCGATGGCCATTGATCTCATGCCTTAGAGAAAATTTTGAATTTTCTTCTTGCCTTGTCTTCCGCTGCATCGACTCTTCCATCTTCTATTCATTGGCGATGACAACGACTGTTCTTCTCCGATCGGCGACTGAAACACAACCATCACAGCATTGGTAAGCGGAACCTGTATCCGTCGGAGGATTAATGCACTAGGCTTTTGCAATGGCAGCACTTTGAACCACTAATTCCTTTCGATGTTCATCAGCGACCCGGACAACTAACATTTACCGATGGCCGATGAAGTCAACACTTAGAACAAATTTCAGAAATTTCTTCTTCTTCTTCCACTGCATCGGCCGTCAGATGAACTATTCGTCAGGTGGATAGTGTCTTAGACTGCCGCAATGGTGGGTGCACAATTAGCTAAATGTTTGTGATGTAGAACATCGGTAGTTCCCTCATCTAACCACCGGTGATGAAAACAACTATCTTCCTCCGATCGCCGATGGTCAGACTTAGAAAAAAATTTCAAAATTTTTCTCTTTACCTTCTTCTGCCGCTTCATCGGCTCGACCATCTCCTATCCATTGCTGACCAAATCAATTGTTCTCTTTCGATCAACGAACTGAAGCACATTAACATCGGCAGTCGAAACTTTTTCCTCGTTGGAAGACTAGTGCTCTAGGCTTCTACAACAGTGGGCGCACGAACCACTAACGTCTTCCGATGGCTGATGATTTCGTTACTTAGAAAAATTTTCTGAATTTTCCTGCCACAATTTTCTGATCGCTACTAGGCAGAAGGCAACCTGCCTCTACTATCTAATATTTCATGGCCCATTCAGGCCCATGCTACAACCAAAGCTCTGATACCACACTGTAATGTCCCCGACCCTCCGATCGGCGAAGAGGATGCTAAGATACATCAAATCATCTAGGCATCTAGCCCCATGAACATGAACATGCATACATATAATTCTGAAGCATGATACTTAAAAACATAAAACATATTACGAAGCATAATTATTCATATACACAACGGAAGCAAAACATATCAATCAACACTCATGCATATACAAATCAACATTTAACATGTATATCATCATTCATCCATGGTAATACTATTGCAGACACAAAGCAGGTAAGAATACTTATCTTAATAAGAACTTGTTCCGCAACCAGCTACATCGCTGCAATGTTCCACCCAACCATAGGCTCGCGTGCTCCTTAATCTCTCAGCAACGCTGCCACCTCCGAGCTGGGCATGATTCCCCAAGGAATAAGGAACTAACAGACTCACACATAGCCAAGGATAACAATACCACAAGGGTACACAGTTCAGCCAAGCCAACACAGTTGGGTTTATCAGGTGAACATCAGATCGGCCAAGCCAACCAAGTTAGGTTTATCAGGCCATCCAGGAGCTGGGAAAGGCTAAATGCTAAGCTGGTGAGCTCATTGAAGAGCTACCGACACCAACACTAGAGCCAACCTCGCTTCTAGAACACCCACACACACCCAACATAAAGAAATCATTCCCTTCTTTACAACACAGTCCCTCAGACCTTGATCTCCCTTCCAGTGCTATTCAGGGGTTGTGGAGAAGAAAACCAGCTCAGTAGCTTTGTCTATATGGTTCTCAACCCACCAGGTTTATCAATCACCTCAGGCCCTCATTCACCACTCCAATGTAGTCCGAGGACCAAACCACTGCATGCATGCAACCAAAAAGCTATTCAAGATTTTACAAGGGAAAAACACAGTCCAACAATCATAGCAAATAACCGCCCACGAGCAACCCTGAGCCCACAACACACAATTCCTATTGCAGTTGCTGGAAAAACTTACATAGACCAGAAAATGGGAAAAGAAAAAACTCCCAAACCATGCATGATGAAAAAAGACACAGCCATAGCATAGAATTGTGAATGAAATCATGACCACGATTCCACAATGGAATAACAAAACATTATGTAGTCTGACAACAGTGGGAAACAACACAAAATCCCTGCGTGAATCTGAGGATGAACCCAACCACAGAATAACAATCCCTTGAGAAAGGAAGAACCATCTACAAGCTAACAATCTGTCAGGAAGAGGAGAACGAACATGTTCGCAGGCCATTAATCGTTGAGGAAGAGGAGAACCGAACCCTCAAACAATGAATCGTGGTTCCTTTTAACTCCACTCAGCATGTAGAAAATGAACAACTCCCGATCAGGATAGTGGAGAGGCCATCTGCGATCCAAAAGGCGCGTCATGGAGAGAGTGCGGGCGTGGGGAGAATGGCAATGTGGCGTAGTGGTCTTTCTGTCAGCGAATAGATGCTCCAACCAAAAACAGAAAAATTAAGGATGGTGGTTGGATGAGAGAAGGGAAGGTGAGTGAAGAGAGTGGTGACACATGGATTTTTCCCCCATGGCTCAATGTTCAACATTCCCCCTCCATATCCTTTGGAATCATGCCCTTTTCAATTTGGTTGCAATGAACATAGCTGGTTGGGCCATTTAATTAAAATTGCACATTTACATGATGCCACAATTTAATATATGTCGTATGTCCCGATATACCATCAATAACCATTCCAATCCAAACATAACATAACTAAATCGATGGTGGGGCCTTTGCCCTTAGCTCCTCACCATGATTATTTACAACATATGTATCACGTATATTTAACGCAAACAGGGTCAAAACCGGGGTGTTACATAAACCCATAGACCCACTTTTTCTTAGTTTTGAGTGATTTTCCATCACTCAGTTCAAAAAGCCCCAAAAAATCAATTATTGATTATTTTAATTAATAAATTGATGAATAATGGAGCAAGTCCAAAATCCTAGATCAATGGATTCTCAACTGATTTGATTGAAATCAGTCTCATTGGCACCAGATTAACCAGAGATTGCAATTCCTTGACTGAAAGGGATAATTAGGGCAGATCCAGAGTTGAACTTCAGCCTCCTTTATGGGGAATTGCGCCCTCTCTCTCTCCTCCACACGTGTGGGCTCTTCTGGAAGCTTTGTGGTTGATGATTCAATCAGCATGTTGATGTGTCAGCTCAATCAACCCTCCAATTGACAGGTAGACTCAGTGGAAGCTTAGTTCAGCTTTAGATCAGACATTGATGGACTCTCCTTCAGCTACAGTTGTCTATCTCCTTGGGATTTGCGCCCCCTGTGGGCTGGGGTTTCAATTTTTTGTATAAATAAAGCATGGATGCCTCCTTTTCGAGTTAGTTAGAGTTGGATTAAGGAG
Organism: Pseudotsuga menziesii; assembly: GCA_001517045.1. NCBI lineage: Eukaryota > Viridiplantae > Streptophyta > Pinopsida > Pinales > Pinaceae > Pseudotsuga > Pseudotsuga menziesii. Next base: position 40,197 of record LPNX011147559.1, read on the forward strand.
CTATTGATTTTGTAATACTATGTAATATCTTTTGTTATTGGAATAAAGTGAAGCTTTGGAGGCCCAAATGGTGTAATTCTCTTATGTGTGTGGAATTAACATTGTCTTGCAGCTTTTGTTGTTACCGGTGTCTTTCTCTCAATTTCTGCATCTGAATCTTGTTTGGCTTGAATGATTCAGCTGAATCAATAGGAGTATAGTTGGGCAAGTAAGATTACTTGTTTTTCAATATCTCATGGCATATATGTTTGAAGATTCAGATTATACATGTTTAAATAAGTTTATTTTCATGTAATCCCTCTCTTTTTTCATATATGTCTATCCAGATCTCATAGGTTTTTGTGCAGGATTGTTTGTTAGTTTTTAGGTAGCATGGGTTGGACGAACTGTGGATCTAGCTTGAATCCACTGGGCATCTGATTGTTTTGTGAAGGCATTGTCCCTCGGCATTCCACTAACTAGTCTCTTTTGCAGATCCATTCCAGCAACAAGCGCTCTTCTTTTCCTCTTCCTCCTTTAATCTTTTTAAAATCAGTTCGGTTACTTGTTTTGTAGATTTAAAATTGTTTAGATCTATCAATTTCAGAATTCATTTTACATAGATCTTGCTGTCTTAAAGCTTATAAACTAGATCTCATTCCTAAAGAAATTTTACAAGCATTCTAGATCTAGTTTTAGGGAAAATTGTCATTTTTCAAGGCTGTGAAAGTAGATCTAAAGCTTGTTGAATGCATGGTTGTTTACTTAGAATCTAAAAATTTATATTCATAAATTTAAGTGCTTCATATTGGCTGCCCCAAAAGCAGGCCAAGATCCCAAGGAAAGCTTGCTTTTCTTCGTTCTTTTTCCGCTTCTTTAAAAACTAGTTTTAACTTAGAATTTTTGGGTAAAAAGTGTGTTCATCTAAAAGTAATTTTGGGAATATTTAACTGTGATAATATTGCTATTTTTTATCAGGTATAACATAAAATAGGAGGAGGTGCTGTCCGAAAAGAATTTTTGGACCATTCGAAACCCCTCGAGGAGGGTCTCCGTCTTCCTGAAATTTTCAAAATTTTGCAATTTGTAAACCTTTGGTCTCATTCTATATAAGGAACAAGTGCATTAATTTCAGTTTTTTGATATTTTTATTACTGCTAATAAAAATAAAAATCTCTTCGAATAGGCTCTTTCGAGCCTATTCACCATCCCCCCTAAGGGGATTCGTGTCCGTGTCATTTTTTACATTTTTTCATCTTTTTTCAATCTAGTGTAGTTATAATCTATAGGGATAGTATACTTTGACTTGTAATCATTGTCATATTCCATATCTGGTGGTTTCAAAGTAATTTTAATACTTACCCCACGAGCCTCCTTTTGAGCCAAAAGCTGAAGAAAGGGTCGTGGTAATCTAATTAGAAAATTGTGGTTTTCTTATTTGTTTATGCTTCATATGCTATCATTAATTGTTTTAATAATCATAATAAAATCAACCCCTCCTTGATTCCCTGACTGAGGTCCACTTGGACCGAAAGAGGTTCCTGGAGGGTTTGCTTTTTAATAAGAACACCACTTTTAAAACTTACTAAAAATAACAAAGAATATAGTGCGTATGCTCTGTACTTGGATGCAGTTTGTCCGATCAGTCAAGATGCATCAAAAGCACTTGAGTGACTAGATTAATTAGTCTTCACCTCCCAAATTGACAAACCATCAGGAGAAAATCCAATGCCTCGGACGAACTGTAAACGATGACAAAATACCCAAGGGAGTGGGAAAAACTGGAAAGTGAACTTGAGGCGTCACACCTTGACAGGTGCGTTATGAACACAGTCTCCGAGACTCCATTCCAACCCACAAACACCTTGTGTGTAGCCGTGAAAGTTCACTTTTGGACATACTCCAAGTACCCCTCGGGTATATCTAGCTGAGTCCCCTTTTTCACCTAATTTAATTCATTCACATTCTACATTAATTTAAAATCTATCAAGAGACATTTGCAAAACATTATTTCAAGCGCATGCAAGCACATTATTTTCTCTGTTGACTCCATTTAAGGCACTGGTGATTTATTTGATCATTTCTTTTGATTTATATATATTGAGTGTCATTACTGTGATTATCTGCTTTAAATCTTGCATCTTGTTATCTTTTGTTTCCACTGGTTAATTTCAAAGCTCCTAAACAACTTAATCAATATAACACCATCACACTAAGTAATTAGCCTTAGTAATTTAATAGGGTCTACTCCCCTTGGCTTCGTTAGGAGTTATCATGAACGGAGGAGTCAAGAACAAGGTGACAGCCTTGACTCGAGACTTGACCCAAGGACACACCGAGTGGCTTGAATATTTCTGCCATGTAACCTAGGTGTGTGAAAGACGGCAACACTTGTTGGCACCATTGCCGAGGATAAATATTTTTATTCCTGAGTACGACTTAGCTTAATTTTTTTCTAAACAACTAAAAAGATAAAAGAAATCGATTCATCTTGTCTTTAAAAAACATAAAAATTAAAACTCGATCCATCTGGTGACTCCATTGTCTAACATCCCCCCAAGAATATCTACCCGAAGAAACAACCAACAATTATTCAATCCTCTCCCTGATCTTGAAAGGTTTATTAGGGAAATATTGAATAGGCAGACTTTCTATAGAAACCTTGAATATTTAGGAGACCAATCCCTCTTAGATATCCATCACATATTTTTAAAGACTCATATCTACCAATCTCAAGAAATGACAGAATTTTACAAACCCCTTGACTTTTCTCGGATAACAGGTGCTCCCCATGACATTCCAAATGATGCTATCAAGAAGCTCCCCATATTTCAGGGTAATAATGCCATCACTGGAAAGTCTCGCCTTCAGAAGTTTGAAAAGAACATGGTCAGTTATTGCAATGATGCTGCCCATAACCATGAATATTTCAAAATGAATCCCTTTGCTTTATCCTTAGAAGATGATGTTGTAGAATGGTACTTTGACCTAGGTGATGATTCATATAAAACTCTTAGTGAATTCCTAGAGGGTTTTAGGAAGAAACGGGGAGAAAATAAAGAACCAAGACATCTACTTGCTGCCCTCCATAACATAAAGAAGATGGAGAATGAAACCATGGATGAATTTAACACTATGTTTAGGCGTGTGGTTGCGGACCTCCGTAAAGACATCAAGCCAAAGGATGCCTCCATCCTCATATCCTACATCGAAGCTTTCACTAGTGATTTGAGGTACCAGTTAAGAGACAAAGTGCCGACCGATCTAAAAACTGCTCAGGAATTGGCCAAGAAAATAGAAAAGAATATGCATCCTTCAGGCAAGTCCAACATTCCAGGTTACACTAGGGGAAACACTTCCTACAACAAAGAGAAGGGTAAAACCGCTGAATCAGAAGAAAATGGAACTTCTAAGGATCCCATATAAAAGATGACGAACATGATAAAGAACTTGGTTACTAGTCAAAACCAACTTATGGAAAATCATTCTGCACAAATGAATCATATGCAAAATAGAATAATCACAATGGAAAGGAATAATGGACCTAGGAACTTTCAGCCTAAACAGAATCAGATGTATCGAAAGAAATCTCCTCAACAAGAACCTAGGATTCCAAACCAGTTAGACTCAGCTAACATGGTAGAAGAAGTAATTCCATGGTGTAGACCTTGTGATCAATTCCACCAAGAAAGATTGCAAACCAAGTTATAGAACATGGAATTCCCGAGGTCAGTAATCAAGAAACAATGTCAAGCGAGTCTGATCATGTATACATGGTAGGCCAAACCTACCCTTTATCAAAACAACATTGGTAGCAGGCCATGGATTACAGTTATGAGAAGGACCTCCTTTCCAACTTATATGGTGAAATGCCTACTCCGGAAAGAATTCAGGAAATGAAGAAGGATAGATTCAAGGGTCTGATTTATCAAAGAAAGGAGAAGCCATCACCATCTAAATAGTACAAGCCAAAGGTAACCGATCCTCCTCTCCCAGATCCCTCTGTTATCCTTGAATCAAATGTTGATATGGGAGAATAGATAAGTAGTGCTCAGATTCATGTTTATGCAACTGATGTCCTTAAAATTCTTGGTAAAAAAGAAAAGTTGTTGAAAGCCATAGAGGATAGTCAAAGTAAAACTCATAATATTGTCAAAGAGGATCCTCTCCCTAATAATAACGCTATATTTGAAGCCGAACATATTGAGCCTATGGATATGCCTATAGTCCTCAATAGTGTTGATCCGAAAAGAGAAGACCACCCTCCTTTTTATGTCTCTCTTTTAGTTGATAACCTTCTCCTTCATAACTGCATGTTAGATTCAGGTGCTTCATCAAATGTCATGACAAGAAAAGTAATGGAACAACTAAATCTAAGGATCACTCGACCCTACCACAATGTTTGTGAAATGGATGCAAGAGAAGTTGAAGTGGTAGGAATAATCTTAAATCTATATGTTAAGTTGGCCAAGTATCTTGACATCGACATGTCGATGGATGTGGTAGTGATAGATGTCCCAGATAATTGGGGTATTTTTCTATTCAGAAAGTGGGCCGCAACTCTTGATGGGCACATTCAAATGGATTGGGCATATGCTACTACACATGCATCAGAAAACACTAGGGTGATACCCCATAGAGACAAGCTAAGGAAACAACATGTAGAAAACCCCAAGAAGCTCATAAATGAATTTGTTCATTTCACTGATAACTTTGAAAACTATGCTATTTTGTCAAATTTCATGGCCCCTATTAAGTAAAACATTAAAAATGAAAAGATAGATGAAGTTTGGAAAATGTACTTTAATGGGGCTTATTCCAAATCCGGAAAGGGTGTGGGCATCGTGATCATCTCTCCTTTAGATAAATTATACAACTTTGCTTTCAGGTTAGAGTATGAGGCATTGCTCCTAGGGTTAGAAACCACTAAAGACACGGGGATAAAGATGTTGAACATAAAAGGTGATTCAAACTTAGTTGTCCTCCAAATTAAAATTCAATATTAATGCAAAAATGACAGACTAAGGAAGTATAGAAATTCCATATGGGAAGCTATGGAATGGTTTTATGCACTTAACATTCAAAATATCCATAGGGAAAAAATGGGTTAGCAGATAAGTTGGCAGTAGCAGCATCCACCCTCCAGCGATCGGATGAAATGATTAGTGGGAATGGAAAAATGGAAATTAATTTCAGACTTTCAATTTCGGATAATGTAGATCATTGGCAGGTGTTTAAAGATGATGAGCAACTCTTAAGATTCATCCATAATCTCCAAGAGTTTGAAGGTTGCAAGATTAGTTATCAGCGGGAGGGTAAAGAGTATCAAGAATGTGAGGATAATGAAAGGAATCGCATCCCGAGTATCCTTCTTTCAAAAATATTTTTGATCGATAGGATTGTCATAAAAATAAAAAAGAAGAAATAAAAATTGGGGATTATATAAAAATAAACATAGGAATTGATAAGGACCCCAAGTTAATAAAAGATGGAAAAGGTACTTCGAAAAAGGAAAGGAATAGTTTGATCAACTTAATCAAAGAGTATAGATATGTGTTGGCATTTAGTTATGATGAACTTAAAGCCTATTGGGAAGATGTGTTTCAACACACTATTCCCCTCACAGAAGAAGCTAAGGAGGTCAAGCCTTTCTGAAAAAAAATTAGGCGAATAAATCTTAAGTTGGCCCCCATTGTGCAGAAGGAACTTCAGAAGATGTTAGCAGCAGGGATCATAGCACCTATAAGACATTCATCATGGTGCTCCAACTTAGTTGTTGTCAGAAATAAGAATGGGTCAATTAGAATATGTATAGATTTCAGAAATGTGAATACATTCATGCCTTAAAGATAATTACCCATTTCCCGACATGGAAACATTGCTTCAAAGAGTAACGGGATCAGGAATGATGTCCATGTTGGATGGATTTTCCGGTTATAACCAAGTGTTGGTAAATAAAGAGGATCAACATAAGACTACATTCACCACACCTTGGGGTACCTATAAATTTTTAAGAATATCTTTTGGCTTATTAAATGCTGGTGCCACCTTCCAAAGAGCCATGGATTTTTCCTTCAAAGAACTTATAGGAAAAATAATTGAAATATATCAAGATGCCTTAATTGTTTTTTCAAAAGAAAAATCTGACCACATAAGTCATCTTAGGCAAGTTTTCATAAGATGTTGGAAATATGGTATTCCCTTGAACCCCGCCAAGTCAATCTTTGGGGTTGATGAAGGCAAGTTGTTGGGACACATCATTTATAAGGATGGTGTCAAAGTTGATCCTGAGAGAGTTGAAGCCATTAAGAAAGTCCCCTTGCCTCAAAATCTTATAGCTCTCCAGTATTTCAATGGTCAGATCAATTTCATAAGGAGATTCATCCCAAATTTAGCAGAATTAATGAAGCCTTTACAAAAGTTGTTAAAGAAAGATGCTAAGTTTTAGTGGATAGATGAAGGGAAATATGCTTTCAAGTCTATCAAATATTCCATATCCAGGTCCCCGGTCTTGATCAATCCAAATTATTCCAAGGAATTTCAGATATTTTCCTTTGCCTCAGAAGACACCATTGCTGGTGTTTTACTTCAAAAGAATAAGGAGGGACGAGAGCAACTTATAGCCTTTATGAGTAGAGCCTTGCAACATTCAGAGTTGAAGTATACCACCATGGAGAAATAGGATTATTCCCTTGTCAAGTCCCTTAAACATTTCATAAGTTATGGAGGTTACTCCAAAATCATTGGGTATGTACCCCATGTGGCTGTCAGGGATATCATGTCTCAACAAGATTGTCTAGGAATTAGGGGTAAGTGGGTTTCAAAGATTCAAGAATATGATTTAGAGATAAAACCTACTAAGTTCATTAAGGGACAAGGTCTTGCAAAGATGTTGACCCAAGGAAATGAAAAGGCCTTAGGAATAATCTGCCAGAACAGTGATTCAGAACAAAGTGTATCAGACGAGCTTCATAGATTAGAACAACACCCTTGGTATACCAACATCATCTTTTTACTCTGCAACCTTACATGCCCTGATCACTTACTTGTCCACAAAAGAAGAGCATTAAGGTTAAAAGAAACTAAGTATTGTTTAACAAAATATGGTTTGGGTTGGAGAAACCCCGATGGTTTAATACTTAGATGTGTCGATTAACCTGAATAAAAAAAACTCATGGTTGAGTTCCATTCAGGATTTTGTGGTGGACATTTTGTAGCAAGAACAACCACCCATAAAATCCTTAGAGCAGGATACTATTGGCCAAACCTTTTCTCAGATGTGCACAAGTCTATCAGAGTTTTCCCCTAGTGCCAGTTGTTCATCGAAAAGTAACAAATGAAATCCTTTCCTTTAAATCCAATAGTAGTCCAAGCCCCTTTCCAGCAGTGGGGGCTTGATTTCATCGGTAATTTCAAAGATAACTCGAGCAATGGTTATTCTTGGATACTCACCGCCACTAATTATTTCACCAAGTGGGTAGAGGCGATACCCACCAAGAAGGCAACCAATGTTGTAGTCATGGATTTCTTAGAAGATAAGATTATCACAAGATTCGGTGTGCCATCCAGAATCATCACATATAATGGCCCGTGCTTTGTTTCCTCTGATATGTCATCCTTTTGTTTCAAGTACGGCATTGTCCCATCCCATTCATTAAGCTATTATCCCAAAGGAAATGGTCTAGCTGAGTCAAGTAACAAAAACTTAATGACCATAATCAAGAAAACTATGGGTGATAATAAAAAGGCTTGGGATAGCAAGATCAAGTGTGCATTATGGGCCGATAAAATCACAAAGAAAATTTCAACCGGAAGGAGTCCTTTTGAACTTGTTCATGGCCTAGATGTCACCTTACCTGTCCACTTAAAGATTCAATAGTATCAGCTTCTCCAGACCTTTAGCCCAGATCAGGATGCCATGCAGAACAGAATCAACTAGTTGATTGAGTTAGATGAGAGTAGAAGAAATTCCCTTGACCAAAGTATCATAAATTCAGCTAAAGTCAAGAGAACCTTTTATAGATCTACCCGGTCTAGATCCTTTCAAGTAGGTGACACAGTCTTGCGTTGGGACAAACGATGGGAGAAACCTAGGAAACACGAAAAGTTTGACAGCTTATGGTTGGGGCCATATATCATTGATGAAGTAGCAGGAACAAAATATTTCTATATAAATGACCTAGAAGGAGAAATATTAATCCTAACAGTGAATGGCTTTCTCCTCAACGGTTTGATGCCTTTATTGGCATTGGTGGTTTCAGGGCCAATTTCCAAACCTTGCCCTACATATATTTTTTAACTTTCATGTATCATATTGTTGTATTATAGATATTGTTGTATATAGATATTTTGTACCATGTTACTAACCTTGAAAATTTTCTTTTGTATATTAATTTGTAAAATATTTCTTTTTGTACATCATAGACTAATTATGTACATTAGTTTGCTTTTTTTCCGATTTCTTTTATATACATGTTACTGAAAAACTTTAATTGCCATGCAGGGCCCAGAGATTCCAGAGTTCTCACATCCTCTTCTTTGATTAGAAGATTATTCAAAGCATGTGTCCCCAGATGGAGCCAGATGTTACCACCTAAGTTGTACTTAGTGTTTTTTTATCAAGTGAGCCTGGTGAACCAGACAAGGATAACTTGTTCGGACTTCAGAAGACCTTCAGTAGTGCTTTTGGGAAGTGCTTGTTGTACTATATCACATGTTCATACCCCCATGGGGGAGTTGTAATAAATGTTCTAGTATGATAGTGTTTGTAAAAGACTTGGTCTCTTAGACTTTATTTGTCAATCCGATTAGCCCAGGGTGTTTTTTCCCTTGGTTATTATTGGTTGTTGAATAAACGACTGATAATTTTTGAGTTTTTCACTCAATACCTCCAAAGTTGGGGTGGTCGGCTTGGCATTTATGCCTATTGAGGTTATTAGAGTCTATGTGTCAATTTATAAACATGCTAAGCATCATGGTCAAGTCATATGAACATGTCTAAGCCCCCCTAGGTTTTTAATTTTTTTAATTTTTTAAGTTTTTTAAAATTTTAATTTTTCCACAAAACTTAGCTATTTTTCAATAGTCTAATTGGAAAAATTGGTTTTGTAATAAAAGTGGGCTCAATAATAAGTTTCAGTCATGGGGGTGCTCATTTTCAAGCTTAGAGCACCATGTAAACCCATAGACCCACTTTTTCTTAGTTTTGAGTGTTTTTCCATCACTCAGGTCAGAAAGCCCCAAAAAATCAATTATTGATTATTTTAATTAATAAATTGATGAATAATGGAGCAAATCCAAAATCCTAGATCAATGGATTCTCAACCAATTTGATTGAAATCAGTCTCATCGGCACCAGATTAACCAGAGATTTAAATTCCTTGACTGAAGGGGCTAATCAGGGTAGATCCAGAGTTGAACTTTAGCCTCCTTTATGGGGAGTTGCACCCTCTCTCTCTCCTCCACACGTGTGGGCTCTTTTGGAAGCTCTGTGGTTGATGATTCAGTCAGCAGGTTGATGTGTCAGCTCAATCATCCCTTTGATTGACAGTTAGACTCAGTGGAAGCTCAATTCAGCTTCAGATCAGGCATTGATGGACTCTCCTTCAGCTGCAGTTGTCTATCTCCTTGGGATTTGTGCCCCCTCTGGGCCAGGGTTTCAATTTTTTGTATAAATAAAACATGGCTTCCTCCTTTCTGAGTTAGTTAGAGTTGGATTGAGGAGATATTGGTGTTCTAATACTGTGTAATATATTTTATTATTGGAATAAAGTGAAGCTTTAGAGGCTAAAAGGGTGTAATGCTCTTATGTGTGTGGAATTAACATTGTCTTGCAGCTTTTGTTGTTACCGGTGTCTTTCTCTCAATTTTTGCATCTGAATCTTGTTTGGCTTGAACGATTCAGCTGAATCAATAGGAGTATAGTTGGGAAAGTAATATTACTTGTTTTTCAATATCTCATGGCATATATGTTTGAAGATTCAGATTATACATGTTTAAATAAGTTTATTTGCATGTAATCCCTCTCGTTTTTCATATATCTCTATCCAGATCTCATAAGGTTTTTGTGCAGGATGATTTGTTAGTTTTCAGGTAGCAAGGTTTTGATGAACTATGGATATAGCTTGACTCCACTGGGAATCCGACTATTTTGTGAAGTCATTGTCCCTCAGCATTCCACTAACTAGTCTCTTTTGCAGTTCCATTCCAGCAACAAGCACTCTTCTTTTCTTCTTCCTCCAATCTTTTTAAAATCAGTCCAATTACTTGTTTTACAGCTTTAAAATTGTTTAGAGCTATCAATTTCAGAATTAATTTTACATATATATTGCTGCCTTAAATCTCATAAACTATATTTCATTCCTAAATAAATTGTATAAGCATTCTAGATCTAGTTTTAGGGAAAATTGTCATTTTTCAAGGCTGTGAAAGTAGATCTAAAGCTTGTTGAATGCATGGTTGTTTCCTTAGAATCTAAAAATTTATATTCAGCAATTTAAGTGCTTCATATTGGCTGCCCAAAAATCAGGCCAAGATCCCAAGGAAAGCTTGCTTTCCTTGGTTCTTTTTCCGCTGATTTAAAAACTAGTTTTAACTTAGAATTTTGGGGTAAAAAGTGTGTTAAAGTACTTTTGGGCATATTTAACTGTGATAAGATTTCTGTTTTTTAGCAGGTATAATAGAAAAGAGGAGGAGGTTCTATCCAAAAAGAATTTTTGGACCATTCGAAACCCCCCAGGGGGTCTCCGTCTTCCCAAAATTTTCAAAATTTCACAATTTGTAAACCTTTGGTCTCATTCTATATAAGGACCAAGTGGATTAATTTCAGTTTTATGATATTTTAATTACTACTAATAAAAAGAAAATTCTCTTCGAATAGGCTCTTTTGAGCCTATTCACCATCCCCCTTGGGGGGATTTGCGTCTGTGTCACTTTTCACATTTTTTCATCTTTTTTTAATCTAGTGTAGTTCTAATCTGCAGGGATAGTATAATTTGAATTATAATCATTGTCATATTCCATATCTGGTGGTTTCAAAGTAATTTTAATACTTACCCTAGGAGCTTCCTTTTGAGCCGAAAGGTGAAGAAAGGGTCGTGGTAGTCTAATTAGAGAATTGTGGTTTGCTTATTTGTTTATGCTTCATTTGCTATCATTAATTGTTTTAATAATCATAATAAAATCAACCCCTCCTTTATTCCCCAATTGAGGTACACTTGGACCGAAAGAGGTTCCTGGAGGGTTTTCTTTTTAATAAGAACACCTCTTTTAAAATTTACTAAAAATAACAAAGAATCCAGTGTGTATGCTCTGTACTTGGCTATGGTTCATCCGATCAGTCAATATACATCAAAAGCACTTGAGTGACTAGATTAATTAGTCTTCACCTCCCAAATTGACAAACCATCAAGCGAAAATCCAACGCCTCGAATGAACTGTAAATGGCGGAAAAATACCCAAAGGAGTGGGAACAACTAGAAAGTGACCTCGAGGCATCACACCCTGATGGGTTCGTTATGAACACAGTCTCCAAGACTTCGTTCCAGCCCAGAAACACCTTGCGGGTAGCCATGAAAGCTCACTTTTGGACATACTCCAAGTACCCCTCGGGTATATCTGGAGTCCCATTTTTTGCCTAATTTAATTCATTCACATTCCACATTAATTTAAAATCTACCAGGAGACATTTGCAAAACATTCTTTTAAGCACATGCAAGAAAATTATTTTCTCTGTTGACTCCATTTAAGGCACTGGTGATTTATTTGATCAATTCTTTCGATTATATATATATTGAGTGTCATTACAGTGCTTATCTACTTTAAATATTGCATCTTGTTATCTTTTGTTTCCACTGGTTAATTAAAAAAAAACTCCTAAACAACTTAATCAATATAACACCATCACAATAAGTAATTAGCCTTAGTAATTTAATAGGGTCTACCCCCCTTGGCTTTGTTAGGAGTTAGCCTGAACGGAGGAGTCAAGAACAAGGTGGCAACCTTGACTCGAGACTTCCCCCCAAGGACACACCAAGTGGCTTGAAGATTTCTGCCACGTAACCTAGGTGTGTGAAAGGCGGCAACAACCTGCAGCAAAATCGCTGCACTTCCTATTCATGCTCTCACAGTCTCTCTCACATAACCACAGAGATTGTTTTCAATATATACAATACCATACAAAGCCATGTTATAATTCTTTCTTTTATAGGGGAAAAATACCATGGGAAAATACTACGGTTAACCCAATACCATGGGTCTGCATAACTGTTGGCCAACACACATCCCAAAAAATTTTCTCGGGGGCTCCGCTCTTGAACCCCCATTTCTCAGGGGTGTTGCCCTCGAACCCCCATATCTCAGGGGTGCTGCCCCTGAAGCCCCTTTTTCAAGGCTCTTCCCCAAACCCCATGGCAGGGGGAACAAGTGTATAGTACACCTGGGGTAAAAACACAACTAAATAATATCTCTAGATATGGAAGATCAGGCTCCACAACCAACAATATCCCACTTGGAGACTGATCACAACAACTCCACCACTGCTGCACTTGTTGGACTATGATCTGGACCTTGGACTTGTCAAATTTCTTATTTTCACTTTCAAGCTTGAAGGCCAACAAAAATCGAGCAGGAACCCAGTTTATCTCTGGTTACTCTCTTTGTCAACACGTTTGCAGGATTATGGCTAGTATGTATCTTTTCCAGTTTTAACAATTCTTCATCTTGAACAAATATTATGAAGTGGTACTTAAGCTGTATATGTTTAGTCTTCGAATGAAAGGCCGATTTCTTTGCAAGATGAATGGTGCTCTTTCTTTCACTATACATCCTTCTATTCTCCTACTTCTTACCGAATTCCTCCATGAACCTCTACAACCAAATCATCTCCTTATTAGCCTCTGTAGCAACAACATAATCTACTTCCATTGTTAAAAGTGCAACAACCTGTTGCAGTTTTGAAATCCAAATTACTGTTGTTCCACCCACAGTAAACCCATACCTTGTGGTGCTCCTCCTGCTGTCTTTATCACCAGCCATATTTGAATAAACACATCCTTGTAGAACAGTGTCTGAACCTCCAAAACATAATGCATGAGAAGTGGTACCTCTCAAATACTTGAGAATCCATTGTACTGCTTTCCAATGCTCTTTACTTGGATTATTCATATACCCGCTCACAACTCCCACTGCATGTGCAATATATGGTCTTGTGCACACCATGGCATACATCAAGCTTCCAACCGCTGATGAATAGGGAATCCTCAACATGTAATCTATCTCTTCTTGTGTCTCTGGACACATCTCCTTACTTAGTTTGAAATGGCTGGCTAAAGGTGTACTAACTAGTTTTGCATTCTACATTCTAAACCTCTGCAACACCTTTTCTATGTACTCACCTTGAGACAATATCAATTTGTGATTTTTCCCGTTTCTTGTTATTCTCATACCAAGGATTTGCTTTGCAACACCCAAATCATTCATCGCAAATGAATTAGCTAGTTTTCTTTTGAGCACATTTATATCCTGCATGTTAGACCCTGCAACAAGCATGTCATCCACATACAATAACAAGATAATATACCTTCCATTATCTAGCCTCTTAAAATAAACATAGTGGTCAGAATGACATCTATCATAACCGTGTTCTGTCATAAAATTATCAAATTTTAAATACCGCTGCCTTGGAGCTTGCTTCAAGCCATACAAGCTCCTCTTTAACCTACAAACCAAATTCTCCTTCCCTTTGACCTCATACTGCTATGGCTGCTGCATATAAATCTCTTCCTCCAAATCCCCATGGAGAAAAGTTGTTTTTACATCTAACTATTCAAGATGCAAATATTCTACCACCACTAGACTTAAAATAGTTTCAATTGAAGTCATTTTAACAACAGGAGAAAATATTTCAGCAAAGTCTATACCTTTCTTTTGTGCAAACCCCTTTACAACAAGTCTAGCCTTGTACTGCTTCTTTCCTCCATCTTCTTCCTTCAACCTGTAAACCCATTTATTCCGCAATTCCCTTTTTTCTGCAGGAAACCTAACCAGATCCCAAGTCTGGTTTCTTACCAATGATTCCATCTCCTCATCCATTCCTTGCTCCCACTTCTTTCTAGTTTCTACCTGCATTGCTTCTTCAAAACATTCTAGTTCACCAGAATCAGTCATCAATAAATAATACAGTGAAGAAGAGAATCGTTCAGGGGGTCTAGTTAACCTGGTATATTTTCTTATAGTTGCAGGAGTTTTAGGTACTTGCTACTGCTCTTGATTTTTTGGTGCCTTTGGAACTTCATTTTCTTTGATTTCATCAAGCACTGTGTACTCTGTTTTTTCCTTTTCCACTTTCTTTCCCTGCAACTGATCTTTGTACATGACCTTTTCATTGAATACTACATCGCTACTCCTAAATATTTTCCGTTTTTCATAATCCCATAAACTATAACCAAAATCATCAACCCCGTATCCAATAAAGGTACATTTCTTGGATTTATCTTCAAGCTTTGTTATATCATCTTTATCAATATGGACAAATGCTTCACAACCAAAAGTTCTCAAAATGAGTATTTTACCTGTTTACCTATCTATGCTTCCTCTAGAATCCCACCATCCAAAGCGCTTGAAGGCCCTCTGTTTATTAAATAAACAACAGTGTTTATAGCATCAACCCAAAAATATAAGGGAAACCCTGCATGCAATCTCATACACCTTGCACAATCCATCATCGTTCTATGCATCCTTTCTAACACACCATTTTCTTGTGGTGTTCCAGGGACTGTCTTCTCTCTGCAAATCCCATTGTGTGAACAGAAACTATCAAACTCCTTGCTGCAGTATTCACCTCCATTATCAGATCTCAGACATTTCAATCTTTTTCCTGTCTCATTCTCAGCCAAATCTTTCCACTTCTTAAAAGTATCAAACACATCAGATTTCTGTCTAATGCAATAAACCCAAGTTTTTCTAGTTGCATCATCAATAAAAGTAACATAATAATGAGAGCCACCAAGAGATTGTACTTGAGCTGGTCCCCATACATCTGTATGAACAAGCTATAAATAAATTTTCAATCTTCTTTTGTTTCCCAACCTTGAGAAAAATAACTCTCTTCTGTTTTCCATAAATACAGTTCTAACAGAATTCCAAACTTACTTACTTCAGTTCTGGAAGCAGTTTCCTTGAGTGGAGAATTTGCATCCCCTTCTCACTCATGTGGCCAAGCCTATGATTCCACAACACTGCACCTATTTCTATGGAAGCTACAGAGATAGAATAATCATTATTATGAGGACATAAACATAACATACCTATCCTATCTCCTTTTGCTATAACCATTGATCCTTTAGTGACGTTCCACCACGTTTCTCCAAACGTAGAAAAATAACCGCCATCTCCCAATTGCCCTGTTGAGATCATATTTCTTTTCATAGTAAGAATGTGTTTTACATCTTTTAGTACCCAGTAATTTCCATTATTTAACTTAATCCGTACCTTACACTTTCCAACAATTTTACATGGTTCATCTCCCCCAATAAAATATGTCCAAAATCACCTTGAACATAAAAATGAAAGAATTTCCTATGGGGTGTAGCATGAGATGAAGCCCTTGAATATACTACCTAGTAATCACTAGTATGATCTAATGCAAGAATCAAAGCATCTTGTAACACATCACCTGCTACATTAACTTCCTGATTAGTTTCTTGCTGTCTTTCTCCTTTTTTCTTTGGAGCTCTACAGTCTTTCTTCAGATGTCCTTTCTTACCATAGTTCCAACACTCTATTTTTCTAAATATGGACTTGGATTTGCCCTTTTTAGACTTTCCATGGTTACCTAGGACCTTTCCTCTCTCCTTTTGTCTCTTTCTTCTCTCCATGGTCAACACATTACCTGATGTCTCACTTGTGCTTTTTGTTCGCATTTCCTCGCTAAGAATAACATCGACAACATCTTCAAACTTAAGAGTGTTTGAACTAGGGACAGAGTTACCTACAGCCATGACCAAGCTATTCCAGATTTCTGGCAATGAACACAATATTAGAAGAGCCCTAACCTCATCATCAAAGTTCACTTTTACTGAATTTGACTGAGTGGTAATTTTATTAAACTCATTTAAATGATCGAAAACTGATCCACCTTCTGACATATTCATATTAAATAAATGCTTCATTAAAAATACCTTGTTGGAAGATGAGGGTTTTTCATAGAGCTTACCCAATGCACTCATCACGCCCTTAGTTGTTTTTTCTTTTGAAATATTGAAAGCCACCGATGAAGCCAGTCATAGTCGTATTGTTCCCAGTGCCTTTTTGTCAAGAACCTCCCATTCTTCATCCTTCATAGCTGTCGATTGTTTTTCTTTTCTGCCCAATGGTAGGTACAGATCCTTCTGGTATATATAGTGCTCCATTTACATATTCCACAACTGATAGTGTTGGCCATTAAATTTCTCAACCCTAAACTTTCCCTCTTCCGCCATTGCTCCCACTCGAACGAGGAACCCTTCTTTCCTGCAAGTTTACCAGCCAAATAGACCTTTTGGCTATGATACCAATTATTAGAAAATAGGACCGTAGAACAATAACAAATATATAGTTAAATCATTAAACAAGATGCAAAACACATTAAACACATTACAGAGAGACACAGATATAATGTGGTTCACCCAAAAAATGGGCTACATCCACAAAGAAATTGCCAGTTCTTTTATTACAGTCCAGAAAGATGAAGGGATACAACCTGCAGAAAAACCATTGCACTTCCTCTTCATGCTCTCACAGTCTCTCTCACACAATCACAGAGATTGTTTTCAATACAATACAATACCATACACAACCATGTTACAATTATTTCTTTTATAGGGGAAAAATACCATGGGAAAATACTACGGTTAACTCGATACCATGGGTCCACATAGCTGTTGGCCAATAGACATCCCAAAAATTTTCTTGGGGGCTCTGCCCTCAAACCCAAATTTCTCGGGGGTGCTACCCCCGAACCCCCGTATCTCAGGGGCACTGCCCCGAACCCCTGTGCCTCAGGGGAATTTCCCCCAAACTCCCTTTTTCGGGGTGCTGCCCCTAGGGTAAAAAAATGGGAATGAGTGTACAGTACAGTACACCTGGGGTAAAAAAATAACTGAATAATATCTCTAGATCTGGAAGATCAAGCTCCACAACCAACACCAATCATTTCTTATGTGTGAGATAGTGCCAGTAAGTGCTGATATTAGCACATACTCTTCATTTGAATCATCCTTCTCTCTTATGAATATTTTTTTTGTTGGTTCATCCTCTTCAAAAACATAAGCATGGTGTCTCCTTTTCCTGATGAAACAATCTCTTGCAAAGTGTCCCATTTCATCACAAGTATAGCATCGAACATTTGCAGGATTTCTCTTGGTCTTATTTTGTTTCTTGACCTTCTTCTTCTTGTGATGAAAGTTATCCTTCTTCTCCTTCTTCTTGAATTTCTTCCTGGTGTGAAATATGAGAGTTTGATCTTCACTTGTGCCCACATTCTATTCTCTTGTCATGAGTCGAGATTATTCATGTGCACATTCTTCTCGGAGTCTCTTGAAAGAGATCAGCCTGTTTCTTGCACAAATTCCTTGAATGAATGAGTTCCATGATCTAGGGAGAACATTCAAGGTAGTCATTACAATTTCTCTTTCTTTGACATTCTCTTCAACCACTTCAGGTTGTTCTTTTATTTGAGCAACCCTTATGAAGTAAGACTGTATAGTATCGGAGTTCTTTATCTTCACATTATTCAACTAGTTCTTCAAATTCATCTTTCGGTTGATGTTCTTTCCTTCGAACATATTTGTCAAACCATCATATACTTCCTTTGCTGTCTTGAATGAAGACACATGGGGGATGAGGTGATCCTTAATAGAATCTGCAATGATTCTCTTGTCCTTAGCCATTCTTCTCTTATGAGCAAACTTAGCCTCATCTCCCTCTCATTTTGGAACCTCCTCAGTGATGTACAGATCCAAATAATTTTCTTCAAGGATCAGGGAGATTATGTACTTACATGCTTAGAAGTTATCAACCCCTCAAAGCTTGTGCTCATGCTGAGTATGGTGATTCATATTTTCAAATGAGAAACTCAAATGGAAATAACCAGCGTAGATCCAAATCATAGGCTCTATCAAGCGCCAAGATGGATCAAATCTTTGGAGGTGCAAACCTCTTCTTAGGTATCCATTGATTTGATTCAAACCAAAAGACACATCTTTTTATTTAAGGTCCACATATAGTATTTTTATTATTAATATTTAATATTATTTATGGCCAACATATAATATTTATTATTATTTTTTATTTTGTTAGGAATGAACATTGCATCATTCCCCACACATGGTTTTAAAACCATATGCAAGGCCCTCCTACAACCATGGGTTATTTAGGAGGCCTTGCACATGGTCTTAAAACCATTTGCAAGGCCCTCCTAAACCATGTACAAAAAAACCATGGGTTGTCTAGGAGGCCTTGCACATGGTTTAAAAACCACGTGCAAAGCCTCCTAAATCATGTACAACAAAACCATGGGTTGTTTAGAATGTCTTGCACAAGGTTTTAAAACCATGTGCAAGGCCAACACCTTTTTGCGGATAATTCAATTTTGTGTTTTTTTCTTTACCCACATATTTTTTTAACGGATAATTAAATTTTTACTTTTTCATTGTTTTGTTAAGTAGGAAGATTACAACATCTCCCCCATATTAGATTGTTTTATTTTGGCCGATTAGAAAATTTATTTTTTTATTAATAAAAATAACGTTACGAAAGTGATATTATTTTTTATTTTGTGTTACAAAATCTCTCCCATAATATTTACTATCACTATTATTTTTTGTCGACATGTTAACAAACATTACATCACTTTAAAAGATATATCCCATAATATTCACTATCACTATTATTTTTTTCCAACATGTTACAAATGTTACTAACTTTACATCACGTTACAAGATCTCTCCCATAATATTCACTATCACTATTATTTTTTGCCGGCATATTACAAACGTTACTAATGTTACATCACATTACAAAATCTCCCCCATATTGGGCTGTAGAGCGCCTCTCGGCACAACAAATATTTAGATCTTACCTATTTGAGGTGTCCAACCAGGTTCCAGAGTTGGCTTACCTAGGGTTTGTTAGAGAAACACTATTTTTCCAAACTTAGAGTTTGGGAATTATGTTTCTATAGAAATATGCACCTCCTTGAGTCAAGTTGCTTAGCAAGGTCACTTTCTTAAGACTGAGGTGGGAATCCTCTGAGAAAGTCGATCCAGGATGTGTGTAGATTGAAAGTAGGGAGAAGGAGAGGAAAATTCAGAGAGCTAAGATTAGAGAGCATGAGAGGAGAGGGAAGTTGTTATATATTGTAAAATAAGATCTAGAACAAAGTATGCAAACTAAGTGCACAGACGAAAGGTGCCATATATTTCTCATGCCAGATGAAGAGCGTCTTTGTGGTTTTTCCTGGATGGGTTTCCATATTAAATTTTGTCTATGTGTATATTTGATACATTTTCTTATATCAAATGATTGTATGTTGTGAATGAATGTATTTATTTGATTATAAATGAGTCCTTATCTGCATATGTTGCACTATTGTTAGTTGGAATCATCAGTAAGTCTTTATATTATTGTTTTAATCTTTGGCGATGGATTAGTAGAGTAATATATTGAATGCAGACAATAAGAGAAAGTAATATAACCACCAGCTTTAGTCAAGCAATATAGTAAGGTGCCAAGGAAGAGGAAACCCCCACACAATTGCAGAAACTAGTTCTAGCAGTTACCCATAAGATATATCTTGGGTGACATTGCATCTACATCCCAGGTGCTTCTGATTGAGCCCTTCTTTGTTTGGATGATATCTTGGGCTTTGTTGATGTAAAACACGGGTATGAACCTGGGTCGAAGGGAGAAACACCAACAAATATTCAAAAGAAAAGGTAGGAAAGAACATCTATTTTTTTGTATGCAATTGAGGAACCATGCACATCTGAAGATTCAAGGGCCCCTCATCAAGTTGTTGACAGTTTTGGAAGCGATTCCACTTCTAGTTTTTCTAGATTCTTTGTTGGTGATTTCAAGATGAATGAAAATGAGATTGATTCTATTAATGGTGGTGAGACAGATTTTGGATCAAATCCAAAGGAAGAACATATATCATATTTCCAGTCACCACTTGATCTTGATTACGAAGTAGACCCAATAGAAGAAAAAGAGGAGGTTCGTCTCGCAGAACCTCATTTCCTTGTAGGGCCATTGAATATGAGTGAATGTAAGAACAAAGAAGCCATGGGATTTCTCCATGGAACTCATGCATTAGTGTTAATATGTTGTTGAAGAGTTGCATCAATGGATGAGCTTTATTCCATTGAATATTTGAAGACCATCTAGGAAGTAGTCATGAGCATCAATGGAAATTTTTTTAGTCTTCTTTATAATAGAGTCCATTTGATTGAGCTTGTAGAGTTGTACCATGGTTCATCTTTGAGGGATGCAGAAGAGATTGATAAGATTACTCTTGAGTTGGAGTCAACACATGATTCTTTCAAGAGTATTGAAAGTGCATTTCAAGAATCAAAGATTCAGATTAAGGAACTTCATGAGAATATGGATAGATCACATTCCACCTCTTACATCTCATATAGCCAATACCATATGGCTGATTGCATTTGTGTATTAAAAGAGGATCCTCATGTGTTGGTGGAATGTGAGGAAAATTCTGACCTACAGGTTCTTGTGAAGGGAGATGATATTGAAGACATTGGCCAATCACTTGTGGAGTTTCAGAAGAAGGATGAGGAGATATTATCTATGGGAGATATAGTTAAGGACATGGAATTCAAATAAAAAAGAAAAGCTGGTGGTCTATCCATGGATTGGGTAGACAAGTATATCAATAAGATGGAGTCTTAAGGATGCACAAGTGTTGTTCACATATGTAGAGAATTGTTTGACATGCATGACTTGAATCAAATATCTCATTATTTTCTTATATAGAAAGATATTTTGCTTTGAATAAGGTTGTTGACCACATTCCATATGGATCAACAAACAAAGGTGTCCATTCACTCAATGATTGGGTGGATAGAGGCACCATTGAGATGTACAATTTGGAAGGTAAATGTCCCTTTTATTTTTGCAATGAAATATTTTTAGTTCCTAACAATATTTTGACAATTGAGAATCAAAAAAGACATATTTTGTAGCCATTAGATATCTCCATTCCTCATGCATCCATGGATTGGGTGAGAAAATACACGACAGATTTTGATTCACCATGTAAGAGAAGTTCAGTTTGCACTCATGGAATGTTGAGGACAATAGTGCATGCAATAAATAATAAGGAATAGGAATATGTAATGTCTCTTTTTTATTTTTTCTTAAATGACCAATTTTTTCACTTTTTCCCCAATTTTGACCTTAACTAGTTTTGATGTCTAGACCTCCAAATTGACCCAAATGCTTCCAAATTTTCTCTGAAGGTACATGGATGATAATAGACATTAAATATGATGTTAAGGGATTTTTTGTGACCTCCCAATTTCTTCTAAAAACTTGTTTAATGTTATGTTCAAAGTAGGAGTCTTTACTAGGAAATTGGGGCTCCAATTCCCCCTAGGTAATTGCCGAAAATGACTTCTCAAATGATCCCAAAGTCACTCGAATTGATGAAAAGAGGTAGGGGATGAGTGTGGAAATTTTTCAATATCTAATATTCCTGATGGTTAATTTTATACATTCTGTCATGACTCTTTCCCAAACAACTCCCAAATCACAATTTCGATCCTTGGGGAAAATGAACCAAATCTTCTCCCAATGCAATCAAAATGAGTAAAATGTATTTTGATGCTTAATTAATGAACATGATACTTGAAATAATCATTAATTACAGTCCACCCATCATACATTTATTAGATATAGATTCCTTCATTTGAAATAATAAGCATTACCATGGCATATATCAAAATAGAGTGGAAATGGTCATTATTTGCTCATTAAAAGTCATTTTGGCATACAAATATGGGGAATTTCGACTTGAAAATTTTTGAGAATGAAGAAAATAGAAAATTGAACTGATTACAATAAGAAATGTACAATTAAAGACTCTCCCAATTTGAAATCGTCAGCATTACTATTCGGGTACACAGGGTACTTGCAAAAGACCGAACACCTTGAGCAACCGCTTCACACAAATAGATCACAGATCAACACACTGATGTTTGTCACGTGGTTAAAACCATAAAGAGGGAAAAATTCCATGGCCCCAACCAAATAGCTACTTGGATAAATTTATTATGCAAAATAAAGAAAGTTACATGAGCTTCTCATAATCGATCAACTAGCCAAGAACCCTCCATGCTCTTTAAATAGAGATCATGGACCAATCGGGTGTTAATCCACGGATCAATGGTAGGTATGATCTAAGAGAAGTTGAACCATTGGATCACTCTATTTTTAGAACATATCGTGACCGTCAGATTAGAATATTTATAAATGCATACTAATGCATACTAAAGAAACACACTTTTACCTAACATACATATTACACAAGTTGATCTTAACTAACTCCTAAGTGTCTAAATATCCTAACATCCCCCCTTAAGAACAACTTGGGATAGGATTGAAGGATTTAGAAAAGTGACACTATTAGGAGAAGGAAGGAGGCATTAGAGCCTATCCCCCCTTAAGGGCACATTCCTGAACTCCTAACATAGATCGAAGTTTAGAAAAATTCTCTTCTGTAAGAGACTTGGTGAAGATGTCTGCAACTTGATCATCTATAGGGAAATAGAGCACTTCAATAACACAATCATGAACAAGATTTCTGATGAAGTGCATGTGTAGCTCAATGTGTTTGCTGCGTTGATGTAGAACTGGATTTTTGGCAAGCTTGATGGCACTTTGATTATCGCACGAAAGTGGAGTAGGCTGCTGCTGTTCGAATCCAAAATCTGAAAGGATCTGTCGAAGCCATAAAGCTTCCTGACTGGAATTAACTGTGTCTTGATATTCTGCTTCTACTAAAGAAAGAGCAAGAGCTTATTGTTTCTTACAAGCCCAAGTGACAGGTCCACATACCAGACTGAAAACATAACCTGCAGTAGACTTTCGATCATTAGGATCGCCAACCCAATCTGAATCAGTGAAACCAACCAACAAAGGTTTCCCCCCTGTATTGTAATGAATCCCAAACTGAATTATACCTCAAATATGTTGAAGTATTATTTTTGTTGCTTTCCAGTGACTTTCATTAGGTGTTTGCATATAACGGGCAACATGACCAATGGAAAAGGAAAGGTCATGATGGGAATGAGTCAAGTAAAAGAGACTACCAACAAGCTGACGATACAAGGTGGCATCTAATTCAGGGGAAGTACAAGTGGCAGAAAGTTTGACTCCAAACTGGAAGGGAGAAAGGGATGGTTTAAAATCTTCCACGTGGAAGCGAAGAAGAATGTCACAAGCATACTTAGACTGGAAAGGAAATATTATTTCTTTGGTTTTTAAGACTTGGATACTAAGAAAATAATGCAAATGTCCTAAGTCTAACATTTCAAAATTTTGCTTAAGACTGGATTTCACATGGGTTATAAGTTTAGGGTCACTACCAGTAAGGATAAGATCATCAACATAAAGATGGTATAGACATTGGGGTCAAAATGGCATTTAGAAAAACCAATGTCAAGGAGAAAGCTATCCATTTTGGCATACCAAGATCTAGGAGCTTGCTTAAGGCCATATAAGGATTTCTTAAGGAGACAGACAAGGCTAGAGTTATCCTAAACATATCCAGTAGGTGGTTCCATGTAAATTTCCTCCTATAAATCACCATATAAAATGGAAAACTTGACATCAATTTGATGGACTCCCCAGTTATGTAAGGCGGCAAGGGAAAGAACAAGGTGGATGGAATTCATTTTTGCGATAGGAGAAAAGGTTTCATTGTAGTCAATCCCTTCAACTTGGGAAAAACCTTTGGCAACTAACCTTTCCTTAAGTCTTTCAACACTTCCATTTGATGCATACTTACTTCTATAGACCCATTTACATATAACAAGTTTTCTTCCTTTTGGAAGAGGAACAAGATCCCAAGTATCGTTCGCCATTAAGGAACGATATTATTCATCCGTAGCTGCATCCCAATCTGGATTTCCTGAAGCTTATGCAAAAGTTTTTGGATCACGATTCTCAGAAACTTGAGCCAAAAGAGAAGAGGCTCGCTGAAACTGAGAACGTGTTTGACGTTGATCTCTAGGATCACTGGCAAGATCACCCGCTACTTCACATGTTGAACGTACCCATCAAGGAAGCATTGGTGCTGGTGAAACTGGAGGAACATGAGTAGGTGGAGGTGGATTTTCATCCTCACTATCATCATCAAAAATTGGATTTGTAAACCTGTCAAGGAAGTTGGAAGAAGAAGAATAAGGCACAATCACCAAAACAGGCTCGCAGGCCAAAGATGGCACACCCGCCAAGTTAGGCTCGCAGCCCAAGATATTTTCATGAAATTTAACATCTCTTCTAATGATTATATCATGAGAATGTTGTTGAAGAAGTCTATAACCTTTTACATCTTCTGAATATCCAACAAATATGCAATTTTCACTTTTAGGCTACAATGCTTTCCTTTTTTCATCCGGAATGTGAGCCCATGCTTCACAACCAAACACACGAAAGTGACTTACATCTGGTTTAATTTTACTCCATGCTTCTTTCGGTGTTATACCTTGTAAAACTTAGTGGGTGTGCGATTACCTATGTAATTTGCACAATTTATGGCCTCAGCCAAATATTGAAGACTTAGTCCCTTAGATTGGATCATACAATTAGCCATTTCTTTTAAAGTGAGGTTCTTCCGTTCAGCTACACCATTTTGTTGTGGTGTATATGGAACAATGTGCTGTTGTTGGGTTCCTTGTTCATTGCAGAAAGTAGTGAACTTATTGTTAACATATTCTCCTCCATTGTCAGATCTTAACTTAATAATTTGATGACCAGATTGTTTTTCAACAAGAGCCTTGTAGGCCAAGAACATGTTAAATACTTCTCTCTTAAGTTTTAGGAAGTAAACCCAAGTGCATCTAGAGTAGTCATCAATGAAAGTTAAGAAATATTTGAAATCAGAAAAGGAAGCAGATGGAAGAAGGCCACACAAGTCACTATGCACAAGCTCCAAGGAAACCGAGGCGTGCTAAGAGGCACGTTTGTCAAAACTACCCCAATGATGTTTTTCGAGTACACAACTGGAATAAACACCATCCTTGAAATATACCATCGGAATACCAGTCACCATATTATCTTTACATAGTTGTTGCAATGAGCGATAATTTAAGTGACCAAATCGCTCATGCCAAAGTTTGCTCAAGTTATCACTATGAGCAACAAAAACTGGAGGAAAAGGTGATGACCCAAAGTTATTAAATTTGAACAACCTGGTAATATCATCAACATTTCCAGTAGCAAGGACATTTTGAGGATTTTTAAAATCCTTGATTACAACTTGGTGAGGGGTAAACGTCACAGTTTTACCTTCATCCGAATGAGTAATTTGATAGACTGATAACAAATTGCAGGAAATTTTTGGAACACATAGCACATCACTGAAATGACCATTTTATATTGGAACTGTTCCAGATCCTACAACACTTAGAGATCTATCATCACCAACAAATATTTGCTTGGTGTTACATTCATGCATAGTAGAAAAGATGGCTTGATCCTTAGCCATATGATAAGATTCTCCAGAATCAATGAGCCATTCATTTGAAGTAGAAGAAAAATATGCAGTATAAGAGTAACCGGAAGCACAAAGTGCATGTCCATGAGAGGAAGATTATGAAGACGAATCTAGGCTGATGTGGTGCTTCTTCCTTGCTTCTTCCAAGGCTGCCATCTTCTTGAAACACTTAGATTCATCATGATCATATTTCCCACAAAAATTGCAATGACACTCAGTCTTCTTTCCTTTTGGCTTGGATCCTTTGTCATTTTTTAAAGAAGGAGCTGACTGAGAGGGTTTGGGACCCTTGTTGTTTGGCTTATTATTGAAAAAATTCTGTTTCTTGGGAGGCTTGGACTTTTCTTTCTGTTGGGACAATAAGGATTTCCCAGATGTATCTGCATTGTTAATATTTCCAAGATGAATAAACTTGTCTTTCTCTCTAATTAAGGAATCACAAAAGGATTCAAGACTAGGCTCTTGATAGCTAGCTATAGTCAAGGATTCTTTCATGGAGTAGAATGTAGATACAAAAATAGAATATGCAGGTCCAAGTTTGGAAAGAATATGATAAATACATTGTTTGTCTTCTTTATTAATCTTGCATTCTTCACATAAGAGTCTAAGAGTTTTATACTTAGATAAATAGTCTTGAATGCATGAAAAATCATTTGGATTCAAGGAAATCAACTCATTCTCAAGTTGATGAACTCGAATTTCATTGTGTTTACCAAACATAGATTCCAACTTTTCTCAAGCTTTATCAAGTTCATCAATTCCATATATGTGGAATCACAAATTTGTAGAGATTGACATCCCAATCAATCCACGAGATTCATCACATCTATTTTCCCATTTATTTTTTTTATCCTCAGTGGGTTCTATTTCTTTCCCTGAGGTTATCCTGAAAAGTCCCCTACTTCGCAGAACATCCTCCATATGGGATTTCCATGAGAAATAGTTAAAATTTGTAAGTATAATATCACAAGGGGAAAAAATACTGTAAAATAATTGTTGAAAGAATAGAAACTAACTATCTAAATGCAAAGAGCTCTAAAACAATATGCGGTTTTAAAAAAAACGGCACTGAAAACTGATTCTAGATAATGAAGTTATGCTTGATCAAAGAAAATGTTGAAGATGTCCCCAATAGTGACGTGGTAGATTTAACTTGACCAACTAAAAAAAAGAACCCCCTTCTTCCCGAGAGGAACCTTTGACAATCACTTACAAGAAAGTTTTTTTTTTTAAGTGAATCACTTTTTGTAAAATAAGTGATGTTCACTTTTACAATAATGTTACTTTTTAAATAGTGCGACAATAAATTAAAGACTTAAGTGATTCACTTTTATTTTATTTTTTTTATTTAAGTGAGATGCACTTTTACAAAAAGTAACTTGAAAATAGAAATTGCATGCACTAAAAAGTAACTTGATAAGACTTGAACTCAAGACTTATCAAGGAATAAAGCAACTTTGAACCAAGTGAACTAAGTTTAAAAGGTATGTAAAAGACTGGAAAGAGGAAATGTTTTTTTTTAATCTTCTCTCTTGTTCTCTGTGCAAACAAATTTCCACACTATGGATTAGGTTAGATCTTGGTTAGCTTACCCGAAAAGTCTACATTTTCAAGTTTTCTTGCTATTTCTGATTCACCGTGATTGCACAAGGTGCATGACAAAGAGCATATGTAGCCGAGAAGACAAGAAAAAAAAAACTTTCCCTTATTGTTTCTGATTCGCCACGATCGCGCAAGGTGCACAGAAAAGAGCATACACAGCCAGGGAAGGCAACAGTCCAAGACTAAAACAATAAATATCTAATAATAAAACTAATAAAATATGACAGATTTAAAAAAAATAATATTTAAACAAATCCGTCACTGTAACATTATACCTTCATATTTGCTGAAATTGGTGTTTCTAAAACAAATGGAAATGGTTTTTGGTGAAATGAAAACTATTTCCCGATGAAAATGGCGCTTCAGACACAATGTAATAGCTCTCATAGGTCACAAATGCACAGAAAAACCAGAACCAGAAACCCTTTCAAAGTTTCGGCAACACTGGTTCTAGATCTTGATCAAAACCGAAAGAGGCTCTTCATAAACACTCTGATACCATGTTCGGGTACATAGGGTACTCCCAAAAGATCGAACAACTTGAGTAACCATTTCACACAAATAGATCACAGATCAACACACCAATGTTTCCCTCTCGAGGGTTTTAACCATGTGACAAACATCGATGTCTTGACCTGTGATCTATTTGTGTGAAGTGGTTTCTCAAGGTGTTGGGTCTTTTGGGAGTACCCTATATACCTGAACAATTATAATGGTTCACAACAAGATAGTGGGGAAATGACACTATTTCTTCATTGTTCAACATTTTTACCTGGAAATAGTTGGGAGAGATGGTGCAATAGAAGAATCCACATGATTTCCTATATTTTACCCCTGTAAATAAGACTCCATTAAATCTCCATGTAATACCTGAATGGCCTTTCCAAATACCAAGTTGGATGGGAATCTTTCACCCTCGAAATTAGCTAAGGCAAGAAAATTAGTCATCCACTAGCTCTCACAATTCACAAATGACAATTTCACAAATAATAAAAATCCATTCTCTTGGTTGATTCCTGTAATTTATAAACATACTTAGCCTTATAAGGATCCTAATCCATCCATAAAATCAATCCAATTTGAATTAGGGTGTGGGCTCATGAATTGACATGTGTCTCCTCTTTCCTAGCCTTCCACCTTCCCCAAATTTGAGTAGGAGCCCATTGAGATTCCAAAATCACATGAGAGCTCTCTTGGATGGTATATTTAGACCTAAAATGTCATATATTTCATATTTCATCCTTCATATCTTAATTGTGTCATAACTGTCATAGAATCTCCATCATTGTTGTCATAGATGTCATAAATGTAAGGGGAATCTAGCCAAGTGTCCATGAAACTCCCATTTGGATTTTCCTCTCCCAATGTAAGTTACAATTCATCCCAAATTTGACCTATGAAGTATATGGACAAGTATATTAACCTTATAATCCATCCAAAAACATTAGGCTTCCCATAGATTCAAGATTGCAAGAGGATGATGCCATTTAACATAGGAATTCTAGCTTGAGTGGGCCCCATAGTCTCCATGTGTCTCCATTCTCCATAGACATTTCATTTTTCACTTGCATTCATTTAATTAAATCCATTAAATAAATATTTATTCCTTCTAATTGCTAAAACCATTTATTATCTCCCTTATTAACTTTCCTATGTTTCCACCCAATCTAGGGAACTAGTAGGATTGATGGAATTGTCCTGCTATGCAATTATTAAAAATGGGGACATTACAGTCCTCCCCACTCAATATTGATTGTCCTAAATCAATTTAATATTTGTATGCTGCAATATTATTTAATATTCCCAAGTGTAATCCTCATTTGGTTCTCCTTCCTTTGCACCAAGTGTTGTGTTATGGTTCAGCTCATTAATTTTCTCTAGCTGCAATTTAGTAGTGGAACTCATGTATTACAATTGTGTGTTCCCAAAAGTAAAGAGATGTGGATTTTACATATTGAAATATCTTGTAACATCACCACTAATACCAAAAGGATTAATAAAATCCATAAAAGCCAAATTTCTGCAAATAATCTTTACCTCCATATTTTGGAAACCTTTTCTGAACTTTCACCCCTTTTTTTGCTTCTGTATAATTCTTTGAACTTGGTACTGAGTTACCAAAATTTGAATTTCTTAAGATTCCAATAAAATATCAGAGAGGAACCACCATTATTGTTGTTGCACTACTATTATTACAATCATCTTCTCGAGTGGTGAATAAATCTCCAATGTTGCCCCCAAAATTGAAACCAATGAGACCAAAAATGATCCTAGGGTCCCATATGATCCTGATACATGGATGGATTGAAATGACTATGATGAGATGACATGAACACCAAGCATGTGAAAATGGAATCCATCTCTCGAAATGTACTCCACATAGGAAACAAGAACACTTCTCTACAAAGATGAACTTAAACAACTGAAGGTTGGTTTGCTTTCTCAAACCAGCAATGGAATTGCTACTACAAGTGAGATGAAACAAAGAAATTCCAGGATCCCAATGTTGGTATTACACCCTTCCAAACATCATGAGTACAAAATATAGATCATGAAAGTACATAACAACATCATACAAATGTACATCAAGAAGGTACCTCATCAAATAATCATGAAAGTGCTTGTACATCCAAGTAAGTAGATCACCATGTGCCAAGTGCATACAAGCTTCAAGTGACCAATCAAATCTGCTCCAATAACATAGGTGAGTATCCCATGTCCTATAATGTTGCTCCCATAGAATGTAATATGCATCAAAATAATAGTCATCCATGCATTCTTTCATCCAACAAGTGAATGAAGAACCTCCATAAAAATATGAACCAAATAAGGAGAAAATAAAACATGAAGACTTCAAGTGGATCCAAGAAGTCTCATCAATACATCCATGAATGAGACAATCATAAATATATAACAAAGTATGTGGCTGGAATTTTTTTTTTTCTCCAATCATAAATATATTCACCCCAACATTGGATGAAGTTCCTCCAACATCAAATGAACCAAGTGTTGAGCAAGAAAACCATGATCCTTCAAGTGACTCCAATGCATATCATACGTGCATCCATGTAGATGTGCATCATCATAAAGTAACAAAGGATTCTGCTGAAAATTTGAATAAAAGTGTGCTCCAACCATGTCATCATAAAAAGTAAATCTAGGAGTTCCATACTCCTCATGTGGCACCATAAAAAAGAACCCTTTCACCCATACTTCATTGAGACTAATGCTGCAAAAAATGGAATTGTAGGATGTAGGAGAATGAAATAACTCACCCAAATGATCAAAAAGTGTCAAAATTTCATCATGGGAAGGATCCATATGGGTAGTATCATGCCACTCCTTCAAAAGTGTGAAACATTTGTCATAGATTGGTTCCAATGTAGAGGAATCATGCTCTTCTTTAAAAATTGCATAACCTTCATCAAGATACAATTCAAGTTCCTATTCCACCACATAAAGTGTCTTTATCTCTTCAAGTTCATCTTCAAACACATCAATCACATTCAAATTTCCACATTTCTCATGATCTACCATGTCATGAGAATCCTCTAAACAATCTACCATTTGACAATCTGAAACATAGGAGAAAAAACAAGTGTTTTGCAACTTTTCAAGAAGTTGCTCATTTTGAATTGTGAGATTATGAATAACTTCATTATTCTTCAAGTAGTATTAATGTAACCATTCACTAAGCTCAATGAATTTTTTTTTATAAAAAATAAAAGACATGAAATTACCTTTGATGTCGCACATTGCTCTTTGAATCTTCTCCATCTCTTCAAGGAAGGTTGGCTCCTCCAAGGAAGTAGCTCTCCAACAAGAATTTGATACCAATGCTTGAGTGTCATGGAGTATGCTAAGGGCCTCTTGGATATTATTTTAATTCATATTTAAGGACCCTTCAAGAAAATGAGGCTCTTGCAAATGAACCTCCTCATCTTCTTCCTTCTTGCTTGGCCCAACTTCATGGAGCTCAAGTGGTGATGGTGAAGTTGATCTTGTTTCTTCTTCAACTGCTACAAGGTCTTCATTTTCATGTTTAATGGGAGTTTGGCTTGCAGAAAATCTTTCAAAAGTGATATCTATGTCAAAAACGTATAGGTGTGAGCACCCATCAGTAGGTACTCCTTCATAGTTCAAGCACCACTCAGTAGATTCTCTTTGTTTCATATCTAAGGTAGAATGTGTCTCGAAATGATCTTCAATATTTTCAATAGAAACTTCTTTATACCCGTGTGATGTCTCTTTATATTTTTAGAGTCACTTGGGAGTGAATTTATATCCTCTTCATGTACTACTTCTTATACTTCACCTATTACAGAACTAGGTGGTTCATGGGTATCCTCCTTTTGCTCCTTCAAACAAGTTGATGCATTTTTCCCCTTGGTTTTCTTAAAATCAATATATTTTTCCCAAATTTGGATAGAAAAAAATTAGAATCCTTTCATAATATTATTGGCCATGTCTTAAAGGATAGGTTCCATTCTTTTTATTATCTCCTTTCCATCATATGAGGTTCCCTTTTCATCCCTAGTCATAGTTTCCCCAAAAAATTGCGTTCTCCTACTTTTTTTTTTCTCTTCAACAAAAGCGCTTTTGGTTTCAATATATAATGCTGGTCCCTGAATTATTGTACTCATAAATAACATACCACATCAGGTGCCAATATCATTCTCTGATACCATTGTAATGTCCCTTTTTGAATTTTTTTTAAATGACCAATTTTTTCAAATTTTCCCCAATTTTGAGCTTAACTAGTTTTGATGTCTAGACCTCCAAATTGACCCAAATGCTTCCAAATTTTCAATGAAGGTACATGAATGATAATAGGAATTAAATATTATTTTAAGGGATTTTTTTACCTCCAAATTACTTCTTAAAACTTGTTTAATGTTCTGTTCAAAGTAGGTGTCTTTACTAGCAAATTGGGGCTCCAATTCCCCCTGGGTAATTGCCGACAATGGCTTCTCAAATGATCCCAAAGTCACTAAAATTGATGAAAATAGGTAGGGGATGAGTGGGGGAATTTTTTAATATCTCATATGCATCATGGTTCATTTTATACATGCTTTTATGACTCTCTCCCAAACGACTCCCAAATCACAATTTCGACCCTTGGGGAAAAGGTACCAAATCTTCTCCCAATGTAATTAAAATGAGTAAAATGGATTCCGATGCTTAATTAATGAAAATTATACTTGAAATACACATTAATTACATTCAATACATCATAAATTTATCAGATATATATTCCTCCATTCGAAATAATAAGCATTACCATGGAATATATCAAAATAGAGTGGAAATGGTAATTGTTTGCTCATTAAAAGTCATTTTGACATACAACTCTTGGGAATTTTGACTTGGAAATTTCTGAGAATAAAAAATAGAGCATATTTAAATTATTAAAATCATAAATGGACAATTAAATACTCTCCCAATTTGAAATCATCAGCATTACAAGGGTTCACAACAAGATAGTTGGGAAATGGCACTATTTCATCATTGTTCAACATTTTTACATGAATTATTTTGGGTATTTAGACCTGAGAGTATTATGAAAATGAAATAAAGAGAATATACATCATAAAATCATATAATGGGCATTATAATATTCCCCAAAGAGATCAATATCTAACCCAAAGTGCTATCCCTCCATTGGCATGAATATGGTGTGAAAAATGGAAATAGTTGAGAGTAGAAGAATCCACATGATTTCCTGTAGCTTAAACCTAAAAATAAGACTCCATTAAAGCTCCATTAAATACCTGAGTGGAATCTCCAAACACCAACTTGGATGGGAATCTTGCACCCTTGAAATTGGATAAGGAAAGAAAACTAGTCATCCACTAGCTCTCACAATTCACAAATGACAATTTCACAAATGATCAAAATCCATTCTCTTGGTTGATTCCTGTAATTTATAAAAATAATTAGAATTATAAGCTTCCCAATCCATACACAAACTCAATCCAATTCAAATTAGGGCGTGGGGTCATGAATTGACGTGTGTCCCCTCTTTCCTAGCCTTCCACCTTCCCCAAATTTGAGTAGGAGCCCATTGAGCTTCCAAAACTCACACGAGAGCTCTCTTGGATGGTATATTTAGACCTGGAATGTCATATATGTCATATTTCAGACTTCATATTTGACTTGTATCATAAATTTCATAGAATATTCATCATTGGTGTCATAGATGTCATAAATGTAAGGGGAATCTAGCCAAGTGTCCATGAAACTCCCATTTGTCTCTTCCTCTCCCCATGTAAGTTACAATTCATCCCAAATTAGACCTATGAAGTATATGGAAAATTATATTAACCTTATAATCCATCAAAAAACATTAGGATTCCCATATATTCGAGATTGCAAGAGGAGGATGCCATTTAACATAAGAATTCTAGCTTGAGTGGGCCCCATAGTCTCCATGTGTCTCCATTATCGATAGCCATTTCATTTTTCACTTGCATTCATTTAATTAACTCCATTAAATAAATATTTATTCCTTCTAATGTATAAACATCATTTATCAACTCCCTTATTAACTTCCCAATGTTTCCACCCAACATAGGGAACTAGTAGGATTGATGGAATTCTCCTGCTATGCAATTATTAAAAATGGGGACATTACAGAAGATATGTTCAAAAGGATGGGAAGTGGGGTACTTCCAATATGGCCATGGGATCCTAGTATCCTATGGAGTGACAAGTTTATCAAGGTGATCGAAGCATTGAGAATATTGCAGCATGAACAATGGGATCCTGAAGGGAAAGAGTTTTGATTTTCGACAGTCTATTCAATATGGACCAGTGGGTAAGTATGGTACATGAACTTAATTTTGTTGTTGTATATAAAACAGATGAAAGGATGGTAGTAGCATATGCATTTCTCCCTTTAATATAATATTCATTAGCTTGGGAAGTTTAATTAGTGGCAGAGTCTTCTAAAAATCAATTTGCATGTGAGACATTGAATGATTCGATCCAAAATGAGAAACATGAGAACATTAATGAATTTATCTATTTGGCTCGAAGAACAACCCAAAGGAAGGAGGTTATGTGGCCTTCCCAATATTTTTTCCTAACCAAGCACCTCCATAAGTTTGATATCGACATTGGTCATCACCAGACTATATTGAAGGGAGAAGTTTTGCAAGAGGCCAATAAATTTTGTCATTATGGCCATTATGGATGTTTATTCATAGCCATTAAATTGGCTAATGAACCGTCACACTCTAGTATTGCATGTATAAAGTGCTTGGTAAGAAGCTTTGTGAGTATGTATTAATTTTTTTTAATGACCTATGTATTTGTAGCAATAATTGGGAAGAGTATTTGCACCAATGGTATATTGCACTAACCTTTTTGGTAGATCAACCTTTGTATGATAAGATGTCCAAATGTGAGTTTGGAGCATTGGAGACCATGTATATTGGCCATATGATTGCATAAGATGATGTAAAAACTCACATGAATAAGATCTTCTTGTACACCCTTGATTGGTCAAGCCCAAAGCTTTTAAATGTGCTGGGAGAATCCATGTCAACGTTACAAAAACCAAACCGATGGACAAACATGCTGAACCTGAGAATCGAAATCGGACCAAAACCAGAAAAAAAACTAGATCATAAAACCAGTCCACCAAAAATACATAAAATATTCATTTTTTTTAGATATTCATGTGAATACATGTGAATCCATGTGAATTCAAATAATTATACACAAAATACACAAATTTTCTCATGTATATAGAAAATAAGAGTTCATAGACCTAAAATAACACTTAACACCGAGTGCAATCCATGTATGAATCAAAATACATCAACAAAAAGGATCTAAATGACCTATAGAAAAGAATAGAGTATTGGTTGGCGAGACCGATCTTCTTGATTCATAGATTTTATTGTTCAATCATGTTTGTACCCCATTTTTACAGTACACTTGTCCCAGCAGGGGGGTGCGGGGGGGACCATCCCCCCCGGTTGAGGGGTCTGGGTGCAAAGTCCCTGAGAAAGGGGGTTCAGGGGTGAATCCCCCCAAAAGAAATTTTTGGGATGTTTGTTGGCCAACAGTTTATGGGCCCATGGTATTTTTCCATGGTAATTCCTTTATGAAAGGAAAGCATTGTAATACGACTAGGTATGGTTATGTAGCATTGTAAAAATGATCTCTGGGATTGTATGAGAGAGACTATGAGAGAGTGAAGAGGAAGTGCAGTGGGTGTGTTATAGGTTGTAGCCATTCATTTTGGTTGGACAGTATAATAATAAAAGGACTGAAAATTTATGTGTGGACATAGCCCATCTTGTGTAAACCACGTTATATTGGTGTCTCTCTTGTAATGTGTTAATGTGTTTTATATTTTCATATTGTTTATTATTATTTCTCTAAGATCTTGTTTTCTAACATAGATTCAAATACTAAACGATCTAATAATATCAATCCTTAGGCTCAGAGGCCTCATACTTAGACTCTGATCCATCATCTACATCATGATCCTCAATATGGGGTGTCTGGGCTTGGGCCACCTGACTTGATTCCCTTGGTATAGAAGGCACCTAGACAACATCAACTCCCACATCTCGTTGTTGTGGAACTGGGTCCAAATCCAACCATGACCGGGTATTCATTTTCAAATGTCATTGGATAAGTCTCCACAACCCAATTTGATGATGCATCACCATCATCCAAGAATATGGAACATGATTCAGGGGTGTTGTTCTGCAATTGGTTGTGCTAAAAAAATACCATATCATTCAACCATTTTTTTTCTAAATGGTTGCACTTCTTGGTGTGTATATGCTCAAAAACACTCCAATTGTGTTCAGAACTAGAAGCACTACATGTTTGTCTCAATATTCAAACTGCAAACTTTTTCAAATTAGGGCACTGGCTACCAAATTGTTGCCACTGATATGTTGCATGTAAAGGAAAATAAAAATTAGCAAATGAATTTAAGCACAAACTTGAAAAGACTCTATTGAATTAAAATTGAAATATTTTGTAATTAATTACCTGGAGGATCGTTTGATATAGAACGTACGCATGTATCTAGGTCAAAGATACCAAGACTCTCATTAAAATGTA
Source organism: Pseudotsuga menziesii (assembly GCA_001517045.1). NCBI lineage: Eukaryota > Viridiplantae > Streptophyta > Pinopsida > Pinales > Pinaceae > Pseudotsuga > Pseudotsuga menziesii. The sequence continues at coordinate 76,642 of LPNX011147559.1, forward strand.
AGAGTTTGCTGTGTATATCATCTTATTTATTGGTATAAGAGACCATGCGCTCAATGCATTGGTATAATCCTTATTTTACCTCCCCATCTACTTCAAAATATTTTTTGTAATAGTACCATTAGAAGATTCATGACAAAGAAGATGTTCACTATCAGAAAATGATAGAATTCTGTAGTTAAGATTTAGTAATATAAATTAAAACTTTGACATTAGTTACCTTGGATTCAAGTAATTCCTGCAACATATAAATGTCGATGGAGTTGTTTTTTCCATTGTTCATCAATTATTTTCCACAAAGGAATATACTTTTGTCTTTTTCCTTCATATGCTTCCTTTATTTCCTCCTTGGCCTGATCCATGGCCTCATAAATAAACCCCATCGTTGCTTTATCACCATCCACCATTATTAGGACTTTCACAAGAGGATGGCTAAAAACTATGATCTCCTATGACTTTTTCTAAGATTCTTTCTCATAGAATTTATCAACAATGTCTTTTCCTTCAGCCTTCTTTCTCCATTGATATGCATTCCACTCATCAAAAGAGAATGTATTCCTCAAGTTGGCCTTTTTCTCAATCAAGGACTGCAATGTAAGGAAATTTGTTGCAAATCTTATGATAGCCGTTGTGATAAGATCTTGTCCACTAGTTCATTTTCTCATAAGGGTAAAAACCCATGAGTGGTTGTAAATGTATCTTGTGATGGATTTTTATTGTTCTACACACCTTTCTACCTACTCAATTTTCCCAATCTCCTCAAGCATGAGGTCCAAACAATGGGCTTCACATGGAGTCAACCAAATAGTGGGATGTTTTTCCTCTAACAACCTTCTAGATGCAACATAGTTGGAGGCATTATCTATGATAACATGCACTACATTATGCACACCCACCTCCTCAACTACGTCATCCAAAAGAAAAAATAGTGAATGTACATCCTTCACTTGATCAAATGCATCCACTTATATAAGGAACATAGTTCCTTTCGGGAAAGCAACTAGGAAGCTTAGAATGGTGCAGCCTCTTGAATCAGTCCATCCATCAAACAATATTGTGTGCCCTTTTTTACTCCACAAGTTTTTGAACTCTATGAGGAATTATTGTACTCTTTCCACTTCATTTTTCAAAAATGCCCCCCTAATATCCTCATAACCAGTGCCCTGGAATCTTGGACCACATGAATCTAAAGAATCCAATATAGGATGATAATATATAGACCTTGCACCATTGAAATGTATGTCTACATCATACCACCATCTAGAAATGCATTCCCAAGCAACCTCCTTTTCCATCTTATTCCATTTGGTATCAATGTTGTGATGAGCACCAAGGGTAGCACATGGTTGAAAGAAAGACTCAAGGTTACCATGAGGCCTTTTAAATTGGTATGTACTTCTACCAACAACACCAACTGCAACATTTTATTCCCCAGTAATGGTATAAGTATCATGGGTAGGATTGGGAAAACTAGAGGATTCTTCAAAACTAGGGTTTCTCTCAAGAAAATCAGAGCTACAAAATTTTTTATTTTGGCTTTGCACTCTTTTGTTTTTGGCTTTTTCATCTTGGTAAGATTCAAGAAGACTAAGCATATCAAATATCAAGTCATCAGAGACTTCAAGGCATGGTATTACATTCTCCCTTGCACCAGCTAATTGTTATTTTAGCCTATTTATACCTCCCCCACCAACCTCCTTTTGATAATAGTTACACACCATTTTCCCCTCAACTAATTGACAATGTACCCATGCAACATCCTTTCTATATTTGGGAGCCAGGACAAGCAATATAAATATGAAAATTAAAAATCTATTTTTTTATTATTTTATGAAAAATAATAACGATTTCAAAAACACTATTCACTACAAAATTAAAGGAATACAGTGCATAATTTACATACCTTGAAGAAGTGCCTCCAAATATGCCCAAATTTTTTATCCTTGAATGAGCTCGAAAGCACCCTCCAATCTACCTTGAAAGAGGTCCAAATACACTGCAAATGTATCCAAAAAGGCTCAACCCACAAATTATCCAAAATACTCCTTCAATCTTCTCTTCTAACCATCCTAACAACCAACTCTAGCACCCTAAACAATCACCACTTTCAAAGAACTGAAGGTCCTCAAGCAAAAACTTGAAAACAATCCAATGAATAGTGTGAGTGAAATAGAGGGGGTGGGTGGATTTTTATAGCCTCATTAGCTATATTAGGGTTGTCCACATTCATCCCTGCCTAATCGAATTTCCAAATTTTAAGAAAAAAAATTGTTTTTTGGGTCATTGTATGCTGCTGTACGGACCGGTACAGACCGACCGGTACAAACCATCCGATTTAACAACCGGGGTCTTCGACCAAATAATGAATGGAACAATACCTTGTACAAATCTCAACGATGCGATGATGTAGCTGAAGTCGAGCAAGTGAGACACAACCAACTCGAAAGGCACTAATGACTCCTTTCAAGTGGTCTAAGGAACTCATTAATGAGGTGGATTAAACTAGGATACAGAGACCTCTGGGTCTATCCTCTAGAATAGATGTGTTCATGTTGATAGAGGGAGACTTACAACTAACAAGTAAATTATGTTTCCTTGATTAGAAGCGTGCAGGGGATAACCAAATATGTGGAAAAATTAGGGGACTGACACATAGAATGGGGGAAAGGGGCCAGGAGAGTACGGGGAACTCAAAATTCCTTTGTTCAGAGTAAGATGACAGGGATGACCTGCAACAAATGAAAATGACTCATGGGAAATGGATCATAGTAGTAAACTGGGAAGATAACTACAACGAGAAATATCGAGGGAAGTAACTAGAATAGTGATGTCCAAGGGATCCAAGAGAGTCTCATTGCAGAGTACTCTGAACAAAGGCGACCCAATGGGGGAAAGCTTCCATAATGTGAGATCATATGTGGTGGCACCTAAATACATTGTTTGGTCCTTATTCATAGTTTAAGGAGCACAAAGAAGGGATAGAAGTAATCTCAATATGATACGATCTCGTGGATTTTTACCGAGTTCGAGAAGGTAAATGCTTGATGGTGTTTTCATTTTTAGAGAGTTTGAAAACAAGAAGAAGACTCTGATGCAGTATATTTTTCATTTGTAGTATCCTAAGTTCGAAAAAGGATAAAAGTGTACAAAGGAGAACTCTCCCAACCTTGGGGGAAGAGAGACTTCTTTACCATAGGTAGTCCAACCAGACCAGAAAAGGTTAAACCTATACTGAGGACGATAATTCAAATAATTTTATGAGCATGATCGAAACCAAGATTGCTCGGTGATATTTTCTTGATGAGAGGGCTAGAAAATAGCTTAAAGACAACCCATAATGATATTTTTCATAACTTACGGTCCCAATGTCCAATAAAGCATAAAAGGATACAGAGGGAAATGATCCTGGATTGAAGGTGCCAGGGTGGTTATTTGCTTTTAATAGTCTATGTAGTCCAAAAAAGGAGATAACTGAGGCCACATAGTCGCCCTTTCAAATACTTTAACGAGCGTGAAAGGATGCAAGCATGCTTGACAATATTTTCATTATTTTAGGAGTCAGAAAAGAGATTAACAAAAAATCCGTAATGGTTATTCAAGCAAGGAAGAAGTGTTCGATATGTGGAAAGAGGTTATGTTGTGAACATGGATGATAGGAATAAATGCAGAACACTGATGGGGTCTCCTTGCGAGGTGATGGATGGCAGTAAAATGAGGCCAAATTTGTAGTATGGATGGAGTGAATGGCTCATGAACATGCCAATACATGCAAGGGGTGATTTGCATGATGGAACGCAAATCAAGGAGACTTCTAGGAAATGGACCGAAGGAAGTAGGGAGGGAGTCAGTCTAGTATAGGTATTCTCTTCACCTGAGATATTTTTTCATAGTGGCAACAACTTCCTATCCTCATAGAGGACCATCCATGCATGGGCATGGACTACCAAGGAGATCCGAAGATGCCTCAACCTCTTGGACATGTCTGGGGACCTAACAATATGATAGCATAGTGGTAGCTAGATCATACATGTGACAGATACCAATGACATACTGTGTGAATGTGCAGACATGGGACCGCACCCTCCATTGGGGTACCAGTGATGCAGGGGCAGGGTTGAGGGGTTATATCCACCAGCTCATGTGCAAAGGATGAGACAAAGTTCTACAATGGAATCATTGTGGCTGGACATGGAGCTACTACTGGAGGGGGTCACCGAATCATGGTAAAAATGATGAAAAATAAGAAAGAAAAACTATGATACATGGGTACTTCATGGTGAGCGACGTCATGCATAGAACCTCTTGAGGTAGATCCCATTGTGGGGATTCCTCAAGAGGTGTTTGTCAGAGTCAAAAAGGATGTATGCTCCCTTGTCAAGAGATCGATGGATGACATAAGGGCCATACCACATTGAATCAAAATTCCCTTTCCCTAACTTATCGTTGGCTTGGTCGTAGATGAGGACTAGGTCCCCATCGCTAAAATTGCGTGGGTGGACATGAGAGTCATAATGGGACTTTGACTGAGTATTGGATGCTTTGATCATTTGAAGAGAATAACGATGATCCTCATTGGTATATTCAAACATAAGTAGGAATTATTCTAATGGTGAAGTATCAGGTAGAAGTTCGACGTCAAGGTGGAGCGACGAAATATGGCATTCAATGGGAAGAATCGATTCCACACCATAGACTAAATGGAATGGGTTAGATCTAGTGGCGGTTTCAAGGATCTCACCATCATCACAAAAGTGGTGCTGGGATTGATCATGGGGATCTTCCATGGTTGATGAGGAGGAAGGACTACTGGAAGTAAATATCATATATATGGTGTTGGTTGTGTCCAAAGAAGAAACTAGAGGGTGGATCTCCTTAAGGATAGTAACGTCAGACTCATGGGAATGCGTGCAAAGGTCACTAAGTAGCAACTAGTACTCATGAAAGTTTGTGCAATGGTGTGAATAATGACCATATAGGCCAAAAAATACACATGGATGGTTGGTTCACAATGACTTATTTTTCACCACGGGTAAATATGGAACATTGACCACCACAATGTCATCAGTCTCTGATAAGTTGCACATGTGGTTGCAAAGGAGAGGCAAATCGAGACAATTCTATGTCGCATGGACTTGGACATCGCATAAAGCACATGTAGGAGTAGGACGTAGTTTTTTCATCGCTTTGGTTTCCTTTCCCCCAACCCTCTTTGGAGGAGGACGGGAAGGAGTAGATATAGGAGTAGTATTTGTTGGACCAGGAGGTGGGTGCGAAATTATCTCAATAGGTTGGATGCGATTCAACACAACCTGGGGAGTCTGGGGTGGGGTAGGTGGATCGAGGTACCACACAGGAATACCCAAAGTGAAACTAGACAAATTGAGAGTAGCCATGATAGGCATGCTGACAATGCCGAATGGTGGAAAAAGGAAGGGAATTGTGTGGATAGAAAATGAACCCCAATAATTCCCCGAATATTGTGGTTGAGGTTACGACTAAGGTTGCGAGGAGGCTAGAAGGCTACCAGATGTGATAGTGCACAAATCTGATATATATGTCAGCAAAGGAGAAGGTGGTAAGGAAAAAAAGGTGTCCATCATAGGATCATTGGAAAACAATCCTGGGCCAACGAAATAGATGGATGGTATGTACACATTGTAGATGGTAGTGTTGATAGTGGGCATGATGTGTTACGGTGTGGCCAGCCCCTTTGGATCATAGTACATTAGTTGTTCAATGCTTACGATCTTCCCATTATAAGGGAACATTAAGAATCAAAATATGGTAGAGGTAACAACTTGCATTGCATACATGTAGCTACGTCCTAGGAGGAGGTTGTAATCAAGTTGGGCATTGACAAACTCAATGCCAATCAAAACTGTTTTGTCGACTAACTCAATGGTGACATTTGTGAGAACACATTGGGGCTGAGCTAAGAGGCCATCATAGGAATGAAGAGTGCTAGTGGAAGGTTTAAGGGTGGTAGATCTAAGTTTCTTCCAAACAAAGGTTGGCATAACGCAGGTGGATTCCCCCTCATCAATGATGCATCAATGAATAACCAAATTCCAAATCATGATTGGAACTTGGAAGGTGACAAATGATGGTATCCTGGGTTCTCATTGATCTAGGTCGAAAGTGATCAACCTAGAATCAGAGGGATCGATGAAACCTAGCGCAGATAACAACACTTTATGTTGCGAAGAACAAGTTTTGAGAACTTCCAGAGCAGACATGGTTGTGGGGGACTGGGCCAATTCATTAACAATACTGTAGTTGAGCACAACTCTAGAAGTGGCGTTGTTTGTGATGTGATGCATAGGGAACCATGGGACTCTAGCAAACCCTTCCATAGGGGGTCTTAGCACATGCAAAGACATGTCAAGAGTGGCGGAGGTAGATGCCGCAGATGGGTCAACAGTTTCCGTTGTGGAACCATACTGGTTTTGTCGAGTTTGGAGGTTGAAATATGACAATAACAACATGAGGTGATGGACACCAGGATTAGAAGGTTGAACCACAATAGTGGTTGCAGTAGCTTGTGGATCCAAGGGATGGGTTTCAACCATTCCTTCGTCTGGAAGGGGGTTTTGGAGTACCAATGGTGGAGGACCTGGTGGTACTAGGTTTGGCTGAGCCAGAGCGGCCATATTGGGGTCACGTTGAGTGTTTTTCTGGAGTAAATGGTGGATGTGATTCAAGTGAGGACACTGGCGAGTGTAATTGTCATAGGTGTTACAAATGGCACATAGATGGTTAGTATGAAACTGTAAATTCTTCCTAGCTCGAGTGAGACGCTAGGGATTCTGTGAAGGGTGATCAACGTAGTTATTATTCATAAGATTGGCGTACTAGCCACCTCCTTGATCCTGGCTGTCACCCTGATTCCTACCTCTCTTACTCCTTCCCTTCCCTTGTTGGTCATTGGGGGTGGGTTGGTTAGGGAGGTTCTACTATGCATAAATCTCTCCTATAAGAGTGAGAGGAGTCGGGGCCGGTGCCAGCTGCAAAGGTGATGCGTAATAGACTAGAGTAGCTGGTGGGGCTACAAAGCCGGTTGTTTTTCCAGTATATGAGTGTGCCAAACAAATCAGTCCATGAGTCTGAGGATTTGATACAGGAGGTGCATAGGAAGGAGTGGCTATAGACTAAGCTGTTATGCGTGAATAATCAGGGGCATAACTTGATTGGATGGCACTAGGGGTGTGACCAGAATGGGGTGGCATTGCTGGAGATGTTGGATAAAAGTGAGGGTGATGTGTAATGGAGCCGATGACTCCATCGGTAGCATGGGATTCCCTTGACGTATCTCGATGTGAGGATTTGACATAGGGAGCATCGGGGATGATGGTATACAAGTAACTATATTGGGCATATATAAGATCGAACTGTTGAGCCTTAAGGATGGATTCCTCTTCGGTTTGTGGGCGCTCTGATGCAACGTCCTTGGATATGGAGGGGAGTAATTTTTTGAGGAACCAATATAGGAAAATCCTATCATCCAAATGGATATTACACAAGATACATCGACAATTCCATTCATGGATTTGATCTGTGATATGGGTAGTTATGCTTAGTCAACAGGATAATAAGATTTCCACTCCCTCGACATAACTGATGGGTAACTGGAAGTATGGAAGGAACATAGAGGCTAACAAGGAAAAGTATAGGTAAGTGGCATGAGTCAACTTGATATACCACATGGCCACAACACTAGTGAGTGTGCGCTGGAATAACCTCAACCAGACGAAATCATCCACTATGATGTTAGATGAACACCATAGGTTTTTGAGGGAATTTCGATAGGCATAGGAGGCCAGTGTGGGTTATGATTAATGGGGTCATTTGTTAACCATTCCAAATCAGGCAGGTTGAGACTATCCATAAAAGGTATACTAGAACCATGAATGGATCAGGAAGGGACAACGATGGTTCTAGGGATGGTGGGAATGTAGCTCCCATGTGTAACTGGGGGTGTGTAAGGTTGACTTTTGACAGTAGGAATATCCACTGGAATGGTAGGAATATTCAGAACAGAAGTGGAAGGGACACTACCCCCAGGTATAAATGGTGGAATGGTTGAAAACATGAGGGATAGATTAGGGCCACCCATAGTGGTCAGCGGACCAGCAGCAGTGTGTGTAATGGGTAATGGTCCACTAGGACCAGGACCTGTCGATCCAACAGAAGGGACACCTGCAATGATAGGTGGAATGGATGTAAGCCCACTATTAACCATCCTTCCCTAAAAGGGATCAGGATGTGCACCAACCATGGCTATAGATGGAGTAGTGAAAAAGGTGGGTTCATAATGATATGAATCTGAAAAACTCAGAGGCCATATCTGTCTCTGGAGGTGGTGAATGATATCAAATATGGATCTGATGGTGACCGTTATGGAGAAAACTTCCTATGGCTTGGGGTACCACAACAGACAGAGTAACCATAGAAATCAATCCTTTCCCACATGCAATAGAAATAAAACATCTAACACTAAAGGATCTCAAAACATACCTTATTCTGGATGGTTGATGTAGATCCTCGTTGAGCTTTTCCAATCTCACTTGTATTAGCAATTTTCTCTCTCAAAATTCAGCAAACAAGACAAGCATGGTATATAATGATGTTAGACCTACTCTAGCATATATAATCAATAACATGTAAGCATTTAAAAGCATCCATGGATTCAATATTCATTTAAATACACATTATTGGATAGGAAAATATATTTATGATTAATATAAATCAGAGATTACAATGGTGACAACCTCTGTTGGCACGTCTACGAATTGGAGAAACTGAGTCCTCCACCTGGGCCTCCACCACTTCAATCCTCCATCTCTCGATAGCAAGATCACAAGAAAAGGCAAGCTTGGGAAGAACACAAAGTGCTCCAAGGGACAAAGGGATGTAGACTCAAGTATAAGCTTCGACAACAATGGACTATAGTTTTCTTGCTCTTCAATTCCTCTCCTTTCAATGTATCCAAAGGGTTCCTTATATAGTGCTTCAATGGGGTAATGGAAGGTCAAATCCAAGCGATTTCAAGGCATATGGAAGGCCAAGAGACAAGTGAATCTGATCCACATCAAGGAAAACTCCAAAACTATTTGGCCTTTTGCACACATCTCGATGTATGCAGGTTTGAGGGTCATATCCACATATATACGCGAGAATAGGTTTAAAAGTCGCGTATGGAAAATAATGCGTTTTTTTAGCGATGATCTTGGAAACATCAAAGGTACAAAAATGGTCCATGGGGTCCAAAGAGTCTATAGAGGGACAGGGAAGGCCATAAATGTGTGATCCACCATGTGTGGTAAAATCAGCTGTAACAGATGCCCCCTAATGTGTGAGGTCAAAGGGGGTGATACGATGGCTGAAATACATTACAAGTCCATCCCCGAACTGGAGTGATGAAGAACCAGGTGGAAGAACCAGCCATCCAACAGTATAATACAATAATCAAAATCTTCACATGACTACAAGTACATACAACAGTTCCGAATATATAAGAGTATAATGGCCATGAATAGGCATGGTACAAAATATGACATTTGTGGTCCTCGCCACGTACAATATAGATACATCAGACTCTCCATGATGAAGATATACAAAGGATAATGATCTCCATGAAAGCTGAAGATATACAATGGATCAAGATCTCCATAATGGCTGAAGATATCTGACATACACTGGAATCAAGTCATGAGAGCTGAAATCTCATGAACACTGGCACGATCAAGGAGGTAGCATATATGAAATGCCACCAATCTAGAAGGTCTTCTAGACAATACGCTATGAGTACATGTCCTACTATGTGAAAAGAGGTGTCAAGGTCGAACATGGTAGTCCATCATCTGATTACCTGTCATTGATGTATACCATTAATAGACGCGAGATTACCCACCGATAATGAAAATGGGAATCAAGGTACTAGAGTGCAAACTACAAGTGTGAATAAATGTGTTGAGGCTGAACACTTGAAAGAATCCATCGATCAAGGGACATTGATGTATTCCCAAAAACTATTGATGGTGAGAGAAACTGCCACTGATGACTGCAAGTCTCAAGGCACTCAAAATGACTCTAGATTCCTATCCCAGAATAAATGATCTGAAGTCGATGGAATGAAATCCACTGGAAGGAGGGAATTAAGGCATCCCTCATCATCCAAGATGAGGTACTCAGCAAAGTTGTATAATGTGGAAGGAATTGATCATAATGTGCACGAACGAGTATCAATACCGGGAATGGCCGACATGCAAAGCCAAAAGAACTGAGGAATGGCTGACTCAGGTTTCAACTTCCTTTGAACAAGAGCATAAAGGAAAATGGTGACTGAATGTAGGCAGCATAGACTCAATATACAAAATTGGGACATCTCTGCGACACAGGAGGCATTGACAGAGGCTCTATAGGGATTAGAAGCTTAACTAGCCGATGGAGATAAAATCAGAGAAACGAGTACAACTCCTAAATTAAAACTATTAACCCAACCAATGAATGTGATATATAGTGCTCTGTTCAAAGGTGACACCACTGGACTGCTACAAAAGATAACATCTTTTCCTATTTGACTTTTTGGTTTTTTGATTTTTTTTGGGACTTTTTCAAATATTTTAAAAATCTTGAAAAAGAATAAAAGTGAGTTATAGTTACAGACTAGGAGGAGACGAGTGTTAAAGGGAAAACAAACTAGTTCCAAGCAGCGAAACATACCTATGATCAATGCAAGGAAACCTGTGTAGGATAACGACACTTGGGGGAAAGTCCCCTCCCCGTAAAAAATGGGGAATCAAGCTACAAAATATATGTAAAATGGCTCTGCTTGGCTAGACATGAGACAAGCTCGGGCTATATAGCTAATAATCAAAGTTAGGGAAGCTGGTCATAAGGGTCAATAAGGCAAGCAAAAATCATGATAATGCAATTACAACTTGACACAAGGGAGTCCTGGGGAAAAAGGCCAGCAAAAAGATCAAGAGGAGTATGAGGATCTTGCACAAAGTCATGGCGATACTATACAAAGGACTCCCACACCCTAAAGGAAAAATGTCGGCATGGGCGGCAAATACAAAACAGGAGCTAACTAGGGCACCCATGTATTATCAAGCTCTACCATTCACATCATGTCACTTCTAAAAGCAACACGGAGGTTCCATGACAAGATAGAATGGGTTCATACCTAAGTTAATAATGAAATGGTCATAAGGTCATGCAAAGTGCAAATGAATGTGAAACCTAACCTATATGCCAGTTTAGACATAATACCTGAAATCGGCACGAACGGGTCAAAACCATGGTCAAACGACGCTCAAAATGGACTCGTACATTACCAAATTAGTCCAAAACGGTCCAAAATGGTCAGAAATGGTAAAAAACTATAGAAAGTGGGTAAAAAATTTCAAAATTTTTTCTACATAGTAAAAAATTGAAAAATTCCATATCATTTGAAATTTTTACCCATTTGAGCTCAAAACTTCCACTGCGAATTCTGGGAGCATCGTATGGCGAAATTCGACACCGTTTGTTCCAGGTAACTCCTCATGTCCTCCTCTTCCCATTTAATGTAAATATTTTTAGTTTCCATACTCAATTTTAGTTTCTAGGCCAATCTAAAGTAGGTGTTTCATCCCACGTGGATATCGGGGTTTTTTTCGTGTATAGGGCTAGCCATACGTAGAAAAACCTCCCAAAACCGCGTACATACGCTGTTGTTTTGCAAACAGTCGCATATGCAGCCATGAATAAGGATTTTTAAGGTAAAAAATGACCAAACATCATGTTTTATGTACAGGATTGTTCTAGAATGGAGGGAGAGGGAACATGGTGATGTAGAAGAGCCTGTTCAAGGTGACTTAGTGGCCCAACAAGCTCTATGTGCATGTGGTTTGTATAAGTTTGGTGTCTTGGTAGCCTGAGGGCCAATCCAAGACTCTTGTAGATGATAGTGGATTACTAGGATCCATACTCAGAGTCTTTTCACATTGACAGGATGTCTCTTAGTATAGAGATTGAGGACATATATTTTATTACTGGATTATCCCGACGAGGAGAGGTGGTAAACCTACAATCTTGGGGGCCCGTAGGTGGCCTGAATATTTATGAGTACATTGCAGTGTACTTCTTTCCAGACATAGAAAAGGTTGGGAGTCGAATCCCGACAAAATCAATCTAGGTGCTGGGACTGAAGGCCATACTATTGGCACTCGGCAGGATAGCCGGTCTAGCTTCACTCCACCAGGCCTTGCGCCATTGATATTCTATGCGGTGGAGTGTATGAGACCCACAATGTATGACTGGAGCACTGCGCTATTGAGTAACATGAAACAACAGCTCAGAGACTTCAAGATGGGAAGGGTGAGAAACTTCAATTTCGATAGCATACTAAGCACGTTCTTCTTTGAGCGTGTACCGAGGCTAAGCCCTAGAGTGGAAATTCCTCCACACGAAGTTCAAGATCTAACGCAACGATGTTGGACAAATGTTATGCACAGACTGGGTGGAGGTAGGGTGGCTAACCCCTACCCAGCGGACTTCTTTCCATGGTGGCGGCAACAGATCATTGCCATCGATGACTACCCCTATGTAGAGATAGATTTATGGGGAGATCTGGACATGCCCCTACCACTAGGAGTGACATATGGTGACATCGGTAATGAATCCCAAACCCTCTGTTTAAGTTTTTTGAATTATTAATTGTTTTTTTTTTTTTTGATATATTGACTCAAAAGACATGTTTTGGTGTGACGACACATAGTGACAATATGTCATGTGTATGCATATGTTGGACCACCATGACTTGACGGTTTCCCTCATCATAGACGGAGGGGAAGAGGAGACAACATCATGGGTGAGGATACGAAGCGGATGCTCCAAAGCATCCACACAAACTTTGTACGCTTGACACATAGGGTAGCCATGGTGGAAGTCAAGGACTTTCCTAAGGCCATGCAGTGCCAGGTGGTTGGTGTACCATGGGCATGGGTTCGATTATTTCAATGACTAGCTAGAGCTGTGGTGTGCTACCATGATTAGAACCCCCCTCCTCCTCCTCAGGTTTAGTGACCTGAGAGTGTTTCATTTTTGTACTACCGTGTATTATAGTTTGGTGGCTCAGAATCCCCAATTTTGTATTATGAGGCTTATGTATTATGACGTCACATTTTGGATGTTTAATGAAATTTTTTTATGATGATTGATTTTATTTATTTACATGTGTGTAAAAATGTATGTTTGTGATATGCTTATGGTCTATGAAACAAATTCCAATCTAACACATAGTTAGCATATGAGTCAGCAACTTGAATAAAAATTCTTGAAACATGTATGTATGTTATGTTCTCAAATTGCCATTCTAGCAATCTCATACATAAGAATATTCGTAATAATGTCGGATCCCTAATACAATACAATCCATTAAGTTGTGAAACCACTAAATGCGAATCAAGACGTACCTCAAGAGAGAGAACACCATGTGAAATGGGATCCCGCAATAACTCGATAACGACACTATATTCAGCAACATTGTTCAAAGAAGGCCGTAAACATACGCCTCTTGAAGATAATTCTTGACCTGTAGGAGTATAATTCACCCAAGAAGCAGAAGCTAAATTTTGAGTGTGACGGCTAGTGCCATCAACGAATCCTATGTAAGCGAAAGACTCCATCGACATCTACCATAAGAAACGAAAGCTAATCAACAAACCCGATCACCATAAGAAAACCTAACTATGCACAAAATATACAATAATATACAATAATCATCCCTGGTTGAAGTCATACATAGTATTTGTTAAGATAGAGCCCATTTCTAGGCTCTGCCAATGCTATCCTTTCATAATCCACCAGCTCATAGGCGCCCTTCTCTAACACATGTTTGACTACGTAAGGACCATGCCACATGGGATTAAAATTCCTTGACCCCAAGGGTTCTTTAGCTTGATCCCATAAAAGGACCAAATCACCTTCACTAAACTTCCTCGGACAGACAGATTTATCATATTGGACCTTAACGCGACACTTATTTACTTCTAAAGCCACTAAGGCATCCCGACGCTGCTCTAAGTGGACCAAACGTTCCTCCAATGTGAAAGTGTCTGGTAAAATCTCTATAGCTAGCTTCAATGAAGGGATTTCGCATTCAGTCGACAAGACAAACTCCACCCATGTATGAACTGATATGGAGAGAAACCGGTGGAAGTCTTAACCGTAGTTCTATAGGCCCACAAAGTAGGATATAACATGATATGCCAATTCGTCTTGCTTTGCACGATGGTTCATTGGAGAATAGACTTAAGCGATTTATTCACTGCTTCAACCTGTCCAGTCACCTGAGGGTAATAAGAAGAGGAGTGCTCCTGCTTATACCCTAAATTCAAAGCTAACTCTTCCATCATTTTATTCTGAAAGTGCCTACCATGGTCAGTAACAAGCTCTTTCGGAATGCCAAATCAAGTAATAATTTGGTTGAAAACAATATGTGCGGCTGTCTTACCATCGGATTTAATCATGGACATAGCCTCTGCCCATTTTGTGAAATAATCGACAGCCACTATGATGTGGTGATGCCCCCCAGCCGAAGCTGGGTTGAAATCCATGAAGACAATCCCCCACTTGGTGAAGGGATTGGAGGTGATAATTATATGTAATGGGGCAGGATGTGAGCACATATTGTGTGCAAACACCTGGAAAGGGTGACACTTCTTGACCTCATTGACACAATCATTGAAGATCGACGGCCAAAAATATCCCGCTCTCAATATTTTTTGGGCTGTAGAAATCCTAGATAAATGACCACCCCAAGCCCCTCCATGGAAATCTTTCAGCACAACACTAGCCTCATCATGGGTTAAACAACAACGCAAAATGGAATCTACCCCATGGTGGTACAAAGTGTTATCCACTATAAGGTAGTTATTAGATACATGACGTAATCATCGTCGCTCCTCCCGTGAAAGGTGAGTAGGGACCTTCAACGTTTGCAAATATACAATGATATCCCCATACCATGGGTCCAAAGTTGATATAAGGAAAATATGCTCATCGACAAACATATCCTCATAAACCTCCTCCTCCTCCACACTTGGAAAATCAGAAATGAGCTCCGCAAAGATCAACGATTTCTTCAATTGCGCCGAAACGAATTCGAGATCAAATTCTTCCAAAATAACAATCCACTTATTTTATTTTCCCTCGATAATCCTTCTAGTGAGGACAAAATGAAATGGATTGACATGAGCTACCACCAAGGCCTGGCAAAGGAGAATGTAATGTCTCAATATCTGAACCGCATGAATGGTGGCCCGGACAAGTTTCTCCACATGAGAATAACGAATTTCTGCATCAATAAGGTTCGAGCTCAAATAATATATGACAACAATAATCTCCATGGACGTTGCCACATAAATAAAAAAATCATGGCTATAGTCAGGTGGAATAAGCACAGGGGCCGATGCTAAGGCTTGCTTAAGAGCATCAAAGGACTCCTGGGCTCGTTTATCCTAGCAAAAAATAGTGTCCTTCTTTAAAAGACGCATAAAGCCTTTAGTCGAATTGGAAAAATTAACCACGAATCTCCGCAAGAAATTTGCCATGCCTTGCAAACACTGAAGATGTCTAATATTACGCGGGGAAGACAATTGAAGTATTTCCTCAACCTTTAAGGGATCGACTCTTATACCCTCCTTGGATACAATGAACCCTAGCAAGCGACCAACAGTCACGCAAAAGATGCACTTATGAGGATTTAACCTAACTTGGTAATGGCGGCATCTTTTGAATACTAATCTCAAATGGTATGGATGATGCACTCTCAGACAAGAATGAGTAGCAATATCATCCAAATACACTTCGATAATCATTTTGAGATCATGAAAAATTAAGGTAATAGCCTACTGAAATATGGGTCCAGCATTTTTAAGACCGAAAGGCATATTTTGATATGCAAACGTACCCAAAGGTCAAATAAATGAAATTTTATGTTGATCCTCAGGTTTGATATGAATATGATTATATCTGGAAAAACCGTCCATGAAGGAGAATACCTCGCTTCCCGCACACTCATGCAAAATATGATCAATAAATGGTGTGGGAAAATTATCCTCAGGACAAACACGATTTAAATCATGGAAATCAGTGCATATAAATATCGTTCCCTGCTTATTATCAACTAGAATGGGATTTGAAACCCACTACATCAAGGGAACGGGATAGATAAAACCGGCTTTTAACAGCTTCTCTATCTTATCCTTAATAGTGGGTGATTTTCTAGGATTCATCGCACGTTAACGTTGTCGAACGGGCTTCGCATTCGGATAGGTCTTAGTCTCATGTTTAACAATATGAGGGTCAATACCTAGAATTTATTCATATGACCAAGCGAAGATGTTATGAAACTCTTTAAATAGCTCGGTATACTCCTTGATTTCATCAGGGGAACAATCTGCCCCAATGTAGACGTTCTCAACTTTGCCAGGATCATGAGAAATATTGATAGGAATAGTAGGTGATAAATTCGCTATGTTCCCATCAGCCATCTGAATAGGAGAGCTCAATGGAACCACAAGACTACCAATCTTCTTGCTAAGAATCTCCCTAAAGTACTCACGCTCCATACGGTTAAGCTCTAGAATAAAATATGATCTATGATGTAACTCTTCCCAAGGTGGCTCAACCCCAGACATGGCCTCAATAATGGCTTCATCTGATGGAAAAAAATCATCAAGGAAATCATGTGCGTGAGAGGACTCAACTGCCCATGCAAGAAGCACATATGGGTCCTCCTCCTCCATCTGCAAAGAGGAAGGACTAGGATCTACAACACAATCAAGATTCGCTTGATATGCTATCATTGTTGCAGGCAACGACACATCTGTTTCAACAGGTCCATTCGAAGGACTCGATGAAGGAAGAATCCAAGGATCTTCCATATGGGTAGTGTGAAAAGACATTGAATTCAACGAATATGAAGCCCCACCAAAACTAGATCCGATCATAAGAATGGGTGCAGGACAGCTAAAGGTCCCCATAAGAGATGGATACATACCCACACCCACACTCCCAATTGTCGGCTGAGAATGATCGATACTCGGGATAGAAGCTCCCGATGATGCACTAACACTCCGATTACAGAATTATGTTTGATCAATCGTAATGATATTCCCATTAAATACAAAGAATACTACTCGACAGAGAGAAGAGGCTATGGCTTACATACTATACATCCAATTCTGGCCCAACAAAAGATTGTGGTCAAGAGGCGCATCAACCACCTCGACCTCGATCGTGACGGTCTTCCCTCCTAATTGGACCTTAAGAGAAGGAAGAATCCTGTCTAGCCAAAATGATATACCATCAAAGGAAATCAACATAATAGCGGATTGAGACAACTTGGGAGAACCCAAAACCTTCCAACATGACAAAGACATCATGGAAGCAACAACGCCTTCATCAATCACAATGTGTTTGACAGTCATATTAAGACACTCTACATGAATCAAAAGAGACACGTAGTAAGGCAAGTGAGGCTGTAGTCCCATGGTTTCAAATTTGATAATGGAAGAAGATTTATCATCATTAACCCCAAGAGCAAAAATCAAGGCTTTCCTTTGCGGAGGACAACTTTGAAGTACTTCAAGCGCGGACATCGCACAAGGAGTTTGGCCCAAATCCTCAACAACGGAATAGTTCTGGGTGGCTTGGGCATTAGGATTGTGCCCCGAATGCTTTAGGACTCCCTTAGTAATGCGAGATGAAATTTCAGGTTTATCCATAGGTTTTTCAATACGCAAAGGGCTCTTGGGTGGAGTAGGTTCTTTTCCAAGGTCCGGTTGTGACGAACCATAATCTTTCGCACAAGTCACAACCTTAGTAGCACGTACCATGTTGATGAAACCATGACCAGTATTGTCTTCTGGTGGATTTTGATCTCCACCCGATGCACAATGAGGATCATTGGTACTTGAGTTCATATTTCGATTATGGGGTAAAGGATTAGTTAGCATAGTTGGGCCCTGTGCTATGAATCTCGAGGCATCTTCCATATGAGGGCACAAGTGAGTGAGGTGGTCCTCCTTACATAATTTGCAAGGAAACTTTACCTTAAGTTTAGACTACTTGCCCCCCCCTAGCATTGTGGGTGTTCTTGTCATTAAAATTATCATTTTCATTCTTATTCCCACCCTTACGATTATTTTTACCCTTTTTCTTATTCCTTTCAGGCTGCCGGTTGCCCTTCTAGTCTGATGATTGCACAGAAAGTACACTCACTGTTTGGGTGGGTTGAGACGAAGCCGTGGCTTGTCCTAAAGTGGATTTATTAATAGACAATTGGCTCACTTGTTTCAAAACCGAATCTGTAGGTTTGGCACTTGTACAACCCACAATGCCATTGGCATGTGGTCCAGGCTTGATCTTGGGATCAAAACTAGAACACAGAGCATTAGGTATAATCTCATACAAAAGCATGGATTGAGCATAGATGAAAACCAATTCTTGTGCCCTAAAGATTGCTTGTTCCTCGTTTTGGACTCTAGATGTAGAAACATCCTTCGCGATGTAAGGTAACAACGACTTAAGGAACCACTCAAGGAGAAATTGTGGTGGTATAAAGGCTTTAATAAACGTCTTCCATCTATGCCACTCTTGAATATGATCCGAGAGGTGTGTGGCTTTGTCTTGTCAAAATGTCAACAAGAGTTCTGTACCAATGTCGTAATGCACGAGTAGTTGAAAGTGATTAAGGAAAGTCATGGAAATGTTATCGAATAAAGCAAATGCCTCCCTTCGTAACTCTATATACCATTTCGCTGCAGGCCCGGTGAAGGTGTGTTGAAATAGCCTTAAACAGATTGAGTCGTCATGTAAGGAATTGGAAGAGAACCAAAGGTGAAAAGTAGTGACATGTTCATTAGGATTTTCTCCTGCTTTTCCCTCAAACTTGGGAATGTACAAAGGAAGCTTGTTAGGGATGGCCAGCCAGGCCAGCTCATGAGATACCAGATCATTCATAAGTCTTGATAAGTCAGGTAAGTTCAATGTTGCGAGGAAAGGGATCCTAGGTTGAGCTGGTTTATGCCATGCTCCCTGATAGTTCTAGTTCATATAAGGCTGATTGTTGTCAATACCATGGTCTTGGCCATAATATCCTCCTCCCATTTGACCCGCGTAGGGCTGCATGGAAGCATTATGATGTGGAGTACCTTGACTATGTGGTGCTATAAAGCCATAATTGGAAGAGTAAGTAGGTTGTTGATACCCGTACCCATAGGGTTGATAGTTCTGTCCATACTGTAGTCCATAAGAATTTCTAGGAGAAGCTCCATAAGGTGTCCCATGGGATGTCCCATGAGAAGCTCCATAGTTAGGGATATGGGGAACTCCTTGCGATGGACTATGAGACGATCCAGAAACAGGAATATGGCCCCCTGAGACAACAGGAGGTACTTGACTCTGAGATACTACTGTGCGAGCAGTCGTAGTACAAACATGGCTAGTAGCAATATTTTGGCCCAAAGAACCACGTGAATGAGGGGGAGGAAGGGTTATAAAAAATGCATTCGAAGGAGTAGGGTTTGAGGACGAAGGGATATGTGAAGGGATGTAAGTGGTGTTCCCTATGGTCACTCATCTCGGTTCTGGTATCCGCATATGACTACTAACACTAGATCTAGGACGGACATGTGAGGTAGCTTCCACCACCGGGATGGAAGGTGCAATGTGACTAGTGCTCCCAAATCTCTCCGAATGGAAAGAAATAGGAGTGCTCCCAGGCGTATTTCTAGGTTCAACTTTTGACTTGTCATGATGTGCCAGATCGCGTGCAGGGATATCAGGCATGCCATAACAAACATGACTAGTGTGTGTGGGTTTGTGATGAGTCTCGTCGCCTGGAAACAAATACTGGTGACCTGTGAATGAGGGATCATAACAAGAATGTGAAGGTATTGTTATGGAGAAAAATTCCTATGGCTTGGGGTACCACAACAGACAGAGTAACCATAGAAATCAATCCTTTTCTATATGCAAGAGAAACCAAATATATAACACTAAAGGATCTCAACACATACCTTATTCCGGACGGTTGATGTAGATCCCCGTTGAGCTTTTCCACTCTCTCTTGTATAATTAATTCTCTCTCAACATTCAGCAAACAAAATAAGCATGATATATATAATTGTGTTAGACCTACTCTAGCATATATAATCAATAACATATAAGCATTTAAAATCATCCATGGATTCAATACTCATTTAAATACACATTATTGGACAGGAAAAGATATTTCTATTAATATAAAACAAATATTACAATAGTGACAACCTCTGTTGGCACATCTGCGAATTGGAGAAACTGAGTCCTCCATGACTTCAATCCTCCATCTCTCGGTAGCAAGCTCACAAGAAAATGCAAGCTTGGGAAGAACACAAAGTGCTCCAATAGACAAAGGGATGTAGACTCAAGTATAAGCTCTGGAAAAAATGGACTATAGTTTTCTTTCTCTTCAATTCCTCCTCCTTCAATGTATCCAAAGGGTTCCTTATATAGTGCTTCAATGGGGTAATGGAAGGTCAAATCCAAGCGATCTCAAGGCATATGGAAGGCCAAGAGACAAGTGACTTGGATCCACATCAAGGAAAACTCCAAAACTATTTGCCCTTTTGCACACATCCTGATGTACGTGGGTTTAAGGGTCAAATCCACGTATATACGCGAGAATAGGTTTAAAAGTCACGTATAGAAAATAAGACATGTTTTTAGGGATGATCTTCAAAACATCAAAGGTACAAAAATGGTCCATGGGTTCTAAAGAGTCTGCAGAGGGACAGGGAAGGCCATAAAGGTGTGATCCACCATGTGTGGTAAAATCAGCTGTAACAGATGCCCACTAATGTGTGAGGTCAGAGGGGTCATACGATGGCCGAAATACATTATAAGTCCATGCCATAAGTGGACTGATGAAGAACCAAGTGGAAGAACCAGCCGTCCAATAGTACAATACAATGATCAAACTCTGCACATAACTGCAAGTAGATATAGGAGTCCCGGATACATAAGAGCACAATGGCCATGAATAGGCATGATACAAAATATGACATGTCTAGTCATCACCACATACAATATAGATAGATTAGAATCTCCATGATGAAGATATAAAAAGGATCATGATCTCCATGAAAGCTGAAGATATATAATGGATCAAGATCTCCATAATGGTTGGAAACATCTGATATACACTGGAATCAAGTCACGAGAACTGAAATCTCATGAACAATGGCACGATCAAGTACGTAACATATATGAAATGTCACCAATCTGGAAGGTATTCTACACAATCCGCTACGAGTACATGTACTACTATGTGAATAGAGGTGTCGAGGTCGAACATAGTATTCCATTGTCTAATTACCGGTCATTGATGTATACTGTTAACAGATGCGAGACCACCCATCGATAATGAAAATGGGAATCAAGGTACTAGAGTGCAAACTAACAAGTGTGAATAAATGTGTTGAGGTTGAACACTTGAAAGGATCCATAGATCAGGGGACATTGATGTATTCTTAAATACTGTTGATGGCAATAGAACCTGCCACTGATGACTGCAAGTCTCAAGGCACTCAAAAATGACTCTAGATTCCTATCCTAGAATAAATGATCTTAAGTCAATGGGATGAAATCCGCTGGAAGGAGGGCATTAAGGCATCCCCCATCATCCAACACAAGGTACTCAGCAAGGTTGTATAATGTGTAAGGACTCGATCATAAAGTGCATGAACCAGTATCAGTACCGGGAATGGTTGACATGCAGAGTCAAGAGAACTAAGGAATGGCCGACTCAAGTTTCAACTTCCTTCGAACAATAGCATAAAGGCGAATGGTGACTGAATGTAGGCAGCATAGACTCAATATACAAAACTAGGACATCTATGTGACATCGGAGGCATCGACAGAGGCTCCATAGGGACTAGAAGCTTAACGAGTCGGTGGAGATAAACTCAAAGAAACGAGTACAGCTCCTAAACTCAAACTATTAACCCAACCAATGGATGTGATATACAGTGCTCTGTTCGAAGGCAACATGACTTGACTGCTGCACAAGATAACATCTTTTCTTATCTAGCTTTTTGGTTTTTTAATTTTTTGAACTTTTTCAAATATTTTGAAAAGATTGAAAAAGAATAAAAGTGCTTTATAGTTACATACTAGGAGGAGATGAGTGTCAATGGGAAAACAAACTAGTTCCAAGCAGCAAAACATACCAATGCTCAATGCAAGGACACATGTGTAGGATAACGACACTCGGGGGAAAGTCCCCTCCTGGTTAAAAATGGGGAATCAAGCTGCAAAGGATATTTAAAATGGCTCTGTGTGTCTAGACATGAGACAAACTTAGGCTATATGGCTGATAATCAAAGTCAGGGAAGTCGACGTAAGGCTCAATGAGGGAGGAAAAACTCATGATAATGCAATTACAACTTGACATAAGGGAGTCCTGGGGACAAAGGCCAGCAAAAAGATCAAGAGGAGTATGAGGCTCTTGCACAAAGACATGGTGATACTATACAAAGGACTCCCACACCCAAAAGGGAAAAAATGTCGGCATGGGAACCAAATGCAAAAAAGGAGCTAACTAGGGCACCCATGTATGGTCAAGCTCTACCATTCACATCATGTCACTTCTAAAATAACAAGAAGGTTCTGTGACAAGATAGAATGGGTTCGTACCTAAGGTTATAATGAAATGGTCATAAGGTCATGCAAAATGTACACGTATGTGAAATCTAACCTATATGCCAGTTTAGACATAATACCTGAAAGTGGCACGAATGGGTCAAAACAATGGTCGAAACGACGCTAAAAACAGTCTCCTACATCATCAGATTAGTCCAAAACGGTCCAAAATGGTCAGAAACGGTTCAAAACTATAGAAAGGGGGTAAAAAATTTCAATTTTTTTCTATAAATAGTAAAAAATTCAAAAAGTAGATATCATTTGAAATTTTTACCCATTTGAGCTCAGAACTTCAAACACGAATTCTAGGAGCTTCGTCCAACGAAATTCAACACCGTTTGTTCTAGGTAACTTCTCATGTCCTCCTCTTCCATTTCATGTAAATTTTTTCAATTTCCATGGTCAAAATTGATTTCTAGGCCAGTCTAAATTGGTCATTTCGGTCCACGTAGAAATCAGGGTTTTTTTCCGCATATAGGGCTGGCTATATGTGGAAAAACCTCCCAAACCCACGTACATACGCGGCTGTTTTGCAAACAGTCATGTATGTTGCCGTGCACATAGTTTTTTAAGGTATATATTGACCAAAAAATATTTTTAATGTGCAGGATGGTTCTAGAATGGAGGGAGAGGGAACATGGATATGTAGAAGAGGCTGTTCGGGGTGATTTGATGGCTCAACAAGCTCTATGTGCATGTGGGCTATACAGGTTTTTGTGTCTTGGTAGCCTAAGGGCCAAACCAATACTCCTGCAAATGCTAGTAGACTACTGGGATCCAGACTTAGAGTCTTTTCATATCGACAGGATGTCCCTCACTGTAGAGGTGGAGGACATATATTTCATTATAGGATTGTCCCGACGGGTAGAGGTGGTGAACCTACGCTCTCGTGGGCCCAGAGGTGGCCTCACCATTGATGAGTGCATTGCAGTATACTATTTTTCGAACACATAAAATGTTGGGAGTCAAATCCCGACAAGCTCCTTCTAGGTGCTAGGACTGAAGGCCATACTATTGGCACTAGACGGGATAGTTGGTCTAGCATCACTCCATCAGGCCTCGTGACCATTGATGTTCTATGCAGTGGAGTGCATGAGAACTACAGTGTATGACTGGAGCACTATGTTATTGAGTAACATGAAGCAACAGCTCAATGACTGCAAGATGGTCAGGGTATGAAACTTTGGTTTCGGTAGTATACTGAGCATGTTATTCTTTGAGCGTGTTTCGGGGCTAAGCCCTAGGGCTGATGTTCCTCCTCATGGGGTTTGAGATCCAACCCAAGGACGGTGGGAAAATGCTATGTGTAGACTGGGCAGAGGTAGGGTGTCCAACCCCTACCCAGCTGATTTCTTTCCATGGTGGTGGCGGTAGATCATTTCCATTGATGAATACCCCTATGTAGGGATAGATTTTCGGGGAGATCTCGACATACCACTACTTCTAGGAGCAGCATATGGTGATATTGGTAACGAATCCCAAACCCTCTTTTTAAGTTTTTTGAATTATTAATTTTTTTTGTGTTTTTTGATACATAGACTCAAAAGACATGTTTTGGTGTGACGACACATAATGACCACCTATCATATGTATGTAGATGTTGAACCACGACGACCTGATGGCTTCCCTCATCATAGACGGAGGGGAAGAGGAGATGATATCATTTATGTGGATGCGGAGTGGACGGTCCAAAGCATCCACATAAACGTTTTATGATTGAAACACTGGGTACCCATGGCGCAAGTCGAGGACTTTCCTGAGGCCATGCAACATCATGTGGTTGGTGTACCATGAGCATGGGTTCAGTTATTCCAATGACTAGCTAGAGACATAGTGTGCTACCATGATCAGAACTCCCTTCCTCCCGCACAGGCTTAGAGACCTAAGAGTGATTCATTTTTGTACTACCATGTATTATATTTTGGTGGCTCCGAAGCCCCATTTTTGTATTGTGACACTTATGTATTATGACATCACATTTTGGATGTTTTAATGAAATGTTTTTATGATGATTGATTTTATTTATTTACATATGTAAAAATGTATGTTTGTGATGTGCTTATGGTCTATGAAACAAATGCCAATCTAACACATAGTTAGCATATGAGTTAGCAACTTGATTAAAAATTCTTGGAACATGTATGTATGTTATTTTTTCAAATTGTCGTTCTAGCAATCTCACACGTAAGAATCTTCGTAATAATGTTGGACCCCTAATATGATACAAGCCATTAAGCTGTGACACTACTAACTGTGAATCAAGACGTACCTTAAGAGAAATAAAACCATTTGAAATGGCATCTCGTAATAGCTCGATAACGACACTATACTCAGCAACATTGTTCGAATAAGGCCGTGAACCTACGCATCCTGAAGACAGTGCCTGACCCGTAGGAGTATAAATCACCCAAGCAGCAGAGGCTGAGTGTTGAGTGTGGTAGCTAGAACCATCAACAAATCCTATGTAAGCGGAAGACTCCATTTACATATTCCATAAGAAATGAAAGCTAATCAGCAAACCCGATCACCATAAGAAAACCTAACTATGCAAAAAACTATACAATAATATACAATAATCATCCCTGGCTGAAGATCATGCATAGTATTTTTTAAGATAGAGCCCATTTCTAGGCTTTGCCAAGGCTATCCCCTCATAATCTACCAGCTCATAGGCGTCCTTCTCCACACACGTTTGACCACGTAAGGACCATACCACATGGGATTAAACTTCCTTGCCCCCAAGGGTTCTTTAGCTTGATTTCACAAAAGGACCAAATCTCCTTCACTAAACTTGCTCGGACGGACAGACTTATTAAACTGGACCTTAATGTGATGCTTATTTACCTCTAGAGCCACTAAAGCATCTCGGCGCTGCTCATCAAGCTACTCTAAGTGGACCAAACGTTCCTCCAATGCAGAAGTGTCTAGTAAAATCTCTATAGCTAGCTTCAATGAAGGGATTTCACATTCAATCGGCAAGATAGACTCCACTCCATGTACGAGCTGATATGGAGAAAAACCGGTGGCAGTTTTAACCGTGGTCCTATATTCCCCCAAAGTAGGATATAACATGATATGCCAATTCATTTTGCTTTGTGCGATGGTTCGTTGGAGAATGGACTTAAGTGATTTATTCACTACTTCAACCTGTCCATTCACCTGAGGGTAATAAGAAGAGGAGTGATCCTGCTTATACCCTAGCTTTGAGGCCAACTCTTCCATTATTTGATTTTGAAAGTGCCTACCATGGTCAGTGACAAGCTCTTTCGGAATACCGAACCGAGTAATAATTTGGTTGAATACGAAATGCGTAGCTATCTCACCATCGAATTTTATCGTGGGCATAGCCTTATCCCATTTCGTGGAATAATCAACATCCACTATAATATGATTATGCCCCCCAGCCGAAGCTGGGTTGCAATCCATGAAGTCAAGCCCCCACTTAGTGAAGGGACCGGTGGTGATAATCGGATGTAATGGGGAAGGATGTGAGCACATATTGCGTGCAAACACCTGGAAAGGGTGACACTTCTTGACTGCATTAACACAATCTTTAAAGATTGATGGCCAAAACTATCCCGCTCTCAAAAATTTTTGGGCTGTAGAAAGCCTAGATAAATGACCACCACACGCCCCTCCATGGAAATCATTCAACACAACCTCAGCCTCTTCATGGGATAAACAACGACGTAAAATGGAATCTACCCCACCGCGGTACAAAGTGTTATCCACTATAAGGTAGTTCTTAGATATATGACATAATCGTCATCACTCATCACGTGACAAGTGAGTAGGGACCTTCAATGTTTGCAAATATATAATGATATCCCCATACCATGGATCCAAAGTTGAGATAAGGAAAATATGCTCATCGACAAATGTATATTCATAAACCTCCTCCTCCTCCTCCCTTGGGAAATCTGAAATGAGCTCTGCAAAAATCAACAATTTATTCGACTTCACCAAAAAAAACTCGAGATCGAATTCTTGCAAAATAGCAATCCATTTATTATACTTTCCCCCGATCATCCTTCTAGTGAGGACGAACTGAAATGGATTGACATGAGATACCACCAAGGTCTGGTGAAGGAGAATGCAGTGTCTCAATCTCTAAACTACATGAATGGTAGCTAAGGCAAGTTTCTCCACATGGGAATAACAGATTTCCGCATCTATAAGGTTCCGACTCAAATAATATATGGCATGTTCATGGAGCTCCTCATCCTCCTGAACCAAAACCATACCAATCGTCTCCATGGACGTGGAAACATAAATAAAAAAGTCATGGTTATAGTCGGGTGGACTAAGCACGAGGGACGATGCTAAGGCTCACTTAAGAGCATCAAAGGACTCATGGGATCGCTCATCCCATCAAAAGGTAGCATCCTTCTTTAAAAGTTGCATAAATCCTTTAGTCAAATTGGCAAAGTTAACCACGAATCTCCGTAAGAAATTTGCCATACCTTGCAAACATTGAAAATGTCTAATATTCCTTAGGGGAGATAATTGAAGTATTGCCTCAACCTTTAAGGGATCGACTCTTATACCCTCCTTGGAAACAATGAATCCTAGCAAGCGACCAGACTTCACGCAAAAGATGCACTTATGTGGATTTTACCTAACCAGGTAGTGGTGACATCTTTTAAATACTAATCTCAAATGGTAGGAATGACGCACTCTCAGCCGAGAATGAGCAGCAAGGTCATCCAGAAATACGTCAATAATCAATTTGAGATCGTGAAAAATCAAGGTCATAGCCCACTGAAATGTGGCTCCAGAATTTTTAAGGCCGAAAGGCATCTTTTGATATGCAAACGTACCCCAAGGACAAATAAATGCAGTTTTGTGTTGATCTTCAGGTTTGATTTGAATTTGATTATATACGAAAAAGCCGTCCATGAAGGAAAATACCTCGTTTCCTACACACTCATCCAAAATTTGATCAATAAATGGTGTGGGAAAATTATCCTTAGGACATGCACGATTTAAATTGCAGAAATCAGTACATATACGGATCACTCCCTGTTTATTATCAACTAGAATGGGGTTTGAAACCCACTCCGTCAAGGGAACGGGATAGATAAAACTGGCTTTTAACATCTTTTCTATCTCATCCTTAATTGCAGGTGATTTTCTAGGATTCACCACACGCAAACGTTGTCAAACAGGTTTCACATTCAGATAGGTATTAATTTCATCTTCGACAATACGAGGGTCGATACCTGGCATTTCCTCGTATGACCAAGCAAAGATGTCACGAAACTCTTTAAACATATCGATATACTCCTGAATCTCAGCGTGGGAAATTTTTTCCCCAATATAGACATTCTCAATCTTTCCAGGATCACGAGAGATATTAATAGGAATAGTAGGTGATATATTCTCCATGTTCCCATCAGCCATTTGACCAGGAGAGCTTAATGGAACCACGGGGCTACCAATATTCTCGCTAAGAACCTCCCTAAAGTCCTCATGCTCCAAATAGTCAAGCTCAAGAAGAAAATAAGATCTATGATGTAACTCTTCCCAAGGTGGCTCAATCCCAGACATGGCCTCAATAATAGCTTCATCTGACGAAAAAACACTATCAAGGAAATCATGTGCATGAGAGGACTCAACTGCCCATGTAGGAAACACATACGGGTCCTCCTCCTCTGTCTACGAAGAGGAAGGACTAGGCTCTGCAACACAATCAATATTTTCTTGATATGCTATCATTACTGTAGGCAACTACACGTCCATTTCGATAGGTCCATTCAAAGGACTCGGTGTAGGAAGAATCCAAGGATCTTCCATATGGGTAGTGTGAAAAGACACTGAATTCAATGAAGATGAATCCCCATAGAAACTAGATCCAATCATAAGGATGGGTGTAGGACAACTAAATGTCCCCATAAGGGATGGATACATACCTACACCCACACTCCCAGTTGCCGGCTGAGAATGGTCGATAATCAGGATAGAAGCTCCCGACGATGCATTAAAACTCAGATTTTTGAATGATGTTTGATCAATCGTAACAATGTTCCCATTAAATGGAAAGAAATACAACTTGAAATAGATAAGAGGCTATGGCTTGCATACTATACATCCAATTTCGACCCAGTAAAAGATTGTAATCAAGGGGTGCATCAACCACCTCGACCTTGATCACGACGGTCTTTCCTCCCAAATGGACCTTAAGAGAAGGAAGAATTCTGTGCGGCTGAAATGATCTCCCATCAAAGGCAGTCAACATGGTAGCAGATTTAGACAACTCAGGAGAACCAAAACCCTTCCAACATGACAAAGACATCACAGAAGTAGCAGTGCCTTCGTCAATCACAGTGCATTTTACGGTCATGTTAAGACATTCTACATGAATCAAGAGAGACACGTAGTAAGGAAAGCGAGGCTGGAGTCCCATGGTTTCAAGTTTGATGAAATAAGAAGAGTTATCATCATTCACCCCAAGAGCAGAAAGCAAAGCTTTTCTTTGTGACAAAGAACACTAAAGTACTCCAAGCGCAGAGATCACACAAGGAGTTTGGCCCAAATCCTCGACAACAGAATAGTTCTGGGTAGCTCGGGCATTAGGATTGTGCCCCGAACGCTTTAAGACTCCCTTAGGAATGAGAGGTGCAATCTCAGGTTTATCTGTAGGATTTTCAATATGCAAAGGGCTCTCGGTTGGAGGATATTACTTCCCAAGGTCTGGTTGTGATGAACCATAGTCTTTCGCATGAGTCACAACCTTAGTAGCACGCACCATGTTGATGCACCCATGACCAGTACTGGTTTTTGGCAGATTTCAATCTCCACCCGATGCAGAATGAGGATCATGGGTCCTCAAGTTCATATTTTGATTATGGGGTAAAGGATTGGTCAACACAGCTGGGCCCTATGCTATGAACCTCGAGGTGTCTTCCATATGAGGGCACAAGTGAGTGAGGTGGTCATCCTTACACAATTTTCAAGGAAACTTAACCTTACGTTTAGACTGCTTGTCCCCCCCAGCATTACGGTTGTTCTTGTCATTAAAATTGGCATTTTCGTTCTTGTTCCCACCGTTACGATTGTTTTTATCCTTTTTCTTATTCCTTCCGGGCTGCCGGTTGCCCTTCTGGTCCGAGGATTTCATGGAAAGTACACTCATTGTTTGGGTGGGTTGAGATGAAGTCATAGCTTGTCCCAATGCGGATTGATTAATAGACAATTGACTCACTTGTTTCGCAATTGAATCCACAGGTTTGGCACTTGTACAACCCACAATGTCATTGGCATGTGGTCCAGGCTTGATCTTGGGATCGAAACTAGAATGCGGAGCATTAGGTATGATCTCATATAATAGTCCAGATTGAGCATAAATCAAATCCAATTCCTGTTCCCTAAAATTTGCTTGTTCCTCGTTCTGGACTCTCGATGTAGAAACCTCCTTCACGATGTAAGGTAGCAACGATTTAAGGAACCACTCAAGAAGAAACTCCAGCGGTATGAAAGCTTTAATCAACCTCTTCCAACTATGCCACTCTTAGATATGGTCTGAGATATGTGTGGCTTTGTCTTGCCGAAATTTCGACAAGAGTTCCGTACCAACATCATAACACATTGGTAGCTGGAAGTGATTGAGGAAATTCATAGCAAGATCATCGAACAAAATGAATGCCCCCCTCGGTAACTCTATGTACCATTTCGCTGTAGGCCCGGTGAGGTTGTGCTGAAATAGCCTTAAGCGGATTGAGTCATCGTGTAAGAAGTTGGAAGAGAACCAAAGGTGAAAGGTAGTGACATGTTCACTAGGATCTTCTCCTATTTTTCCCTCAAATTTGAGAATGTCCGAGGGAAGCTTGGTAGGGACAGCCGGCCAAGCCGGGTCATGAGATACCGGATCGTTCATTAGTCTCAATAAGTCAAGTAAATTTAACATTGTGAGGAAAGGGAACCTAGGTTGAGTCGGTCTATGCCACACTCACTGATAGTTTTGGTTCATATAAGGATGACTACTATAAATACCATGGCCTTGGCCATAATATCATCGTCCCGTTTGACCCGTGTAGGGCTACATGGAAGTGTTATAATGTCGTGTATGTTGACTATGCGGTGCTACGAAGCCATAATTAGAGGAGTAAGTGAGTTGTTGATACCTGTACCCATAAGGTTGATAGCTTTGTCCATACTGCGGTCCATAAGATTGTCCATGAGAAGCTCCATAAGATGTCCCATAGAATATCCCATGAGAAGCTCCATAAGTAGGGATATGGGGAACTCCATACGATGGACCGTAAGACAATCCAGAAACAGGAATATGACCTCCCGAGACAACAGGAGATACTTGAATCTAAGATACTACTGTAGGAGTAGTCACAGTACGAATATGACTAGTAGCAACATTCCGACCCGAAGAACTGTAACACCCCGATTTTGACCCCATTGCATTAGATGTATATGATGTATATATTGTAAATGATCATGGTGTGGAGCTAAAGGCCAAGGCCCCACCATTGATTGGTTATGCTATGTTTTGGATTTAAATTTGTCATCGATGGTATATCGGGGCATGCAGCATACATATTAAGTTTTAGCATCATGTAAATATGCATGTTTAATTAAATAACCCAACCAGCTACAGTCGCGGCAACTAAATTGAGAAGGGGCATGATTTTCACAAGGATAAGGGTGGGAGAATGTCAAACCTTGGCCAATGAGGAAAAAAACCATGTGTCATCTTTCTTTGCTTCATCCAACCACCACAATTAATAAATGCTACTGTTAGTTGAGGCAGTTATTGTTTTGGCAGTGGGGGTGGCAGGATTGTCAGTCCTTGCCCACCCGCACACTCCACCCGTGGTTGACTTCACAATGGCAAAAAAACCACCACCATCACTCCCGTAGATTCTACTCTCTCCACGACAGTGCTGAGACATTCACGCACTTTTGATTGTCTGTTCATTATTCTCACGCACAGGACTTTCTTGGTTTTTCCCATGTAGTTTTTCCTCTATGGATTTGCGGATGGTGTGGTTGTATCCTTTCCTCACGGCCGGATTTGTGGGATCTGCGTTGTTGTTACTCACGCATAGGCTGGGAGATTGCAATTTCTTTCCCAGCGTGGTCTGTGTAAGTCTTTCCTAGTGACTTCATTGTCCATATGGGATGTTGTTCCCCACGTTTGTTGGTAATGTATGCTGATACATTTTTGGGACTGTTGCTTCCCCATGTCATCAGCTACGTTTGCTGTTGCGCTTTGGGGCTGCTGTAGATTGTTTAGAGTCATTTTGGCCATGATAGGGACAAGAACAACTCAGGAATCGTTTTCCCTATTTAAGCTATGACAGCTTATTTATTTGCATGCATGCAATGGTTGGTCTTTGGACCGTGTTGGGAGCAGGGATGGGGGCTTGGTATGCTTGATAAACCTGGTGTCTGGAAACCACACAGACAAAGCTAGAGGGTTGGATTTCTTCTCCACAACCCCTGAATAGCACTGGAAGGGAATGCAGGGCCTGAGGGACTGTGTAGCAGAGAAGGGACTGATTCATTGTGTTGGGTGTGTGTGGGTGTCTTAGAAGCCAGGCCAGTTCTGGTGTAGGTGTTCTTGGCTCTGTATTGATCTCACCAGCTTAGCATTTAGCCTTTCCCAACTCCTGGATGGCCTGATAAACCCAACTGTGTTGGCTTGGCTGTGTTTTGGTGTATCCTTGGCTATGTGTAAGCCTGCTTGTTCCCTTATTCCTTGGAGAATCATGCCCAGCTCGGGGGTGGCAGCGTTACTGAGAGATTAAAAAGCACGCTGGCCTATGGTTGGGTGGAACGTTGCAGCGACGTAGCTGGTTGTGGAAAAAGTTCTTCATAAGATAAGTGATCTTGTCCAGTTTACTTCTGCAATCATATTTTATGTTAATGGATGTGATGAACATGTTGAATGAATGCTTGTATGAATGTATTTTTCTTCCACTGTGTATGATAAATAATTGCAATTGTGTATATTCCACTTCAATGCATCTTATTTTCAACATTCTGTTTCATCATTTTTATGAATTCACATGTTCATGGGGCTGGTATCCCAGATGGTTAACGCCATGGTAGCATCCTCTTCGTTGGTCAAAGGGATGGGGACGTGACAAGGACCACGTGAATGAGGGGGAGGAAGGGTTGTCAAAAATGCATTCAAAGGAGTAGGAATGGAGGATGAAGGGACATGTGAAGGGATATAAGTGGTATTCCCTATGGTCACTTGTCTTGGTTCTGGTATCCACATATGACTACTAACATTAGGTCTATTATGGACATGTGAGGTAGCTTCCACCACCAGGATGGAAGGTGCAATGTGACTAGTGCTCCCAAATCTCTCCACATAGAAAGGAATAGGAGTGCCCCCAAGCATAGTGCTAGGTTCAAATTCTAACTAGGCATGATGTGTGAGATCATGTGTATGGATATCAGGAATGCCATAACTAAGATGACTAGTGCTTGTGGGTTCATGGTGAGTCTCGTTGCCCGGAAACCAATACCGACGACCTATGAATGAGGGATCATAACCAAAATTTGAAGGTATATCTGGTGAAGGATCATATACAGTAGTAGGATCTTCCTCCCCAACCTCTTGAGGTGGAGAAGACATCTGAGAAATCTCATCCTCGTGATCTCCCATCGTGTGTGAATCAATGTGAGAAGTAGTCTGCCCAGGCTGTCTGTTTCTCTCTCCCAAAGGAAAAGGATATGTGGAAGGTGGAAGTCCTGCTAAACGATGAGAACAGCGAAGTGTCATACCTGAATCCAAAATGACTCAAAAAATGAAAAAGACTCTATCTAATTATGCAAACCCTAGGAAAACTAGCGTGCACAGAGCATACACCTATATAATGTAAAGCCAAATCACAAGCAAGCAAGGGTAGGATATGTGAGCTCCCGAATGAATCAGGAATGTCTCACCTAGGAGAGGCTTGAGACTCCCATACAAAACAAGCAGAGGTTCGTAACCAATTATTTTGGCCCTAAGCTTCAATGCATATAGTGACCGTGCTATCCAATCCCAACCTGGCCAGGACACCTGCATAATAACCTCTATGAAGTACCCCCTTGATAACCTAGGTAAGGAAACTAAGGTCAACTCAATATAATCAATGCTCAGGTGGATAGTCGCAGGTGGGATTGACCGTATGGGCATGGTAGAAAAGCCTGAAACTCTCGAAAGAGCCCCCCAGATACGAATACAATCCTGGAAATATCTCCAGTGCTACTTAGTTATGACTAGGGGTAATCCCAATCAATAACCGCTCACACTACCTCATGCTTAACTCCCTCGTAAGAGGAGGATCCTGAGAAACACTAATTATACTAAGGAATTTCACACTCTCACTTGGACAGACACAGACATGTTTTTTAGTGGTCTTGGAGAATTTACACACAATGAACTATTCCAAGACCCTAAAACCTAATCTTGTTGGTGCACCATATAGAAAAAAAGAGTGTAATTCATTTTACTATGCGTTGATTTTAATTGGCTTATTACTCAAAAGGGTAAATGATCGTGCAACTAATGGTGTTATGACACAACAAGAAGTAAAATGCACACCCAACAATCAATGCAAATGCACTATTTCAAATGAAAAATGGGGTATGCTACTACGTGAAGTGTACAATTTTCCTCCAAATGAAAATGCAATCATTCCTATATGAAATCCTGACTAGTACTTCTCCAAGCAAACCTAATGCAAGTACCATATAAAATGCAAAATGCAAAATAACATAATGATGCAAAAAGTAAATATTTTTTTATTTTTTGAATTAAAATGAGATAATAAAGAAAAATAATGACTCTACCACCCCTAGACTCTACAAGCACTATCAAACAACACCCAAGAAAATCACCAAGGTAAAAGAGACCTAATGCACTAATCCTAAAACAAAAAATAGAAAATGCAATGACAAGAACATTCTTAAAAAATTCAACCTAAAAAGCATCTCTGGTCAGAAACAAAGGTTTATATAGACTCTAGAAGCATCCAAGAAAACTCAACAATCATCAAAACTCACCCAGCAACACTTGAGCTTCCCCTAAAAAGGAAAACTTAGGGCATACGCGACTGTGTGCAGAAAACCCACGTATATACGCGGAAATCACAATAAAACCCGCATGTACATGCGACTGTGAAGCAAAAAAATGTGTATAGGTTGAAAAAGAGATAAAAAAGAAGGTAAACATACAAAATGAAACAAAATTTACTCCTATCAGATACTACCAGGTAAACATGCCCCCAGAACCGACTTAGAAATAGAGAAATCAGAGCAATTCAAGAACATTAAACGCCGATAAAACCCCCAAAGGAAATGACTAGGAACTCCGTAGTATGGTCGCCAATTCTGTTACGGAGAAAACTTCCTATGGCTTGGGGTACCACAACAGACAGAGTAACCATAGAAATCAATCGTTTCCTATATGCAAGAGAAACCAAATATCTAACACTAAAGGATCTCGACACATACCTTATTTTGGATAGTTGATGTAGATCCCCATTGAGATTTTCCACTCTCGCTTGTATAAGTAATTTACTCTCTCAACATTCGGCAAACAAAACAAGCATGCTATATATAATTGTGTTAGAACTTCTCTAGGATATATAATAAATAACATATAAGCATTTAAAAGCATCCATGGATTCAATACTCATTTAAATACACATTATTGGACAGGAAAAGATATTTCTATTAATATAAATCAGAGANCAGCACGTCTGCGAACCAGAGAAACTGAGTCCTCCACTTAGGCCTCCACCACTTGAATCCTGCATCTCTTGATAGCAAGCTCACAAGCAAAGGCAAGCTTGGGAAGAACACAAAGTGATCCAAGGGACAAAGGGATGCAAAATCAAGTATAAGCTCCGACAACAATGGACTATAGTTTTCTTGCTCTTCAATTCCTCTCCTTTCAAAGTATCCAAAGGGTTCCCTATATAGTGCTTCAATGGGGTAATGGAAGGTCAAATTTGAGTGATCCCAAGGCATATGGAAGGCTAAGAGACAAGTGAATTAGTTCCGCATCAAGGAAAACTCCAAAACTATTTGGCCTTTTGCACACATCCCGATGTATGCGGGTTTGAGGGTCATATCCGTGTATATACGCGAGAATAGGTTTAAAATTTATGTATGGAAAATAATGCATGTTTTTAGGGATGATCTTGGAAACATCAAAGGTACAAAAATGGTCCATAGGGTCCAA
This sequence comes from Pseudotsuga menziesii, assembly GCA_001517045.1. Lineage (NCBI taxonomy): Eukaryota > Viridiplantae > Streptophyta > Pinopsida > Pinales > Pinaceae > Pseudotsuga > Pseudotsuga menziesii. Next base: position 112,574 of record LPNX011147559.1, read on the forward strand.
AGAGTCTGCAGAGGGACAGGGAAGGCCATAAATGTGTGATCCACCATGTGTGGTAAAATTAGCTATAACAGTGACGCTTCAAGGAACAGAACTGGGGGCATGCCCCTTAAGCCTATGTGAGTAGCGTGGTAGAGAAATGATGGTGTGATGTGTTGTGTAATGAATGAAAACTAAAGAGTATCAATCACATGCTAAAAAATACAACTACAACTGAGTGTGTATAAGGAGAGCATATAAAATGGCAACTCACAGGCCAACAATAATCTCTAAAACTGAACTGCGACAACGAGTCACAGGAAGGAGAGTCTACAACCAAGTTGCTAGAAATCCAATAATAAAAAATTCAATGACGCACTAATCTATGGTATAAAAGTGCAAGAGAACTCCTAACTACAAGCTGGAAGCCCCTCACAAATCTTATACTCGGCATGTTGATGAAATCCTAGTTAGACAATATGAAATGGAAGAACATTATAGGCTAAGAGAATCCCACTACCAAGAAGGACTTTTGGGTAAAAGAGCCATAGAAGAATGAAAACTAGGTTACCTCATTCATGACACATCCGTTTGGTTTACTGGCACTCAAGCCCTTTGGCCCTCGGATCCCGGCTGGGTGATACAAGGAGGATTGTGAAGGGTAAACCTTTGATGAAATATGGAGTGCGGTATTTCACCCCGACTTTCAGAACCCCTTCATTTGTGTCTTACTCCTGTAGAGCAGGAGGCTTCTCGACAAACTAGTTGTGACTGTGTTAACAAGTACATGAGGATTTTGGTCCCCTAATGGACAAAAACTATGTCTCAAGATGTAAGTGACATAGGGGTGTTGTTTGGATGCCTATCCCCAAATTCCTAACTTATATACAAATTGTTTTCCCTCAAATAAGGTTATAATGTTGGTTGTATTAAGTTAATTTTAAGTATTGCTTGGGGTCATGAACCAAGAGTTTTCACTTATATGGTGTGAGATGTGTGAAACTGATGTGTATACAAACCCCAAAAATCTACGAGGAATATGTAGAAATATCACTTCCAAGATGCAAATATAATGCTAATAAAAAGAAGTAAAGAACAATAAATATGCTGCAAAATAATTTTTTCTTCGAGAAATAAAATGTACTTGAAGTAAATGAGCAGTGAAAGGAACTAATCAAATGTAGGAAACATACATGGGGTATCAACCACAAAGCTCGACTAGAACGAATCACAAACCAAGTAAGCGAGATCTCAAAACATACCAAGGGGCTGCAAAAGATCAGATCTGTATAGAAACAAGCCAGGTTTAACAAAGACAAGGGGCCTGAAACAGGGATCTTAAGCACCAAAATAGACTAAAAAACTGAAGGTCTCACCTTTCGGTGGAGCAAGTGTGATCGTGGTCGCATTGAATAGAGAAACAATCGTGATCAAAGCTGAAAAATAGTTGACAGTTCCATGTCATGCAAAATAGAAGATTAAGCGTGACAAGTCGCTCAAAATCGAGTCACAGTAGCGACTGGGATCACTCTGATAGTCGAGAGAGGAGCGATCTGGGTTTATGAGACATGTTTCTCTTATCGAGGAAAAATGCACAACCTGGGTCATGCTTATCAGGAAAAAAGGTGAGTTTGGGTCGTAGCTTTTGGCCGGATAGGTGCGACTCAACCCGAACGAGATTTTTTTTAAAAAACAGATAGGCAGTCAGGGCTAGGGGGTAGGAACTAAAGCAATACTGGTTCATATCTATCATGAGAGGGTCAGATATGTGATGATTGAAGGTAGAAAAGGAGGAAAAACCAATAGAAAAACCTGAAAAAACAAAGATCCATATGGATCGACCGAGTGGAGTCGCCAAAAGTGTAGTGGGGATTTCTCCCTGACTATGTGCAAAAGCACCAACCTTAGCTCATCCAAAGCATAAGGAAGAGTTCAACAATAACAAAAGAAATAAGACATCAATAATTTTTTTTTAGGGTTTTCACATATATAAACTAAATAATGCATAAAATAAAATAAAAATACCTTTTTTGAAAATGGGCCACCGTAGCTGTCCTTGGAAGTGGTTCCGCAGCTCCATGGTTTGGGTCTCCAGTCTCTTCCACAAATTGTTGTCAAATGGGGGAATGGATCCAAATGCGTACCGAGTGAACTCAATGCCATGGGAAATGGTGTGGAAAAAAATGGGAATAATGGCCGAAAAAGTATCTGATGTGACTGAGAGCAAATGGAAAAAAGTAAAAGTGCTTCTCGAATGGCCAAAAAGTGTTTTGGAGGAGTCCTTCACAATATCTTTATAGAATGGTCTTAGGGTTTTTGAACCATGGTATTTATCTATGGTTTGTTGACCCATTCTCATTTTTAGGGTTTTTGACCATTTTTTGGAGAGAGTGGGGATAAATCACAATCAATGCTCATCATCCCTTCATTGATGGGAATGAATAATGATGTTTTAGACTTTTTTTAGTGGAAATACAATTGTGAAGGTCAAAATGAAGGACATAATGGTGGGAATATGATGTATGGTATGGTTTAGACCATGGAGATATAGGTGAACACTTTTTTGTGTCAACAAGTACCGAACCAGCCCAAAATGGTTTGAAGTTCTGGTTTGGACCGAAAAACCCCCAGACCTAGATTGATTGGTCAGTTTTTTCGGTTCCGGTTTGGTTCCCGCAACACTAATCCATATTCCATACTACTTTATACATAGCCATTGGAAATTCTCTTTTCAAAGCATGGTATTTTTATGGAGTTCCTAACCATTTAGATCTTAATTTTGGAGATTCTAGAGTGTAAGAAGTAAGAGCTTGGATCTGAACATATAAAATCACCTAAGAGACAATTAAGGACAAGTTGCAAATAGTACCAAATAAACCAAATATGTGTAGAGGATTGATGAGTAGTTATTTATTTCTTTGGTGATTATTGAGGGAGAGTTTCTTATAACACTTGATTGCAGGAGCATTCATTGAGACAAGCATATGTTTCATTCCCATTCCTTTGTTTAGACCCATGATTTTTATGATTTTAGTTGTGGTGCACATAGTTAGAGATTTGTTATGGTCATCAATATGATGAGAGACATGAAATAAATGAGCATGTGTGGGATGAAGCTGTATTGTTAGTCCTTGGACTAAATTGCTTGAGGACAAGCAATCTTAAGAGGGGATTATTTGTCATGTTTCCAATTTTTTCTATGGTCCAAGACATAATTTTAGCCTAAGTCACCTAGGTTAAAATTATTAAACTAATGACTAAGGGTGGAAATTTTTCTAAGTAGGATGTCTAAAGGTGTAATAAAAGATTAATTGGATCAATGTGAGCCACATGAAGATATAAAAAGTCCCAATTCAAGTTAATAAGGAGGAAAATTCATTAATTACTTAGGATTAATTTTGGACAAGGAATTATTTAGTTAGGAAACTAATAGTTTTTAATGTTGAGATGGTTTAGAGTTATTTTTATTTTCATGAATAAAATAATATTTGGATAAGTGTTGAGGATTATGTGGCCAATAGGGTGCATATGGGATAAGATATTGATCATTAGAAATCTTGACAAAAGGAAAAGTTAAAAGAAAGCATATAAAACTAGAAATCAATGAAAAGAAGGAAATTGGATAAAGAAAGGAAAATATTGAAAGTGGAAAAATGGTAGAAAAGTAGTAAAATCATAAAATAAGTGGAAAATTAAACTAATATGGTGAAAGCAAGAAAAATAAGAAAAATACAAAAAAGCAAGAAAGTAGCTCCAAAAGAAGGAAAGTAGTTCAAAAGAAGAAAAGACAAGACTTTCCATATTTTTGTAAGAAGGATTTAGAAGGAAATACCAAAAGCCATAAAGAACCAACTAAAGCTACAAGGTCAAAATTTATCCGAGGAGGGTGCATTAGATGAGATAAGGAAGGTCAACCTGAGCTAACAAATTGCCAAAGACTTCTCAAACATGATTGGTTCAAATTCCTAGAAAGTAAGGCCTGGAAGGAGCAAAAAACAAGCTAGATAACTTATACAAGAAGCTAACAAGTTTATAAAAGAGGGAGGATTCCCACATTCATATCATTTGACAATTTAAGCTTTGTATTGAGAGGTCTAAGTAACTCATACTTGAGACATGTTCCCCTAGTCACAACTGAGAGATGTTCCCCTACTTCTCTTTCACTAGGATGTGTAGATGATGGAATTAATATATTTTGAATAGTTTTATTGTAGGTTTTGAATATGATTCTGGTTTTATTTGAGTTCCAGAGAAAGCATTGTGAATCCTCCAATTCAAATTTAGTGTGTTTTCCAGTCATTCTCCAAGATGGGGGTTTTGTGCTGAATAATGTCAAGTATGAGCCTATTCTAAAATGAATTTTGAATGATGGCTTCTGTAATTTCTGTAATTTAAATATTATGAACTTATTACAAAGCTTCCATAATTTCATGGTTTGATGTTTACTTCATTTTCCAATACCTATTCTAGAATTGCTTCAAATTTGACTAGTCTTCAGTGTATTCGCAATATTGGATCTTCTGCACAGTAAAATTGTGTTCTTTCAATTCCTAAAGTTAATTAACATATTAATGAACACATACCATACTTTATTTTTCATATTTTATGGCATCCTAGGCTATTTGGCATGCCTGGAACTAAAGCTAGTTGTGTAGTATCGATTTCCAGTTTTACTTGTTTGACCTCCCAACTGAGCCAGATTATACCTATACCTTCGTATTTGAACCATAAATGATTAGGGATAGTAAAATTAGCCTACTCCAAGTCTATATAAACATATTAGATGCACCAGGAGCCTCTAGTAATCACATAAATCCCATTTTAGGAGTGACGAGTCTAGTAAACGTGACCATTTTATAGTGTATGGACTCCTTGCATATACCTACATACTTCTAAGTCTCTAATATGTTCTTTTAAGACCTTTAAGTAACTGTTGTAGAACCATCCTCTGATTTGGGTTGGGAATTTTAAGCCAAAATTGGTGATTTGGCGAGGGGAAAACTAGTCTTGTTTTTGCTTGTCTCCTAGCTAGTGTGGCTAACATCCAAAAATGTACACTAAATTTAAGGAAGTATATTTTTAATCATATTGTTAAAGGTGAACTGTATGTGCAAATAAAAGGAAAATTACAACAATTTTTTTTAGAAAAGAGGTATGAATGTTATCATTTGGAAGTTGATGGACTTCTTATTTATAAAAACAATTTATATTCCAAATGTGGTAGACTCAAGAATAATTGTTATGGATGATATCCATAAAATTCCATATTCCAGTCACCCGGGATACTAGAAAATTATTTCTACATCCACGAAGGAATATTTTTGACTGGAAATGAAAAAGGACATTATTCCATCATTGTTGTGGTGGATAATGTAATGTCCCCTTCACCCAATCTGGCCAATAGGAGGGGACACTAACTAAATACAAGATTCCAAATTTCACCCCAAAACCAATATATTATGGTTTCCATATCTTAAAATACATGTGCAAACACATAAAATAAATACACAACAAAAATAAAATTGATACACACACACATCTAGCATACATATACTGGCATAATCATCACAAAGATCAATTAAAAACATTGCATACTGAAAGAAAAGAGAATAATTATATTTAAACAACATATATCCAAGAAACTAACTATGTAAGAGATATTTTCCATCCAATCGTAGGAACTCTATCCATCCTATACTCTTTTTACTAAGAGGCCACCCCCAAGTTAGGCTATGAGGCCACCAGGGTGAAGAAAATACCTGCAGTCTTCACTATCTCAGACCAAAACCCATACTGCACTCTATGATCATCCAAATTCAAATACAGATCTCTACATGGACCTTAGTCTACCACCACAACCTTTTCTCCCACACAACACCCTTCTATGCTTAGGCATCCCCTTCATCGATCCATGGTTTTCTTTGGCGATCCATCTTTCAAGGTGATTTCGATGTGTGCATAGAAGGAGGTCATTCTAATGTCTGTTGTTAGAGAACCACCTGCAACTTTAATTCATGGTTTCTCAAGCATCTATGAGCAGTAGAACTCAATGGGAAATGGTGCCTATCTTTCCCAACCTCTCTGCTTACCTATAACCATCAATATTTCCTTCCAAATATGCAACTTTGTCCCTAAATTCAAATTTATGGGTTATACACAGTATGGTAGTGGTATGGACCAACAATGGAGAGCTCTACATAGTGTATATCTACATGTCAAAATGAGAGAATGGGGGTTTACTCCAAGGTAAATGAGATCATGGTGACAAGGAAAATGATACAGCTTTTGATAATAAACGAAAGGACTCTTTGCAGCTGCATACTATCTCTTGGTAGTTGATAGAACTGACATAAAAGTGTAGTCAGTCCCATGCTTCAATAACTGCATGGGTTGAATGTTCCCACCAACCTCACACATGCATTCAATGATTGGAAAATAATAAAAAAATATATAGTTTGATTATTTAAGGCACATGAAACATTTTGGATGAGTTCTAAGGTTGACACTTGGTAACAAAATATTTTGTCTTCGATACACCCCCTTTCCTCTTCCCCTTTGGTGGAATCATAGCCCCTCTAGTGCTCTTTACACAACCATGTTGGAAAATTTTATTATTTATGCACATAATATTCACATATATTTTTGAGTTGGCATAACAAGACAACCATATGGTCCAGATAACAATATATACATATTCCTAGCCCTTCACTAGTCAAGCCTTGGCCTTGAGCTCTGCACTAGGAATCTATACTAGCATAATTACACCATTTACATAATTTTGGTTGAATAAATTCCAAGTCAAAACCGAGGGTATTATAGATAAATGATCAAAGGAAACACATTTTATACCGGTTAAATCCATGTATTAAACAGACGCCATTGCAAATATTTTCATGAAGGAAATTTTTAGATTGCATGGATTTCCTAAGGCAATAATTTCAAACATGGATACCAAGTTCACCGCAAATATTTGGAATAGTATTTTTGCAGATTTGGGTACACAACTAAACTGTAGTACTTCCTATCATCCACAAATAGATGGGTAAACAAAAAGAGCAAATCAAGTGCTTGAATACATGCTTTGCATGTATGTGATGGACAAACCATCCAAGTGGGAAGAGTATATATATTTGGTAGAGTTTGCATATAACAATGGGTAACAAGCATCATTGGGAATGAGTCCATTTGAATCTTTCTATAGTAGAAGGTGTAGAACCCCAGTTACTTGGGATAATCCCATGAAAAAAATTACACTTGGGCCAAAATCACTTAAGTAATTGGAGCATGAGGTTGCAAAGATTAGGAAAAATTTAAAGGAATCCCAAGATAGATAGAAAATCTATGCTAATTAGAATATAGTGCATAGGGAGTTTCATATTGGGGATCATGTTTACCTCTAAGTGAGGAAAAGGAAAAATTCATTGAAGCTTGGAAGTTGTGCTAGTATATCATGAAGATATCGTGGGCCATTTTAAGTGCTTGAGAGGATAGGGCTAGTTTCATATAGAATTGCATTTCTTGCTAACACTATAGCTCATAATTTTTTTCATGTTTCTTTACTTAAGAAATATGTACATGATCCTAACCATGTGAATGATTGGGATGTTATCCAGGATGAACTAGAATGAGAGTTTGAAACTGAGCCACTATGTATCCTATACAGGAATGTGACATTGCTTCAAAACCAATCTATCAAATAGGTAAAGGTGCAGTGGAAGCACTTTGGTCCCGATGAGGCTACGTGGGAGTTGGAGGATGCCATGAAAGAGGCATATCCATTTTGTTTTAATTTTTAGATAACACTGGGGACAATTTCATTCCAATGGGGAGAGGATTTTAATACCCCCAATTTTGACTTGGAATGTATTTATCCAAAATTATGTAAATGGTGTAAATATGCTAGTATGGATTCCTAGCGCATGGGATAGAATTTCGCTTGATAAGAGAAAATATCTGGAACCACAAAGTATTGTGTTAACACTCATATTTTCCTTGGTCTGGATCAAAGAAACCCCAAGTAACCACAAACCGCTTTTGGGTTGGAATCTAGCCTCTTTCAACCCAAAGAGGGCTCTCTCTGATATTTTAGTCACTCTAAGGTCACTGTAACAACTAATTATGCAATAAAATAATGGTTAGGTTTCAAAATGGGACAATGATTGATAAATTAATAATTTGTGGCTAGACAAATGAGGGAAATATTCCATTGGGAAATGGAGTCAATAAATAAATACTTGTTTAAGCTGCAAGAGATTGAGGTTTGAATAGAACAATGACAGATGCAGGGTAGACATCATTTTCTCATACATTTAGGCATTGCAGGATGGTAATATATTAAAAAATACAATCCATTAAAACAAAGCATTTTACAAGGATTAATTATGTAATAAATTTCGAAGAAAAAATAAAAATGTTTGAATCCAATTCCAATTAAAGGATGAATTCCAGTTCACATACTCTCACTCAAACATGAAAGAACAATACAAAATGGAGTGGAAACAGGAAATATAATCACTTAAGAGAGTAAAATACTGAAAAAACAATGCCACAAGAATCTCTGCCTTAGAAAGTTTAAAAATTTCCTCTCTGCAACGTTATTGATATCATAAATTGAAACAATACCCAACAACTACAATGAAAAAGCCTCCTCTTTCCATGAGAGTCGAACCCATTTTCCATCTTTTACATATGAATATATAGAAAAACTCTTGCCCAGTCCCCCAAAGATATATGAGTCATCCTAACTTCCCTTTCTAAAATTAGAAAACTGATATTAAAATCATGACAACTGTATAGCTAATCAATAATTTCTATGAATTAGTTTAACAATAAATAAATAAATATGGAATTGATGCTTTGACATGTTTGGAAGGCTCGAAGATGCTTCCAACTTCCTCCAATTGTACCACTCCTTTAGTTGATATCTAATACTCTTCCACTTGTAGATTCTCTTTATCCTTTAACTGTCGAGTTTGATAACCTCCTTCAAAACAACTCCTTACTCAACATCAATTACATAGTGTACTTTATTAAATATATAACCCATTCAATATCATGGATAATGTCTTCTACTTTGTAAAGCATGGACCTTAATATTTCAGTTTGTTATAATAAGGCAAGAGGATTTTGACCGCAAGCTCAAATCACCAGTCAAAAGACCCACATCATATTTATCACTAAAGTCACAATACTTCTGGTTACTGATATTCTTTATGGAATATGTGTATAAAACATGCGTACAATGTTTGGTAGCCAATGCAAAGGCATATTCAGCAACCACTATTTTTCGGTAGATGTATTAGCAGCCACAAAAACTGATTCACCTCTTTCAATTTGATAAATTTCCTCCTTCTGAAACTTATCCATCTCGAAAGGAAAATCAAGATCCATATTTGGGACATGCTCTAAAAAATGTACTGTGATTTATTCATACTCTACCATGACGGCCTAGACCACTTCCTCCTGTCCATGTTTTTCAAAATTTTCTACTTGTTTTATATTTTCTTGGGCATTAAAGGAATTTCATCCAGAACTCTATCTCCATCCTGAAAATACAACGTTCTTTGCAAGGTCAATACATTTAACCATTTATTTTCCAAGAAAATCTAGATTAACACTAGGGTCAAAGAGACCTAGCGTGTCGACCACATTCAATTCTAGTACAAGCTCTGTATTTGTCGCATTGTCTTCAATTTCAATAAATAGACAAGATTTAAACCTTCATCTTCATCTTCATCTTCATAATCATCATCATCATCATCATTACCATCGTCATCACCATCATCATCATCATCTTCATCATCATCATCATCATCATCTTCATCATCATCATCATCATCATCATGATCATGATCATCTTCATTATCATCATCATATTCATCATCATCATCATCTTCATCATCATCATCAATATCGTTGCCATCATCATGATCATCATCATCATATTCATCATAATCATCATCATCATGACCATCATTTTCATCTTCATCATCATCATCATCATCATCATCGTCATCGTCATCTTCATCATCATCATCATCATCATGTTCATCATCATCGTCTTCATCATCATCATCATCATCAATATTGTTGCCATCATCATCATCATCATTTCCATCATCATCATCATCATCATAATCATCATCATCATCATCATCATTGTCGTCGTCGTCATCATCGTCATCGTGGTTGTCGTCGTCATCGTCGTCATCACCATCATGATCGCCATCTTCATCATTGTCAACATCATCATCATATTCATCTTCATCATCATCATCATGTCATCATCATCCTCATCATCATCTTCATCAACGTCAACATCATCATCTTCATCATCATCATTGCCGTCATGTTCATCATCATCATCATGTCATCATCATCCTCATCATCATCTTCATCAACATCAACATCATCATATTCATCATCATCATTGCCGTCATCGTCATCATCATCATCATGTCATCATCATCCTCATCATCGTCTTCATCAACATCAACATCAGCATCTTCATCATCATCATTGCCGTCATCTTTATCATCATCATCATCATCTTCATCTTCATCATCATCATCATCATCATCACCATGTTCATCATCATCATCATCTTCATCATCATCATCAATATCGTCACCATCATCTTGATCATCATTGCCATCATCATCATCATCGTCGTTGTCATCACCATCATGATCATCATCTTCATCATCGTCAACATCATCATCATCTTCATCTTCATCATCATCACCATGTCATCATCATCATCATCATCAGCGTCAACAACATTATCTTAATCATCAGCATTGTCGTCATCTTCATCATCATCATCATCATCATCATCATCATCTTCAACATCTTGATCATCATCATCCTCATCATCAACATCATCATCACCATCATCATCATCATCATCATTGTCTTCATCATCTTCATCATTGTCAACATCACCATCATCATCGTCGTCATCATCATATTCATCATCATCAATATCGTCGCCATCATTAGTATCATGATGATGATGATGATGATCATCATCATCATTTCCTTCATCATAATCATCATCATCTTCATCGTTGTCATCGTCGTCATCATCACCATCATTGTCACCGTTAACATCATCATCATCATCGTCATCACTGTCATTGCCATCATCGTCGTCAACATCATCATCTTCATCACCATCATTTCCATCATCATCATCATCATCATCATCATCATCATCATCATCATCATCATCATCATCATCATCACTTTCATCATCATCATATTCATCTTCATCTTCATCATCATCATCATCTTCATCATCATCATTGTCGTCAACATCATCATCGTCATTGTCGTCAACATCATCATCATCATCACCATCATTGCCATCATCATCATCGTCAAAATCATCATCTTCATCATCATCATTTCCATCATCATCATCATCATCTGTTAGATTTTTATCGTTTAAGAAATATGATCTTAGGATCTTGTCTGAGAGAATAACATGCACAACAATCAATCACAAGAGACAATAGACACAAAGATTTATCCTTGGGAAACCATAAAGGAAAAACCCCGCAACTTCCTCAGAGATAGAATGAGCACCAATGGTAGCAGTAAAACCCAAAGACAGAAAGATGATCTCCAACAGTTGTTATCTCTCTCTCTTGAGCGAGCTTCTTCTCTCTCACCTATGTGCTATAGCTATGTGTGTGTGTGTCAAATAGAGAGGCTCACTCTCTATTTATAATAGTTTTCGACTTGACAATTACTTACCATGGCCGACTTCTCTATGAGAGTCTAACAACCCTAGTGCCCCTCAACTGTGGAGAATCCCCCCCCCCTAATCAACAAGGAGGGTTAACCTCAACTCAATTGTGGGGCCTATTGCCCTGAATTACAATAGAGGATTAACCTCATTGACTTTACATGACTTTATTATATTAATGATTCTCTCGATAAGAACATCAGGGTACAATGAAATACAAATGATTCTCCTGATAGGAACATCGGGGTACAATATATAAAATATACAAGTGAATACATTCCAAATTTACAAATACATCAACACTCCCTCTTAAATAGGAAGGTATTCTCTTGACACAACTCATCAACACAAGTCTTCTTCTCTGGATCGTCATCAAAGTTTGATCATCACTGGATCATCATCAAAGCTAGATCATCACTGGATCATCATCATAATCACTGCTTCCTCTATCTTGATCAAATGGTGCTATCTCTCAATTATTCTCATCACAGGAAGTTTTATAGAGCCAACCCTTTTTCATGTTGGTTGTAGGCCTAGCCTCCATGTAGGTCTTCCTCTACAGAGCCAGTCCTTTTTCATACTGGATGTAGGCCTCCACATAGCCAGTTCTTTTTCATATTGGATGTACCTCCACAGAGCCAATCCTTTTTCATACTGGATGTGGGTCTCTACAGAGCCAGTCCTTTTTCATACTGGATGTAGGCCACTACAGAGCCAACCCTTTTTCATGCTGGATGTACTTCCACATAGCCAGTCCTTTTTCATACTTGATGTGGGTCTCTATAGAGCCAGTTCTTTTTTATACTGGATGTAGGCCACTACAGAGCCAACCCTTTTTCATGCTAGATGTACCTCCACAAAGCCAATCCTTTTTCATATTGGATGTGGGTCTCTACAGAGCCAGTCCTTTTTCATACTGGATGTAGGCCACTACAGAGCCAACCCTTTTTCATGCTGGATGTACTTCCACATAGCCAGTCCTTTTTCATACTGGATGTGGGTCTCTATAGAGCCAGTCCTTTTTCATACTGGATGTAGGCCACTGCAATTTTATCTGACCATGGGAGGCCTCATCTACCACCATGTCAGAAGGGCACTGCTCTTACATCTGACCATGGGAGGAACCAATCCTACCACCATGTCAAAAATGCACAACACTTACATCTAACCATGGGAGGCCCCTCCTACCACCATGTCAAAAAGGCACAACACTTACATCTAACCATGGGAGGCTTGGCCTACCACCATGTCAGAAAGGCACAACACTTACATTTGACCATGGGAGGAACCAGTCCTACCACCATGTCAGAAAGGCTCATGGACTCATCAACTCCCCTTAAAAGGAACCTCGATCTAGAGAACACCAAGATTCTCCCTAAAGTACTCAAACTTCACTCTAGCCATTTCTAGCATAGAATCACATCAGGGCTGATTACGTCCAAGGATAACCTGCGAGATTTTCCAGGAACTATTACATCCGAGGACAACCTACATGAATTTCTATGTCTGAGCAACCTACAAGCTTAGCAAAGATTTTATTCTCAAACAATCTGTCTCATCAGCTAAGCTAGAACTCCCTCTTTCGAGAGATATCGATCTGGATCACATACTAGAGCTTCACTTCTCCTCTCTGCATCATAAAAAAATGCAAGTCAGATCAATCAAATCAAATTGTAGTTTTCAAAAGATGTGGAAATTGAACCCAGTGATAGAACAATAACACTCACAACAATTATCAATTGTACATGCAAAATCACTCACAAAAGAGACTGAATATGGAGCTGAACACTAAACTGTATGAACTCAGTGTACAATAGCCAACCCTGTAATAACATAGGCTGCTATATTAAATAATTACATAAGGGATTCGAATGCATGAGGAGGAAATTCGAATCTAGTCAAAAGCAGGCTTACTAAAATTAAGCAATTCCCCCATAGGTGCATAAAGTAGTTTCCAAATCAGCTAAGGAGCTCACGAATTGGAAAAATCACTTAGGCAAGATAAAAGGTGATGGAAGGACAACTCATACATGCTTTTCATAGGAGAAAAGAGTGGAGGATGTGGAGGACAAAAAACTAGTTAACCTCACCTAGTCAAACTTTCCCAATTGCCTTAAAGCACTGAAAAAACAGGCAATAAAGCAGAAAAAGCAGAAGGGCACCTAGGAGGCCAGGAATAAAGTAGATTTGATTCCTTGAGGTTTCCCAAGCGCTCCATGAGTCAAAATAGACAAGTTTGACCACTATGGATAGGTAGATGACAACTTGCATAAGGTGGAATCATGAAACTAGGCAAATAAGACAAAAATGATTAATTTAATGTCTAAGGTAGCTAACTATGGGTTGATTATTCTAACACCCCCCCTTAAGCCTGACTTATGAGTAATATATCAGAAAATTATAGGGCCTAGCAACAAGGCTTAGTCACCCTTTACATACTGCATGTCCATTTAAACAAGGAAAGAGGCAAAAACCACATGGGAAAATCCTCCCTTAAACATGGACTGTAAAACAAAATTTGGAAATCTTGTCTTCACGCATGCTTCACAGCATGATCAGAAATCCCCAACAGTGATTTGAGATTGCTGAAGGTCTTCTCACAAAATTCTTTGGTGAAGATATCAGCTACTTGTTCTGAAGATGAACAGAAGAGTAGGTGAATGGTACCATCATGCACAAGCTCTCTGATGTAGTGCATATGGATCTCAATGTGTTTGTCTCTCTACTTCTGAACTGGATCATTGCAGATTCGAATGGTACTCTGGTTATCATAGTAGATGGTAGTTGAGTACTTTGATTCGAAGCCACACTCTCCAACTAACCCTTGCAACCATAAACATTGAGTTGCTGCATTTACAACTCCTTTGTACTCTGCTTTTGTAGATGAGAGTGCAATGGCACTTTGTTTCTTGCTTGACCAGCTGATTGGCCCTTCTGCAAGCATGAACACATATCCTGATGTGGACTTTCTATCTGTGCTATCACCTACCCAATCACTGTCAGTAAACCCAATCAAATAAAGATCATATTTTGCTTTATAGAAGATCCCATGTGTCCTTGTTCCCCGAACAAAGTTAAGGATCCTTTTGGCTGCTTTCCAGTGGATCTCATGAGGCTGATCCACGTATCTAGAAGCCACACTTACTGCATAAGAAAGATCAGGTCTAGTATGTGTAAGATACAAAAAACATCCAATCAATTGCCTATACGGTGTATTTTTTACCATAGGTGAAGAATTAGCTTCTTCCAACTTCACTCCTGAAAGGAAAGGAGTCTTTCTTGGCTTGCAATCCTTCATTTTGAATTTGTTCAGCAAATCCAAGGCATACTTGGACTGGTGCACCTTGATTCCAGCTTTGGTTTGAGCAATCTCAAGCCCCAAGAATTGGCTTAAGAGCCCCAAATTTGTCATGGAGAAGGCTTGGTTCATTGCACCCTTCAAGGAAGCAATCTCATCCTTTGAGCTTCCTGTAATGAGAAGGTCATCAACATATAACACAATGATAATTAATGAACCATTAATTAACTTCAAATAGACATTTGGATCTGATTTTCACCGAAAAAAATTCAGTGATAGCAAGAAGCTATCAATCTTAGCATACCAAGCCCTGGGGGCTTGCTTTAGCCCATACAATGGCTTTCTCAACCTACACACAAGAGATGGGTTAGTAGCAAATCCTTGAGGCTGATGCATGTATATATATTTAGTGAGATCTCCATTCAGGAAGGCACACTTTACATCCATGTGATGTACCTCCCATTGCTTTGAAGCTGCAATGGCTAAGGCTAGCCTGATGGAGTCCATCTTTGCCACTGGTGCAAAGGTCTCATTGTAATCTATGCCATGAACCTGTGAGTAGACCTTGGCTACCAATCTGGCCTTGTACTTCAGAGGTGAACCATCAGCAACAAATTTGGTCTTATACACCCACTTACAATGAACTAGCTTCCTCCCTGGGGGAAGATCCCCTAGCTCCCAAGTGTTGCTCTTCTGGAGTGAGATGAACTCTTCATTCATGGCTGCTTGCCATCTTGGATCTCTTGCTGCATATTCATATGTCTGAGGATCTGATTCCACCATCAGATAGCATTTCTCAGCAAACATAGGATCCTTCATGCACAGAGCACTCTCAAATTGAGATCTAGTCCTCCTAGGGTCATTGGGATCCCCAGCTAGCTCTCCTGCTGCATGAATGGTATTGGCTGCCCATTTTGGCCTTGTAGGGCTGTTAGGATCTGCAATAAACTCATCACTATCAGACATATCAGAATCAGCATGTTCAACAATCTCTTCACTTACTTTCAGAGGATTTGGTGGCGAAGAGGCTTCTCCAACTTCCACTGCTGCTAGGGGTTCTTCTTGAAACTGAACACACCTTTCGATGAAGGATTTTTTTGTGCTCAAATTTATCAGCTTGTATGCTTTTGAATCTTTAGAGTACCCAACAAATAGACACTCTTGGCTTTGGGGCTGCAAAGCCTTCCTCTTTTTTGTTGGAATTCTAGCCCAAGCCCTTGAACCAAAAATCCTGAAATGGGTCACATCTGGCTTGTGCCCACTCCATGCTTCCAAAGGAGTCATACCATCAAGATTTTTATGAGGCACCCTATTCTGGATATAGGCTGCATATTTGATAGCTTCAGCCCAGTACTTTGGTGGCAAAGTTTTGGCCTCCATCATGCATGTTGCCATCTCCTTCAGTGATTTGTTCTTCCTCTCAGCAACACCATTTTGCTGTGGTGTGTAAGGGATAGAATGTTGCATCTGAATACCTGCATATGCACAATATTGAATAAAATTAGACTTGACATACTCACCACCATTTTCAGATCTGAGGACCTTGAGTTTCCTCCCAGACTGGTTTTTAACCAAAGCCTTAAAGACTTTGAAGAGGCCAAAAACTTCAGACTTGTGTTTCAGGAAGTAAACCCAGCAATACCTGGAAAAGTCATCTATGAAATTCAATGCATATTTTGCCTGAATCATGGACATATGAGGGAATGGGCCAGCAACATCACTGTGGATCAACTCGAGGGGTGTAGAGGTTCTCTCATGACTAGCTCTCTCAAATTTATGCTCTGGGTGTTTTCCTAGGATACAACCTTGGCAGACTCCTTTGGAAAATTTTATCTTTGGTAACCCTATGACCATCTCTTTTTCACTAAGATCAGAAACATACTTGTAATTTAGGTGGCCAAATCTTTCATGCCAAATCTTGCTTGCCTCATTAGCATGAATCAGAAGAGCAGAGGGGTTTGAGTAGGGTAGGAAGTGTGAGAACATGTATACCTTCGAAGTATGATTTGCAACTCCTTTTGTAATGACTTTAGCACTTGAGATCTCTGTGATCTCAAATTCATCGGGGGAGAATATGACCTTCTTTGGAGACCCAGTGTGGGTCATCTGATAAACTGATAAGAGGTTGGAGGCAAGACTAGGAACATACAACACATTGCTGAACTGACCATGATCAAGATCAATCCTCCCTTTGCCCAAACTTTCAGTGAGAGAGTCATCTCCCAGTACTATTGGTGGACCTTTCGACATGTCAAGTGAGGAGAATGCCTCCTTGGTCGAAACCATATGTCTTGAATCTCCAGAATCAATGATGAAACTAGGTGAGCTTGATGTGCCAGCAACCAATGCATGAACTCTCTCTCTGTCTTCTGAACTTGATCCTCCTTCTCTCTTCTTTGAGATATCTATAAGGGAGATGCCATTCTTCTCCAGGAGTTGGGTCAGCATGTCTATTTTCTTCTTCATGCAGGAGCTCTCAGTATGATTTCCCTTATTGCAGTATGTGCACTTGCTCATTTATCCTTTATTCTTCTTCTTCTGGTAGTTCTTCTTGGAACCTTGTGGCTCCTCCAGAGACTTGTTCTTGTCTCTCTTTTGCTTAGGTGGCTTTTTAAATTTCTTTTTTCTTTTTGAATCCACCCTTGAATCTCCAGCAACCAGAGCTTGGTCTTTGGATGGTTTGATGGTGCCCATCATCACCAGTTTGTCTTGTTCTTGTGTGAGAGATTCCATGAAATATTTAAGGCTAGGCATCTTCCAGGTTCGAGCTGTCAACTTTGTGGCATAGAAGGTCGAAACAAACACTGAATAGTCAGGGCCAAGCTTCGATATTATGGCCAAGACCAACTGATCATCCTTCTTTTTGATCCCATATTGTTTTAGCTGCAAAACAAGTGCTTTGAACTTGGAGAAATAGAGTTGCAGGGATTCAAAGCTATTTGGACTCAGGGATATTAGTTCATTTTCGATTTGATGTTCCCTCATATCATTTGTCTTTCCAAAAATATCAACAATCTTCTCCCATACTTCATTTGGTGATGTCAATCCATCAAGATGGAAAATGAGATCTCTGGAAATACTTAGACATAAGAGACCATAGGCCTCATCCCTCCTGTTGTGCCATTTTATCTTCTCTGGAACTGCATTGGGCTTTGCTTATGTTTACATAGTCACCCTATAGAGGCCTTTCACTCTCAACAGTATCTCCATCTCTGCTTCCCATTCAAATAAATTGAAGGGAGTCAAGATGATCTTCTGAGATTGATCCATAGCTCAAAAATTGTCCCGGCTATCAGTAGAAGGCTCCCAGTCACTGATGTCGAACCTGCAAAACAAATTTGAAAGAGAGAAATTGATCTACAATGGCTCTGATACCATGTGGAAATTGAACCCAGTGATAGAACAATAACACTCACAACAATTATCAATTGTACATGCAATATCACTCACAAAAGAGACTGAATATGGAGCTGAACACTAAACTGTATTAACTCAGTGTACAATAGCCAACCTTGTAATAACATAGGCTGCTGCATTAAATAATTACATAAGGTATTCGAATGCATGAGTAGGAAATTCGAATCTAGTCAAAAACAGGCTTACTAAAATGAAGCAATTCCCCCATAGGTGCATAAAGTAGTTTCCAAATCAGCTAAGGAGCTCACAAATTGGAAAAATCACTTAGGAAAGCTAAAATGTGATGGAAGGACAACTCATACATGCTTTTCATAGGAGAAAAGAGTGGAGGATGTGGAGGACAAAAAACTAGTTAACCTCACCTAGTCAAACTTTCCCAATTGCCTTAAAGCACTGAAAAAGCAGGCAATAAAGTAGAAAAAGCAGAAGGGTGCCTAGGAGGCCAGGAATAAACAAAATTTGATTCCTTGAGGTTTCCCAAGTGATCCATGAGTCAAAATAGGCAAGTTTGACCACTATGGATAGGTAGATGACAACTTGCATAAGGTGGAATCATGAAACTAGGCAAATAAGACAAAAATGATTAATTTAATGTCTAAGGTAGCTAAATATGGGTTGATTATTCTAAAAAAAGAAACATAGTACCTCCCAAACAACCACGCAAGTGGAAACATATTTTTCCTTGGCTGTACTCAGTGCCATGCATGACTCCTTCCTGCTAAACCAAGAGATCATAACTGATATCATACTAAAGAAGCACCTCAAAGTGCTCTTCCTATCAATGGCACTTCCTTCCCAATATGAATCCACATATCCCTCCAGGTTAATTTTCTTATTCATATCATACTTGAGCCCATACTCAACTGTACCCTTCAGGCACCTCACTGCATGCTTTGCAACCATCAAGTGAACATGTCTTAATGTGTTCACAACAAAGCAAGTATCTCGTCTCATATTTGTCAGGTATATCAAGGAACAAATCATCTGATGATACATCATGGCATCAACTGACTCTAATGAAGAAACACTTAATAGCTTCAGGTTCGATGCCATAGGTGTGGTCATGGCCTTGCAGTCCATCATCCTAAACCTCTTCAGGATATCCACTGCATACTTCCCTTTTCCCAAGGAGATTCCATCCATATTCTGCCACACCTCCATGCCTAGAAAGTAGTGCATCATATCCAATTCCTTCATCTCGAACTCAGAAGCAAGTTTCCATATTACAACTTTAATGAGTTCCTCTTTTCTGTCAAGAATAAGTAATCGACATATAACAGGAGAATCACTGGTCATCCATATTCAACCTTGAAGGAAAGGTTGGAATCCACTTTACTCTCAGTAAGCCTAGAGCCATCAGTAAGCTGTCCATCCTTTCGTACCATGTTGAATCTCAGGATATTCTATAGTCACTCCCTCTGAAGTGGAGCATCACTCTCCCTCTTCCTTTCGTAGTCTATGTATTGAAACATTCTATACTAGAGTGACAAGTAGTTTCTCTACTACCAATATTCTATGTATCCATCTAGGGTCACTGGATACCAAGATCCTCTATCTTGAAAACGTTCTTCTGACACCCATCTGTGAGCTTGTCATCCTCTATAGGCTTTCATATTCAACCTTGTAGAAAAGTTTAATATCTTCATCACTCTAGGTGATCTTCAAGCTCCTCATGTATGTGTTATCCCATGGGTGTCTTCTGAGCTCGTACAAGGCCTTCTTTCATTTTCACACATGATTCTGCCTGTCATGTGTCTTAACTTCTAGTGGCTACAAATGTCTCCTCATAGTCTATGTCGTATTTCTATGAGAATCCTCGTGCTATGAATCTTTCCTTGTATCTCACAATGTTTCCATCTACTGCATGCCGAATCTTGTAGATCCATATGGAAGATACTAAAGACTTCCCTTCAGGTCTCGATACCGCATCCTAGACATCATTCTTCTTGAACTGGTACACTCCTTCCCTTTCTTCTTGGCTATTTCTTCATAACTGGGAGGTTCTGCATCAATGATGTTGCTCAACAATGTCACATAACTACATTGTGTCTGAGACCTCTTTCTTTCTTTAAAATTATTGTCATATTATTCTTCATCTTGGATTATTTCTCGAACTATCGTCACTTGTTCTTTGGAACAAGTCTCATTCTTCTTTTCTTGTAGGAGATTGTATGCAATCCTTCCTACAAGTCAAATGCATTAGTTGTATGGTTAGAAACATTTGATAAGGAATATTCATAATGGAAAATTATTATGCATAAATATACAATCATGCAACTATTTTAGCCAATACAACATTCACCCAGAGTCTCACGGAAACTTTCTAGATGCCTTCCATCTCTACCATGACATCATTGAGATTGTGCACTAATCCAATATGTCAGCAAAGAGGTTTCATTCTAGATAAGTAGTAATGAAGAGTTGTATAGAACCATGAGCTACTTACCCATCATATACATATTAGTAGTATACTGTCATTAATGCAAACATTCTATCATGCATAAGACTATAAACAAATCCATAACCAAAAAATATCATGAAATGACAATTGAATACTTATCTTTATTTTTTTCATGGGTAGACTCCTTCTTTCAGCTTCATCATCTTCTTCATTCATAACAACATTTCTTATCCAAATGCTAATATGCATAAGAGGTTCTTCAAGAATTGAGTCCTTCATATTCCTCATCGCTTGAGGGATCTTCTTTGAATCGTGAGATCTATATCTTTAGTTGCTCCCATCTTCTTTTCTCTTATTATGAGTCGAGCTTCATCTTGTGTATTCTCTTCCTAGAGTCTACTAAAGGTAATCACTTCCTTCTGGAATACATTCCTTGAATGAATGAATCCCATGATCCTGGGAGGCCATTAAAGGTGGTTATCACAATTTCTGCCGCCTCTTCTTCTTTGATTTGAGAGACTCTTGTAAAGTATGACTGTATGGTCTCTGCATTTTGGATCTTTACATTCTTCAACTGGTTTCTCAAAGTCATCTTTTGATTTAGGTTCTTTCCTTCAAATAGCTTGGTTAAGGAATCAAACATCTATTTAGGTGTCTTTAGGGAAGACACTTGTGGTATAAGGTGATCCTTGATTGAATCAGCAATGATCCTCTTGGCCTTGACCAAGTTATTCTTGTGTAAGGATTTAGCCTCATCTTTCTCTGGAATTGGAACCTCTCCACTTATGTGGGTGTGTAATTCTTCAAGAACTAGTGAAATCCCATACTTCCATGATCGAAAGTTTTCAGCTTCACCAAGCTTGTCATCAAGCTGGTGTGATAGGTCATTTTGAAATAAGAACCTCAAATGTAAATAACAAAAGATTAGAATTTACCGATTTGAGGTGTCCATCCTGGTTCTG
Source organism: Pseudotsuga menziesii (assembly GCA_001517045.1). Lineage (NCBI taxonomy): Eukaryota > Viridiplantae > Streptophyta > Pinopsida > Pinales > Pinaceae > Pseudotsuga > Pseudotsuga menziesii. The sequence goes on from LPNX011147559.1 coordinate 134,380, forward strand.
GATCTGGTTGATCTAGGTTTGTCAGAGAAACCCTAATTTTCAAAAATTGGAATCTTTTAGATCTTTTTATATAGAAATATAGTCCTATTCAAGGCGATCTATCCAATGTACTCCTTTTTTGAAATCAATGGAGGGAAGATCCCGGAACAGGAAGCCCTAGTTTTCCAATTTATTCTACAAAAATTACTAATATTGTTTCTGTAGTATCTCCAAACCTACTACTCTTCTATGTCTGAAATTTGATACTAAGGTATCCACTTCTGTCCTCTTTCCAACACCACATGTTTGAACAGAATTGGTTTCACCAATTGGGACTTATGTTAGTTTTCCCAAGGTGACTTCTTTTAGGACTGTTCAACATAGAGAACTTGTACAGACTTCCATGTGTCACTGTATCACCTTCAAGATCTAAAACTTTTACCACATAAATTAGAGTACGTTGCCTATTTGGAACATCTTGTGAACTTTCATTTGGAACTTCGTAGCCTGAGATATAGCAATTCTCCCTAGGTGTCCTGTTTAAGGATGAATCCTGGAAGGGGATGGAACCCTGATTTGGAGGAATCATATCTTCCATAATATAGAAAATATGAGGCTAAAAGGTTTACAAAAGGTACATATGGATTTTATATTCTTCTTATGAAATTTTTTGCTCCTAAGCCTTCTTAAATCTCGAGATATAGTGAATGTACCACAACTACCAGTTTTATTATTTTAGAGTTTTTTAGGCCCAAGGTCAAACTAGGGTTTGACTTTCCTAGAGTTTTACTCAACCAAAAACTTTTAAATTGGTCTCTAAGATTTGATTTTGATGAGGAGAGAAATCCTATGCTGGGATCACTCAAAAATTCTTCTTTTGTGAAAAGCCCTAATTTCCTGCAGCAGTAACTGAAAATGCCCGGAATCAACTTCTACTTTGACCAAAAGATGCGCCCTTCAATGGAGAGTTATCCTAGCCTCCTTTTGCTGATGGATTGTATAGAGAGACCCAAAAGGTAAGAATACCTAGAGAGTCTGCAGCTGCACAGTGTCTTCTTCTCAGGTTAGCTCTGATACCATGTTAGATTTTTATCATTTAAGCAATATGATATTAGGATCTTATCTAAGAGAATAACATGCACAACAAACAATCACAAGAGACAATAGACACAAATATTTATCCTTGGGGAAACCATAAAGGAAAAAATCCACAACTTCCTCAGAGATAGAATGAGCACCAATGGCAGCAGTAAAACCTAAAGATAGAAATATGATCTCCAACAGTTGTTCTCTCTCTCTCTTGAGCGGGCTTCTTCTCTCTCACCTATGAATTATAGCTGGGTGAGTGTGTGTGTGTCAAATAGAGAGGTTCACTCTCTATTTATACTATTTTATGACTTGACAATTACTTACTAGGGCCGACTTCTTTATGAGAGTCTAATAACCCTCGTGCCCCTCAACTGTGGGGACTTTTCCCCCCTGATAAAAAAGGAGGGTTAACCTCAACTCAATTGTGGGGAATATTTCCCCGAATTACAACAGAGGGTTAATCTCATTGAATTTACATGACTTTATTATATTAATGACTCTCCCAAAGGAATATCGGGGTACAATGAATTACAAATGATTCTCCCGATAGGAACATCGGGGTGCAATATATAAAATATACAAGTGAATACATTCCAAAGTTACAAATACATAAACATCATCATCATCATCTTCATCATCATCATTGTCATCAACATCATCATCCTCATTGTCGTCAACATCATCATCATTGTCATCAACATCATCATCCTCATTGTCGTCAACATCATCATCATCATTGTTTTCAAACCCATTGTTTTGCCCCACTCCAAACAATATTTATTTTTGTGAACAATGTGCTTACACCTACTGGTAAGTTAAATTTGATCAATTTTAATTTGATGTTCAATGTCTTTGTAGATAATATTGTTTGGCATTTTATTTTTTCAATACTTGATTCCACCCTCAGCATCATCATCATCATCATCATCATCATCGTGTGCTACATGGGGCCAATGATGAATTTATTTATGTATGTGCCAGCTTGGTGTGAAATTTGGCATGGTTATATTAGACACATACATTGAGGGCATGGGAGGGTTTCCAGACTAAAAAATCAACCATCACCATCGTCATCGTCGTCATCATTGTAATCTTCACCATTGTCATCGTCGTAATATTCATCGTTGTCATCAACAACATCATCAGCGTCATCATCATGATCACGATCATGATCATCTTCACATTTCATATGAGGTGAACATGGTGATCACCATCTTCATCATCATCATCATCATCATCATCAATATCATCACCATCATCATCGTAATCATTAACAACATCATCATCATCATCATTGAAAACGTCATCATTATCATCAACATCATCATTGTCATCATCATAATCATCAACATCGTCATCAACATCATCATCATCATCATCATCATCCTCGTCAACATCATCATCATCATCATCATCATCAACATCATCAGCATCAGCATCATCGTCATCAACAGCATCATCAACATCATCATCAACATCATCATCATCATCAATAGCATCATGAATGTCATCATCATCATCATCATCTTCATCATTTCATATTATATCAACATGCTCATCACCATATTCATCATCATCATCAACATCAACATCATCATCATCATCAACATCATCATCAACATCAACATCAATGTCAACATCATTGTCGTCATCATCATCATCATCATCTTCATCATTTCAACATCATCATCAACATCATCAACATCATTGTCAACACCATCGTCATCATCATCGTCATCGTCATCATCATCATCATCATCCACATACTCATCATCCATCATCATCATCATCATTATCATCATTTCATATGATATCAACATGGTCATCATTTCATATGATATCATCATCGTCATCAACATCATCATCATCGTCATTGTCATCATCTTCATTGTTTCATGTATGTTAACAATTTGGTATCATCGTCATCATCTTCATCAATTCATTGTAGGCATTAGGTGAGATTGTAGGGATTAGGGATCGTCATCAGGGATGATTTTTAAGGAACCATACTTATTTAAAAGTGTATAAATGTTGGCGAATATTACCAATTCTTAAAACGGCAACTATAAAATGATTGGTGATATTTTTCAAAAAATATTTTAAGTTCCAAGGATTTTATATCGTTTATATAATAATTTGGCGATTTTAAGGGTGAAAAACTTTTACCCCATCAAAATTGGGTGAAAAAGGGCTTCAAAAAATGCAAAATGGCGAATCTTTTTTGGGAGAAAAACATGGAAAAATAGCCCACTGGGATAAATTCGCCCCTAAAATTATCCCTGATGATATCATCATCATCATTATTATCTTCATCGATTCATATTATATCATAATCTCCATCATCATCATCTTCATCGTTTCATATTATATCAACATGGTAATCACCATATTCATCGTCATCATCATCGTCATCGTCGTCGTCATCATCATCATCATCTTCTTCATCATTTCATTGTAGGGATTAGGTGAGATTGTAGGGAATAGGGATCAGCATCATCCTCATCAACATAATCATCAACATCATCATCGTCATCAACATCATGATCAACTTCGTCGTCATCATCATCATCATCGTTGTCATCATCATCTTCATCATTTCATATTATATCAACATGGTCATTGCAATCATCATCACCATCATTTGTCGCCATCGTCATCATCATCATCAAAATCAACATCATCAACATCATTATCGACATCATCATCAACATCATCGTCACCATCATCATCACCATCATCAGCATCCTCATCCTCATCATCACCATCTTCATTATTTCATATGATATCAACATGGTCATTGCCATCATCATCATCGTCGTCGTCATCATCATCATGTATGTTAAAAATTTGGTATCATCGTCATCATCATCATCATCATCCATTATCCATCATCATCATCATCATCATCATCATCTTCATCATTTCATATGATATCAACATGGTCATCATTTCATATGATATCATCATTATCGTCAACATCTCATCATTGTCATCGTCATCATCTTCATCGTTTCATGTATGTTAACAATTTGGTATCATCGTCATCATCATCATCTTCATCATTTCATTGTAGGAATTATGTGAGATTGTAGGGATTAGGGATCATCATCATCCTCATCAACATCAACATCATCAACATCATCATCAACACTATCGTCAACATCATCAACATCATCATCATCATCATCGTCATTAATTGTTTTGGGTGAGGAAACAAAATAAATTAAAAAAAGTACACCTAAGAATTTTGTAAAAAACAGAGTTTGTATTTTGAGATAAATTGGTTGAAGCATTTGCTATGGAACGACTTGATATCTATATCATGTTAAAGGAATATGTGATGATCTATTATAATAGAGAATTATTGATATTATTCAGGATAATGATATCACTATTATGTCATGCTTATAAGTCTATCCAAGTTTTTGCTGGTATTTTGCTATTATTTGCCATTTTTTTTCCGGCCATGGTGCAGGTAGAACCAAACAGGTATTTATTAGAAATGTATTCCTCTAGCGAGGGGATTTTGGGAAGGCTGGAGGAAAGTGAGACATCCAGTAGGTCTACAAGGTCTAGATCAATTAGATGTCAGAAGATCAAAAGAAAATTCAATAAACACATGACATTTTTTCTCAGAGGAGGGGGGTCATGTTCCTATGATGATGATACAATAGGAGACATCGAGGTGCCCTTAAGGTACAAACACCTAGTGAAACGATGGGTACCTAGGGATCTTCCTCAAGTCAACAATGATTTTTGTGTGAATGAGAGGATATATATAATTGCACCTTCATCATTACATGGATCGGGGTTGTTTTGCATGGATGGCATAAAGGTCGGATACGACAGATGTACAAAATTGATGGAGTATGTTGGACCCTTTTACAGCTACAATGATTGAATGCACCTGGTCCAATATACATGAAGTATTCGTAGATATGGGTTGTTAGAAAATTATTTACAACTGAAAGACAAAGATCAAAATAAAGGAGCAACGTTGTACATTGACGGAAGGCAAAAAATAACTGGGAATATTGCGGGGTTTATAAATAGTACACAACCAAGGTCCACACTTAAGGAACCCAACTGCATATTTGAGGCACATGAAGGAAACCGTGTCTTTGTATGTTCCATTAAATCAATAGTTGTTGGGGAAGAGCTGCCTATTAATTACAATTTGAATAGAGTAGATACAAACACGGTTAGTATGGATGTGGTACATCCAACAATTTACCTAAGCTTTTATTAATTTTTTTAACATATTTGTGATTTTTTTGTTAGCAAATAATTATTATTATTTTTATTAAATTTTCTATGTTGACTTCGTAGGGAGGTGATGGGGGGCCCATCACCCCAGCAGCGGGTGAGAGGAGTACACAATCCATGAGGCAACAGGTATACATCAAAATGCTATGTTTTTAAATTGTTTTAGTGAGTATTTTGGTTTCGTTAGGTAATTTTTAGTATGTTTTTGTGCAGGGTTCTGTCAGGGGCACCTCCCTCACAGTAGATGTTAGTAGACCTACCTCAAGGTGGCACGTATACATCAATATTTCCATTGTAAAAATTTAGGATGGAAAAACATATATGTTGTTATGTTTTTTCAATAATATAATTAGTTTTTTTATATGATCTTTTCTATTTTATATGTAGAGTGTTGATCGGGGAAGCCACCCGACAATTGATCAGACAACTACAGCCTTGGGGAAACATGTAAACATGAATGTAATTCTACATTTTAAATACTTCAAAATTATACACATGTATAACTTGTAGCATAATGTTTATTTTGTTATGTATTTTTTTGTTTATATGTTTGTGTTCATTATGATAATGTTGTCTACTTTTTTTTGCAGGTTGATGATTGGGGAAAGTCCTCAGCTATTGATCATACAACTGGAGCCTCAGGGAAACATGTAAAACTAAATGTAATTATACATTTTAAATACTTAAAAATTGTACACATATAAAACATGTAACATAATATTTATTTTGTTATGTATTTTTTTCGCTTTTACGATTGCATCCATTATAATAATGTTGTATACTTTTTTTGCAGGTGGATAATTGGGGAAAGGCCCCATCTATTGATTAGATCACACCATTGTCTAGGAATTAGGTAAACTTAGATGTAATTCTAGGAATCTATCATGATAGACAATTTTTTTTAATATAATTTTTTGCGCAGACTATTGCTTCAACAACTAAGCAATGTTTTATATATTTCTGTTGCAGACAAATGATTCAGTTTATGAAACAACAACTCAACAATATTTAGATTTTGATGTCTACCAGTTTTCAATGATGCTGACATTGGTTCTTCTATAGACCAGTTGAAGGTGCTACAGAAGACCTTGAAAAAACAACATGAGGAAATGGTTCGTATGGTATTGACAGTTCCACAGAAATACGAGATTAAAAAAAAGGTTCAATTGTTGATCCATAGATGTTAGTCCTTGAAACTAAGTTGTGGAATCATAATGTAAATTCATTTAGAACTTTATACTTTATAATTTTATATGATAGCGAGCTTATAATACAATGGTTTGTGTTTATAGGATATTTTGCAACCTCGCGCTGGTGGTGAAGGTGACGATGGTCCCAGTGACCAAACCACTCCACGTGCACCACATATTGCACCCTTTTTATCCAATAAATAGTCGACAACACACTTTGCGACACCCCCGAGGCCAGCAGAGGGTGCAGTCAATGTTGTCCGACCCACAACAAATCGTGTAGAAGAAGGGGTGGAGGCAGTGTTTGATACTAATACTGATGTTGAAGCAGCATTTCCTAGATCTTCTTATGTCACTAGCACGGGTTCAACAGTGACAACATTTTTGGTGAACGAGGAACTCGTTCCAATAAATATAGAGAAGATTATGAGTAATTATAGATTTTTCAATTTAGTTTTTATAATTTGTTTCTAATATACCGATAATTTTTTTTGATGTTGAGTAATGATGGCATGATTGTTTTGCAGGAAATGATGTATTTTATAAAAATATAAATAACTTGGCCTTGGATATCTTCAGGCCCACCATCCACACAAGGTGGGATAGCTAACCAAAATCTTTAAAGGATGAGCTTACTAATCGGTTGGTTGGCCTGTTCGACAAAGATACCTTTGATACATTGAAGGTCCTAAAGAAGGTTTGACAACATCTGAATATTATCCAAGACCAATATAGGGTTCACCTAGAAAAGAAACCTAGGTATGAGCTCCCTCCGATGATTCCATCACAGGAGTGGAAAGCCCTAGTGAAAGATGGAAAAAGAAGGGTCCGAGAAAAGCAGGAAATATACCACCATGCACAGGGAGGTATTCAATACATTCCACAATGTAATGGTAAGACTTATTATTAATCATTTTTATATTGAAATTGGAACATCGACTAACGTAATTCAACACTTGATTAGGCTGTTAAACACATCAAAGGCCACAAAGGAAACACCAGAGAAAATTGGTCAACACAAGCTTGGCCCTGGTGGTTATTCGAACTTGGCAGCATGTTTTGTAAATATTGGAAAACCTGATACTGCATCCAAATAATAAATATAAAATTATTTTCATTTTTTTTCAGGTGCAAAATGTAAAATTAATGGCATTATGCAAATATGCAGGCCGACCAATTCAAAGAACTTCCCACTCAAGAAGACTTGAATCTTGGCTTCCAACACGGCTTTGAAGCTATTGTTGAGTGCCGAAGAAGCTTGTCTAGGCATACACAATCTTATACTGATCCATCTGGTGCACATGTATATAAAAGATATATAGTTTGATGAAACTTTATTAATTCTCATGCAATTTTTCATTATAAAAAATTAACATAAACTATTTATTCTGTTTTGAGCAGGAAAGTAATGATCCCGCTAATGTTGAGGATGTACACCAACCAGTTGAAGATCATGCTTTGATTCCTGGTAATGAATTTATTAATATGGTATTGTTTTGTATAGATAATTGCAGATGATGAACATTAATTCTTATTCTCCACAATTCAACTACAGAGCATGTAGATGCAGGTAACGATGAACAGGTTGGTCCTGGACAGGATAATGATGAACATGATGATGTTCCCATGCCAGGTAAAAAAACACCTTTGTAATGTTTTTTTAAATGAATTACTTATAATTATAAAAACAAAAATAAATTAATGAAACATTTTCACATTATTGCAGCAATTTCGAGCCCCTCACCGGAAGTTCAACCTGACAAGTAATCTACTAGGGAGACTGATCAACAAATTTCGAAAGATGCGCTTCTTTCTAATTATGTAAAGAGAATAAAAGTAAAAAACAAGTTATTGAAGAAATTTTGAGTAATTATTTTTTGCGCCGAGAGGTGCTCCACAGCCCGGTATGGGGGAGATCTTGTAATGTTACGTAACGTTAAGTAACTTTATGTAACGTTAAGTAACGTTATTTTTATTAATAAAAAATAATTTTTTTAATTATAGGACAAAATAAATGTCGGCCAAAAACAAAACCTAATATGGGAGAGATGTTGTAATCTTCCTACCCAACAAAACAATAAAAAAGTAAAAATTTAATTATCCGTAAAAAAATATGGGTGAGGAAAAAAACACAATATGAGGGAGATATTGTAATGTTTTTACTTAACAAAATAATAAAAAATGTTGGCCTTGCACATGGTTTTAAAACCATAAGCCATGTGCATGGTTTTAAAACCATGTGCACATGGTTTGCATATGGTTTTTATGCACATGGTTTTAAACCATGGTTTTAAAACCATGCACATGGTTTATGGTTTTAAAACCATGTGCAAGGCCTTTTACACAACCCATCGTTTTATTGTACATGGTTTAGGAGGGCCTTGCACATGGTTTTAAAAACATGTGCAAGGCCTCCTAAACAACCCATAGTTTTATTGTACATGGTTTAGGAGGCCCTTGCAAATGGTTTTAAGACCATGTGCAAGGCCTCCTAAACAACCCATGGTTGTAGGAGGTCCTTGCATATGGTTTTAAAACCATGTATGAGGAAATGTTGTAATGTTAGTTCATAACAAAATAAAAAATAATAAAAAATATTATATGTGGGCCATAAATAATATTAAATATTAATAATAAAATATTATATGTGAACCTTAAATAAAAATATGTGTCTTTTGATTTGAATCAAATCAATGGATACCTACAAAGAGATTTGATCTCTCTTGGCGCTTGATAGAGCCTAGGATTTGGATCTACGCTGGTTATAACACAATGTAGTGCATGGTTTTTTCCGCTATTTAATGAATGAATGGTTAAATGAATTCTTTAATGAAAGGTTTACTGAATGTTTTTAACGGTTATTGACTGAATGAATGGTTTATTGAATGATTTAATGAATGGTTTAATGAAATTTGTTTTCAGCTATTGAGTGAATTAATTTGTAGTAAATTGTTATTTGCAAGTAGATGCATTGGGGTTGGGGAGTTGATAGTGATGTGAGGGGGGAAGGGGCCATAAGAGATTCCACCTTCATGTGGTTGGTCCTATTTAGTAGATAATATTAAATTATTCTTTAAACAAAGAGGAGCTCAATGAATGGTAAGGAAGTATACATTAAAAACAATTATTTATATAATTGTAGTGTTTAAATTTTACTTTTTCTATTTGACTCCTCCATTGGAACTTGTTACATATAGCATTGGGAAACATTTTCATAGTTCAGAGGCAAAAAATGGTGTTTTGATGTGATCGATGGCCTTATATACATAGTGTTGTCGATCTCCATGTTTCCTTAGGCGATCTCTTATTACAAATTACTTTACTTGAATAGTATTGTAATTTACATTGTTAAATTAAAAAATTTCAACAACAACAAAATGTTCATTAATATTGTTCTTTCTAATCATTGAGACAAACTACTGAAACTGTATTTATTTAGCTTTGTTTTGTTATTTTCATAAACAGACAAATATTTATTTGATGAGTCCTAATAGGAAATTATCGCAATAGGAAAATATTTGTAGTATGTTGAATGATTTTTTGAAAGGTAAAGCAAAAGAAGACAGTGCGAAGCTCCACAAATCAAGGTAAGTTGTAACAAAAAAAATTATAAATGGTATTGACAAAATATTCCTAATTCTCATACATATTTTGCTTTAGTTAATTTGATTTGTATTCCATACTTGCTCAATTTCTACCATTCTTTGTTCCCTATAATTTTAACTTGCTTGAAATGATAATAGAATATATCAAATATTCTTAGAAGTCCAAAAACATGGACAACATGTTTTGTTTCCTTAAAATGTTAGGTTCCTTGTTGTCGGTTTTAAATGGTTTTCTTTGTCACAGAATCATTGTCAAAATAATAGATACATTTTTCACATCTTATTAGATTGCAGATACAAACCTAGGGTTTCCCAATATCTCTATATATGGTCAAAAGTGATCATATCAAAGAGATGTGAATTTTCCTTGATCTATATAGCTAGAGCCTGTGAATTTAGTTTATGGATTTGTTGATTGTTCTTCATCCACGTAATCACCAACATGGAATCTCCATAGACTTGAAGTCAATGAAGACCTTTCACAAGTGATAGAGATCTTCTCACAACAAAACCTCTCTCTTGGTCACTAGGGATAGAGATCTTGGTCCATTGACTATTTGTTATAATCATGCTTGGTTCACTTTATCAAACACTCATAGTCCTAGAAATATACTCATGGTCCACTTGTTCATTTATGTCCTAAATTTGGGAATAGAAGATAAAAGTATTAAAAATTGGGCCAAGACACATTCTATAGATCCCTCAAAGGAAATAAAACACAACGAGAAAATACTAAACAATACTAAAATGAAGAAGTAGGGATCTGGATAGAATCAAAGAACAAAACAAGTAGCAATTACAACTTGATCAGATCATACAATCCAAAGGAGGAGGTTAAATCCAAGAAACCTACAGCTTAAGGAAAGTAGTAAGAACATTAATTTTTTCATAGTTGAGCCAACTTTAGATTAATATGGAACCATATCTCAAAATTTTCCCTTCTAAATGGAACAAAGAAAAAAAACATTTAGTAACAAAGAATGTTTCATATAACCCTCATCAAACCATTCTTTTTTCATAAAATGGTGCCAAACATTTAGATTTCCAAGTATTGGCCTTAGATTTGGCCATATTGGTTGTTTTCCTAACCAAACATATTGAACCAAGTATTTCGAGATAAAAAAATTGGTGTCACATAATTTACATTAAATGACATATCCCCCATACTAGGTTATAAAGAACCTCATTACTCTATGCAATCCTGTCCTAGGGTTTGAATCCTTAAAACCTAATTCTTCCACTCTTACATCATCATAAGAATCAATACTCCCATGTAGCATCAAGAATACAATAAATCTATGATATTTTCTATCCTTACATACCATAAGAATAAATATACAAAAACATACAAGGTGTTAAATCTACTCTCCATGTCTTCTACTAGGATAGAAACCTTAGTGTTACAACAATATACATAATAATTGTTGGGCACCCAATATGCAAGTTAATTATAGCTAACATACGTAGTGTGCAATATTTATTGTCAACCCAGGGAAGTCTTTTATTTCAAGGATAACATGCACTATATATGCTTAAACACTGAGTTTCTATAAGTAAAAAATCATATTCTCTGCTCAGCTACGTTCATCCCAAGGATCAACTTAAGCTAGTTTACCTTCTAAAGAATACAACCACAATTACCTTCTACTGTTCTTGATCTAGAATTGAAAGATTCATGAAATCACATCTAGATTACTTTTGCAAAAAATGAAATACTATTTACCAAACCATATAATGATTTACCCAACTATCTTGATCTGATTATTCTAGAAATCCAAAAGACATGAATTGAGTTTAGATATTCTATAAATTCAGAGTACAGGAATTGAGTTCAACTATTCTATGAATTCAAAGTACAGGAATGAAATTATGCAAACATAAAAGCAAAGAAGCAAACTGCAAGGATCTATGGAAACAACAATTAAAAGATCTAGGGATGAGCAGGGCTGTTACAGCTACCATGCAGTTTCATAAGGAACAATTACCTATACAGTCGACTGTCACACCATACCACTATAGCTTTCCAAGAGATGCAATTACTAACACACTGTAAATCCATAACTGTTGCAGCTTACTACGAGAAAATGGAATTAACACAACATCACACAACAAAGTAATTAAAATTCCTAATTTAACTTAGCATTCCCTGTGGGAAGGTGGGCCCAGCCTTCAAACAGAGATGCTGGAAGTAACGCACGTTAAAACACTGAGATCTGAAGTAACTCCTTGTATTAAAAAGGCAGATCAACACACAACCTTAGTCACAAATAATACAATAATTTGGTTAAGGGTTCCACCCCTAGCCCAGAACAGTTCCCCGTATTTATACATTGTCAATCATAACATCCTATCCCTATTATTGGGCAGCCATGAAGATCTCTGATCTTCAGGCGACCTTAATTACAACAACTGTTATAGCCGTGGCAGGATGAGAGTAGGAAATATAGGGAGACTGTTAATTGACCTAGAAATAATGATATCCGCAGATCACAACTATACACGAGCAGTGGTGCACTGTTGCCTTCCAAATCTATCGCTTTCTGTTGTAGCTACCCTTGTACAACTTTGCCTGGAATAATATACTGAGACCGCATTCTTTGGGCAATGGTAGGATGGATGGAAATCAGCTTAAGAAATGAATGTCCATCTTTCCCTTAGCATGTTCAGCCCGTTATACTTGCATTCTCTATATCTCAAAATACCTTTATAAACCATCATATATTAGCACCTTTTCAAGATATAAAGCCTTAATTACCACAATCCTAAGTATTAATAAAATAAGACAATAATTAATCATACCTTTGTGACTTGAGGAGTAGGGTCAGGGAAAAACATCTATTTGGAATGCACAATAGGGTAGGATAAGGAAAAAAAAGGTGAATAAGGATGGTAAAAAAGGGACCATTTCTGGGCCCAACATCTCCCCCCAACTGTCCTGTTGCATGTCCTCATGCAACAACCTCCATTATTCTGAATCTGAATCTTGCACTATGCTTTGTTCATGGAGAGAAGAAAAGTTGTAGGGGAATTCAGGTGCTCTTTCTTTTTCTATAAACTCCTTATGAACAACCCAATATCTCCAAAATTTCTACTCCTCTGCCTTGGTCAATGAGAAATCCTCCCTGTATGGTTTCGCTGGCCACCAGATGAGAGGAAATTTAAATTTCAGTCCTAGCCAATTAACCCCACATTCCCTTATACATCCAACATAACCCTCAATCCTGGAAAGTGCTTGCTCAAAATTTATATTAACAATAGGGATCCCTATTTCTGAGGGTTGGATAGGAAACCTGCCATCTGTGCTTACTACCTCCAAAAGCTATTTGTTGATGTGTGGAAATCTGGCTGGTATAAGTAGAAATAACCCCTTCTTGCAGTTCCATTATATGCCGAGTTTGGATGGGTCGTGAAAGTAGAACCTGGTGTCGAGCAAGGAGAAGAGGAGGATTTTGAGGCTCACTTTGGATCCACAAATTAGAGTGGGCTTCATTGTGAGAAAATGTTTGAAAAGACCTTTCCCATTGAACATGATTGCTCACAAAAGAAGCAAAATCCCTCAACTAAACATCACCTAAAAAAGGAACAGGATTCGAATGGCGGTCCAAAGGACAAGCCATCTCATGTAAATATAGCTCACACAACAAGTTTTGGTCCTCAAAATTACTTCTCAAAAATGTGTCCAAGAATTTCACTGAGGTTGCTATCATGTATGATCTCCCTTCTTTCACATCCCTTAATTTAAACCAAATAAATTGTTCGAATAAAAAGATAGGGTAAGAGGAAGAGGGTACTCTAGTGCCCAGGAGTTCTTGAGAAAGAGCATACATATAGTCTTTTTCGTCATGCATAGACTTGAAATTTTTCAGATCCCTTAGCTCCTTCTATATTTCTTCCTCTCGAAGTTTCTGGCTCATGCGTTCTTCTGCCCATTTTTCATTCAGTCTCCTGATGGGATTTTTATGTTCAGTGAGGAAAACCATCCCTTCTTGGCATCTTTCCACCTGGCTCCTCCATTTTCTTACTCCCATTCTCAAGATTGAGATTTCTTCTGTAGGCTTCATGGTTTCTTCTTCTTCGGGATACTCCTCCTTGTCAGAATCCAGATCAATAAAATTTTGAAGGGGTTCAGTCCACACCTTATCACCTAATGTGCCACATTGGACATTCTGCATTTTTGAGGTTATTTATGGGGGTGCTAGTTCTTTTGTAACAACATCCCTTACTGAATTTTCTTCCGCAACAACTCCAACCACCTCTGGAGATGTTGGTTCTTGTGTAACAACATCCTCTTTATGGGATTCTCCTATGGAAACTTTGGTAGCTGATTGCGAGGATGTTGGTTCTCATGGGGAAACTTCCTCCTGAATTTCAATCTTCTTATTTACCTGATTATCAGTTGCGATCTCAGTAGGGGAATGTAAGGTTGCTGGTTCTTGTGTGATAAAGCCCTGTTCTTATTTTTCCTCATGCTACTGGGATTGGATGTCTTCTTCAATATGAAGCTGATCTTCAAGGATTTCAATATCACCCAAGGATTGTGATTGAGCTTGTTCTTCTTCACCTAAATCCACATTAGGAATGACATCCAATTCGGGGTTGGTTTCCTGTTGCATCCCAAGAGTATCTACTGCAATTTTCAAGGATGTTGGTTCTTATGTAGCAACATCTTGGTTTACTTATTCATCTCCCTATTGTTGTGATTCCATTTCTAATATCTATATGTCCTGAGACAATTTTGGAGTCGTGGTACAAATGTCTTCACTGAATTCCAGAATGTCTTCAATCCATGTTTCTTCTTCTCTCATTTGGACAGCCACTTGGACAAGAACATTCAAGGATGCTGGTTCTTGTGTGTTAGCATCCTGTTCGACCTCATCATTGTTTTGATGTTGTGGTTCCATTTCTATTATTTCTATGTCATGAGAGAGTTCAGGGGTCACAGTGCAATCTTCATCCATAAAATCAAGAATAACCTCATCCTCTGGTTCCTCTATCCCAGGTTTGGTGGCAATATCTACAGGAATATTCAAAGATGCTGGTTCTTGTGTGGCAACATCCTGGACATCTAAAAATTCCTTCTCATGAAGTTTCTCTTGAGGAATTTCACCATCTCTCAATTCAGTAATTTCATCAGGAATATTCAAAGATGCTAGTTCTTGTGTGACAACATCCTGCTCATCTGCAACTTCCTTCTCATGAATTTTCTCTTGGGGAATCTCACCCTCTCTCAAATCAGGTTGTCCCTGTCCTTCCACAAATGTAGGTGTAGACTTCTGTGTTGTAAAGGCACAAACTATGACCTTGTAACCTGACTCATCAAATATTTCTCCACACGTAGGACAGACCACGCTTTCTTCCTCATTGCCAGCCTTGGTAGGATTTGATCCTTCCAGTTGATCTGCAGCTTCAACCAATGTGTGCAACTTCCTTTATCTCTGTTTTCTACACGCTTCCTTCCAATTTATCAATTCTTTTAGGAGTGCTTGTACTTCCTCTTTTAATAGCCTATTTTCAAACAGAAGTCCTTCAATTTGAGGTTCTTCTTCGACTGGTTCCTATGGTGCATCAATTGGTTTGGGTCTAAGAATGGGGAACTCAATTTGTGCTTCTAAGGTCATCTTTCCCTTGCTGTTTCTGTTGCTGTGACTGACCTGGTTCTTTTCTATCGTATTGGTGGTGATGCCTTTATTTCATCCTTTGATCTCCTCCTTTTTCTCTGTGGTGCTAGAGTTTCTAGATTCACAGCTGAAGTGGAAGGGATATCCCCACTTCCAACATTTTCTTGTTCTTTAGGGTGTTCTTCCTCAATCAGGGTTCCTCCCCATTAAGGGGAAGATTCAATGTTCACCACCTCAGTGTTTTATTCTGTTATCATAGCTCTAACATCTTCAGTTTAAACTGTCGCAACATCTAATGCTGCTCCAGTTTCAACCTCTGCTATTAGAGCTGCCCCAATATTTATTCTTTCCACGGGGTTTTCTTGTCACATCCCCTCCCAATTGTTCTGCTTGTTCTCCTGACTGGTCCTCTGATCCAGTCTCATCTTCCCCCCAACTAAATTGGAGGGGCTCCGAACCTCCTATTTATCTACATTCCCCCCCAACTATGGATTAACTGTCTCTTCTTGATTTTGAACAGGCCCCATGAGTACAGGTACTACCATTCCTTCTTCTATTGGAACATCGGGTAGAAGAATGGGTTCCTGAACTTGAGCTGTAAATTGCTCCCAAGTTTGGTTGTGTTGAGAAAGGGTCCGTAATATTATTAATTTAATGAGACCATGGTGGGTAAGTGAAGAGAGTAGATGTTTAGCAGCTTGTGCAAACCCCGCCATATGATGTAAATCATTGAGTAAATAAAATGGAATGTTTAGCAGAGCCTTATGATGGAGATGAGATAATAAAGGAAATTCAGAGTGATAGACCGTTTGGTACCTACCTTCATAGGTAATATACTTCTTGAGAAAAATTGCTACTTGATTCCATGGGCGTGGCAATGACTGTAATGCTATCCCCCTTCGTGACGTTTGAATGTGCTCCCCTTCCCTCAAAAAATCTTGTATTGCTGCAGTATTGGGGGTTCTTCGTCCGAACCAAGCTCTACCCACTTGGGGAAGACCAGTGACCTCAGCCACTATGTCTTCAGAGACTTCAATACGCAATCCCCAAACCTCTGAGTGAGTTTTCATAAGATTCAAGGTGAACTATAAAGCTGTTTCACGGTGAAATCCATTCAGGCATTGGAAGAATTCAGTCCAACCTGCAGCTTGAAATATGGAGAAAACCTTAGCATTATGTCTGAGTTCTCACATGTTTGGAGGTTCATACTGAGTTGTAATACCCATGTTTATCCACCTTTAGAAGTATGTTGCAGTCCGACAAATTACAGATTCAGACAATGAATTTTGAAGCATAGAGTATGCATGAACAACTAAGAGTGGAGTTGGGTAAATTCAAAAAATTTCAGCGTATCGGACTATTTGAAATTGATCCCAAATTAGGAAAGGTGGCAGTTATTAAGTAACATAATTAGTCATTACGTCGCACGAGTGAAGAGTTAAAAATGTAATAATGGGCGTAGAAAGGAAGGTATGATTGATATTGTCAGATCCAATTAATACTTAATCAAGTAGTTAATCAAAGCCATACCTTCAAAAATGCACGATGGATGATGTCCTTTGGAGAATAGTAGAAAATGTAAGGTGCAGTCATTATCACAGGGATGCTATAATGACATTTTCCACTGTTGAACCATCATGTCAAATTGGTCGAAAACATGATGAATGCTAGAGGATAAATCGAATCACTGGCGTCAAGGATCAGATCCATATCTGGAGAAGTTGCTAGCTTGGAAAATGTTCTACCAATAACAAAAGAGTCATAGCTGCAGGACATAAAGAAATCAAATAGTTTAGCACAGGCACGGCCTTGGAATATAGAAAAATCAGCCAAATGTAGCGTAGTTGCAGCTGTCGAAAAAGGTGTCGCAGCTACTGGAAAAGGATGAAAAGGCATTAGGTAGAAGGAAGTTGACTGTGTTGCATCTACTAGAAAAGGTGTTGCAACTGCATGTAATGGGATTTATGGGAAAAAGTGAAACGGTGTTGCAGCTACCGAAATGGAAGAAGGGTGAGAGTTTTATGGTGTTGTAGCTGCGCATACGAGAGTTATGGGAAAAGGTAAAACAATGTCACAACTGCCAAAAAAGGGTGTCGCAGCTGCTGAAAAAGGTGTCGCAGCTACCAGAAAAAGATGTCGCAGCTGCCGAAAAAATATGTCACAACTGCTGGAAAAAGATGGCGTAGCTGTGATAGATTTATTAAGGAAAAAACAATTTGGTGCAGGAAGTTACAGAAAAAGGACATTGGTTTCTAGGCTTGATTATGATCGTCGTTCTTAGGTGCTTTCCTACATTTCATAAAAACAAAAAAAGGATCAAGGGCAAAAGAAAAAGATAACAATAACATAAAAAAAACAATTTATTTATGTACAAAGATTCATATGCGATTTATAGTGATTAATTAAGGATTGACAAGGGAAGAGAAAAATTCATTCCCTTGCACTAACTGGTAGTCTAGATTAGCTGCAATTTGTGAGATAAATGCGTCCTTTGCAATGGGCTTATGATACAGTTGCAGCCTATGACCCTTAACAAATAATGGTCCACGGTTCTCATAAATGGTTACTTGGCGGACCGTACCATTATTAAATACTCTGTCTACTAGGTATGGGCCCAACCATCTTGTGCATAGTTTACCCTTGAAATCTCTTTTGAATCTGGAATCATATAATAGTGCCCAGTCTCCCTCATAGAAGAAATTCTTTTTGATGAATTAGTCATGCCAATTGGATCTTTGTTGTTGAATTAATACAGTCTAGTCTATAGTGGCTAACCGGTTCTCATCTAGTTCATTCAATTGAGTCAATCTCTTCTTATGGGATTCAGTTACATCCAGGTTTACCTCTGTGGCTGTCCTCAAAGTCTTAATCTCAAATTCAATTGGGAAGATAACACTTTTCCCATACACCAATTCGTAAGGAGAGAAACCTGTAGTGTTGCGCCAAGTGGTACGATATGCCCATAATGCTTTCGAAAGTCTATCAGCCCAATCTCTACGATAGCTCTTGACTGTCTTGGTAAGGATAGCTTCAATAACTTTGTTAGTGCTTTGCACCTGGACATTGGCTTCAGGATGGTAAGGTGAAGATATCCGATGCTGAATATGGTACTTCCATAGCAGAGTTTCAAATTGATGTGACACAAACTGCGGTCCTCCATCAGTAACCACTTCCTTGGGTACCCCAAAGCGGGTCAATATTTCACTATACAGGAAACCAATCATAGCCTAGTCATTGGCCTTCGCCAAACCCACAACTTCCACCCATTTCGTCACGTAGTCAGTACAGATCAAGATGTAAGATTTCTGCTTGGAATGAGGGATGATAGGACCAACAAAATATAAATCCCACCTATCAAAGGGATCAACCACTAGTTGTGGTTGCAGAGGCATTTGATCTAATCTATTGAGCTGACCCATCCTTTGGCAGCTATCACAAGACTGGACATATCTTTTTTCATCCCTGAAAAGGGTCGGCCAATAGTAGCCCATCCTCAGTGCTTTGTGTCATGTCCTTCTGTCTACAAAAATCCCCCCCACAAGGCTCATCATGGCAGGCCTTCAATATATGGAATATTTCATCTTCTCTCACACACCTTCTGATCTCAAGGTCAGGGCCTATGTAGAAAAGGTGACCGTTTACCCAACAATACCTGGCACTTTGCTAAATGATTTTCCTCGTTTCTCTTTTTGGACAAATGTGTTGGAAGCTTTCCCACAGCCAAGCAATTAGCGACATCTGCATACCAAGGGGAGTGAGCTGAAACTGCAAATAAGTGTTCATTTGGAAAAGAGTCCTCAACAGGAAAATTATCATCACTGTTAGTGAAACAAGATAAGAAATAAGCGACAACATTTTCTCTTCCAGGTTTATCTATAATGGTAATATCAAACTCCTGTAATAATAAAATCCATCTAGTCACCCTGGCATTAGTAACAGGTTTATTCATTAGATATTTGATGGCAGAGTGGTCAGTGTGCACAAATGTAGTATATCCAGTAATATAATGTTGAAATTTGTTAATGGAGTAAACAATGGGTAAGAACTCATTCTCGATGACAGTATAATTAAGTTTAGCAGGGGCTAATTTTTTACTAATATAATAAATTACATAAGGTACTTGACCATCCTGCTTTCCTAAAACTGCTCCAATGGCAGTATCAGAAGCATCTAAAGAAATGTGGAAGGGCAGGGTCCAATTTGGTCCTCTTAAGATGGGAGCTGTGGACAGTTTCTCCTTAAGATTAACAAAAGCTGTCTGGCATGCTTCATTCCAAACAAATTGCACATCCTTCATTAACAGTGAAAACAAAGGAAAGGCAAGTTTGGAAAAATTTTCTATAAATCTTCGGTAATATCCAGCATGTCCTAAGAAACTTCGCACTTCTTTTTGAGTTGTAGGAGTAGGTATATTTTTTATTACCTTGATTTTTGAGGGATCCACCTAAATGCCATTAGCCGAGATGAAATTCCCCAATACTACTCCTTCACTCATCATCATATGGCACTTTTCAGTGCTTAAAACGAGCTGGGTCTGTTCACAGCGAGTTAAAACCTTTTCTAAATTTTTCAATGCTTCTTCAAAATCTTCGCCATAAGGAGTAAAATCATCCATAAAAATTTCCATACTCTCATTAACTAATTCTGAAAATATTCCAATCACAGCTCTTTGAAATGTTGTTGGTGCATTGCATAAGCCAAAGGGAAGCACTCTATATGCAAACATTCCCCAGGGACAAGTGAAGGTAGTTTTATCTTGGTCTTTAGGAGCAATCTGAATTTGATTGTACTCGCTAAACCCATCCTAGAAGGAGAAGAACTTATTCCTTGATAAGGTGTCGAGTACTTGATCGATAAAAGGCAAGGGAAAATGATATTTTTGTGTTGCCTTGTTCAGCTCTCTATAGTCCATGTAGACTCTCCATTTACCATTTTTCTTGGGTACTATTACAAGTGGGGACACCCATTCACTGTCTGAAATAGAATATATAAATCCTTCTTCCAAGAGTTTATGAATATTTTCCTTCACTATGTCCCTGAGATTGGGGTTCATTCATCGTTGAGGCTGGCACACAGGCTAGGAGTTAGTTTTAATATAAATATGATGGGTGCACAGGTTAGAGAGAATACCCCTCATGTTTGTGTACTCCCAAGCAAATGCCCCCTTGTGTTCTTTTAAGAGACTGATCAGGTGCTTCTATTTATCTAGGGAGAGGTTGGGGTTAATATTCAGGGTTTTTCCAGACTCTACCTCGATAGGAATACTTTTTGAATTTTTCAATACTAGAACTATTTGCGTGTCACTGACTAATGCTTCTTCTGTGAGATTTTCTTGTTCTTCCTCACCTAGAGTAATATTCAGGATTTGATAAATTTCTTTATTGACCGAAGTGGGTTCACTGATGAAATTATTAATGGCATCATCTTCAGTTTCATCCTTCAAGGTTAAATCCTTCCCTATCGTTAATAATGGCTGAACGTCCTCTTCTTCCTCTGGCCCCATCCATAAAGGAGTTTCAACTTCTAGGATTGGTCAAGCTAGAGGATAGAGAGTGAGGTTATTTGTCTCGGTGCCATCTAATATGGTCATAGACCTAGATCGGCAGCTGATGCAAGCATCAGCTGTGGCTAACCACGGCCTTTCCAGGATCAATAAGTGTCCTCCTAGCTGCGACTTAGGTTGTAAAACCAAGAAGTTAGCAGGGTACTCCCAAGAATCAACTGAGATGACGAGATCATCCAAAATTCCTTTAGGTTTAATGGTGGATCTATCTGCTAGTTCTAAAATGGTGGGGGTTGGACTAAGATTAGTGAGCCCAAGTTTTCTTACAGTTTCAATCGTCATGACATTAATCGCTGCTCCTAAATCTACCAGTATGTTGGGTATCTGTGTATTCCAAATCTCCACAGTAATAGTGGGATTCCCAAGATCATCATATTTGGCTAGAAGGGTTTTTCCCATTATTAATCCAGATAATTTTCCTATGACATGAACAGTGGGAGGATTCCTAGGTTTCCCTCCTAGTTTCCTTGTGCAGAGATCCCGAACAGTTCTAGCATAGATAGGTACATCTTGAAGAGCTTGAAGGAGGGGAATTTTAACATAAAGATTATTTAACTCTCCTAAGATGTTAAACTGAGGTTGTCCCACTACCTTTGGTAGCATTAATATTTCAGGGTACGGTGGTTTCCTAATCAGCTGAGTAGGCTGTGCATCGATGGGTGTATTATTCTGTGTTTCAGCTGACACATCAGTAGGATGTTCAGCATCTTTAGTGATGGGGGTCATATTGGATAAATGTTGTGGGTTCACCCCTTCTTCCTGTTGATGTAATTGTAACTTCGGAAGGTATTCACTTGTATTTCTTATCTATTGTAACCCGATGTTTATTCTGGGATGTATTTGAGTCATGTCATGCCCCAATGTTCCGATCAGGAAGTTGCTATAATGAGAAAGTCATGTCAAGTTATTGTGGGTAACCCTCCTATTTGTAAAGGGTTAAAGTCCCCACAGTTGTGGGGCCCTTGGGTTATTAGACTATCCTAGTGAAGTCGACCCTAGGTGAGTCATTGTAAGTCGGGGCAATAGTCCCCACCATTGTGTTACCATCCTATTGGTCGGAGGAGGCAAAGTCCCCACAAGTGGTGGGGCACTAGGGTTATTAGACACTCCTAGAGATGTCGGCTCTAGTAAGTAATTGTTCAGTAAGGCAGACATGTTGGAGTGCACTTCAAGTGAACGGAAGAATATAAATAGAGAGTGAGAGCCTCTCTATTTATCACTTGAAACACACATCATTCACTCACTCAAGTGTGGCGCACTAGTGAAGAAGGAAATACCGGGACTAGACAGAAGAAGAAGACTACTGCTGTTTTGGGAGATCTCTTACTATTTTGGTGCTGATTCTATCTCTAAGGAAGTTGCGGGGTTTTCTCCTTTATGGTTTCCCCAAGGAAAACTCTTTGTGTCTCTTGTCTCTTGTGATGTGCTTATGTTTTATTGCTGTGCTTGTTATTCTCTCAGTGAAAAGATCCTAAGATCATAATGCTAGCTTATATAATGAAAAAAAAACTAACATGGTATCAGAGCTAACCTGAGAAGAAGACATTGTGCAGCTATAGAAGATAGGGATTCTTAATTTTTGGGTCTTTCTCCACAATCTATCAGAAAAATTATGCTAGGATGACTCTCCATTGAAGGGTGCATCTTTCTGTCGAAGCGGATTTCAATTCCGAGCATTTTCAGTTTTCGGTGCGGAAATTAGGGATTTGTACAAAAGAGGAATTTTTGAGTGAGACCAGAATAGGATTTTTCTCCTCATCAAAACCGAATTTTAGAGACCTGGATCAAGAAATTTGGTTGGGTGAAACTCCAGGAAAGTCAAACCCTAGTTTGACCCCGAGCTTGAAAAAACCTTAAATAATAAAACTGATACGTTTTGGTACAGTCGCTATATTCCGAGGTTGGTGAAGTCTCAGAAGCTGAAAATTTTAGGGGCTGAACAAAAAATCTTGACAAACACTGTATCCAAAATTCAGCCTCATATTCGCTATATTCCAGGAGATATGATCTCTCAACGTTAGGGTTCCAGCCTCTTCCAGAAATCATACATAAATAGGACACCTGGGGAGAATTGAAATATCTTGAGCTAAAGAGGTCCAAATGGAATTCCTGAATATTTTCAAGAAAGGGAATGGACTTTAATTTCGTTGGTGTGAATATCAGACTCAGAAGATGAACCAGTAACACGTGGCATGCCGTACAACTTCGGTGTTCTGAACAGTCCTGTAACAGGTCACTTTGGGAAAAAGATCATAAATCCCCAATGGTGAAACAAATTCTAATTAAAAATGAGGTGTTGGATCAGGTACATGCGAGATTACCTCATTGAGAAATTTCAGACATAGAATATCAGTATTTTCGGAGATATCACAGAAACAGTAACAGGCATTTCTGCAGAAGAAATTGGAAAATTAGGGCTTCCTTTTCCGGGATCTTCCCTCCACTGTTTTCAAAAAAGGAGTACATTGGACAGATCCATTTGAAGAGATCTATCTGTTTGTCCAATCAGATCTGAAAGATTCCAAGTTTTGAAAATTAGGGTTTCTGTGACAAACCCTAGATCAGCGTACTCCGGGACAAGGAAGGACACCTCAAATCGGTAAGATCTAATCCTTTGCTATTTCCATTTGAGGTTCTCATTTCAATATGATATATCACATCAGCTTGGTGACAAGCTTGGGGAAGTTGAAAACTTCCAAGCCTGGAAGTATATGATCTCTCTGAAGAAAATGGATTGGACACCTACATGAGTATGGAGGTTCCAGTTTCAGAGGGAGATGAGGCTAGAAGCCTTTCACAAAAAGAACTTGGTCAAGGCCAAGAAGATCATGGTTGATTCAGTCATGGATCAACTTGTACCACAAGTGTCTTCCTTAAAGACACCGAAGATGTTGATTCCTTGTCCAAGCTATTTGAAGGGAAGAATAGAAATTAGAACATGACCTTAAGAAACCAGTTGAAGAATGTGAAGATCCAGAATGCAGAGACCATGCAGTCATAAGAGTATCTCAAATCAAAGAACAACTTGAAGTGGTAAAAGAAAAAGTGAAGAATGCAGAAGTGGTGATGGCCACCTTGAATGGCCTCCCAGGATCGTGGAATTCATTCATTCAAGGAATGTGTTCCAGAAGGAAGTGATTACTTTCAGTAGACTCTGAAAAGAAGAAGAAGCTCGATTCATAAGAAGAGAAGGGAAGATGGAAGAAACTGAAGATCAAGCTCTTACCATCCAAAGAAGAACCCTCAAGCAATGAGGAATATGAAGAACTCAACTCTTGAATAAGAAACGATGCTATTATGAAGAAGACGATGAAGCTGAAGGCTCAAGAAGGAATCTACCCACGAAACAAATAAAGATAAGTATTCAATTGTCATTTCATTATTTTGTTATGCATTTGTTGATATTTAGTTGATGTATTATGCATGATAGGATGTTTTCATTAATGATAGTATACTACTAATATGCATGTGATGGGTAAGTAGCTCATGGTGCTATACAAATTCTCCATTGCTACTTATCTAGAATGAAACCTCTTTGCTGACATATTGGATTAGTGCACAATCTCAATGTTGTCTTGGTAGAGATGGAAGGCATCTAGAAAGTTTCAGTGAGATATGGATGAATGTTGTATTGGCTAAAGTAGTTGCATGATCATATATTTATGCATAATAATTTGCCAATATGAATATTCCTTATGAAATGTTTCTAACCATACAACTGTATTTGACTTGTAGGAAAGACCGCATACATAATCGCCTACAAGAAAAGAAGAATGAAGACTTGTTTCGAAGAACAAGTGACGACAGTTCAAAGAAAAAGAATAATATGATGAGTGCAGTGACATCATTGATGCAGAACCTTCTAGCCACCAAGAAGAAAGGGAAGACCTGTTCAAGAAGAATGATGTCAGAGCGCAGTATTGAGACCTAAAGAAAAGTTCATAGTTCCATCATGCAGTAGATGGAAACATCGTGGGATACAAAACAAGATTCGTAGCAGGAGGCTTCTCACGAAAAGAAGGCCTAGACTACGAAAAGACATTTGCAGCCAGTAAGAGTTTAAACACATACATGATGAGCCTGATGAAGATCTTAACCTTTGCTACAAGGTTGAAGATGTAAGTCTATACACTAGATGGTCACATAGAATATTAGTAGCATAGGAAGCTGCTTGTCACTCTGGTACAGAATTTTTTTAGTGCATAGAGCAAAAAAGACAGAGGGAGTATGATGCTTCGCTTCAGAGGGAGTGACTACAGAATATATTAAGGTTAGACATGGTACGAAAAGATGGGCAGATTACTGATGACTCTAGGCTTTACTAAGAGTAAATTGGATTACAACCTTTGCTTCAAGGTTGAAGGCGGAAGACCAGTGATGCTCCTGTTATGTGTCGATGCATTATTTTCTAGGCATGGAGGTGTGGACAAGGGAAGTATGCAGTAGAGATCCTGAATAGGTTCAGGATGATGGACTGCATGACCACACTTATGGAATCGAACCTGAAGCTATTAAGTGATGCTTCATCAGAGACAGTTGATACTATGATGTGTCGTCAGATGATTGGTTCCTTGATATACCTGATGAACATGAGACCAGATATTTGCTTTGCTATGAACACATTGAGACATGTTCACCTGATGGTTGAAAAGCATGCAAGGCTATAGTTGAGTATCAAATCAAGTATGATGCAAATCAAAAGATTAACCTAGAGGGTTATGTTGATTCAGATTGGGCAGGCAGTGCCATCGACAGGAAGAGTACTTCAGGATGTTGCTTCAGTATGGGATCAGGTGTGATCTCTTGGTTTAGCAGGAAGCAATCCTGTGTGGAACTGAGTACAGCTGAAGCAGAGTATGTCATAGCTTGCTCAGCTAGTTGTGAGGCAATATGGCTGCGGAAACTACTGTCTGATATATTTGATCTCCATTTGGATACTACTTGTATACATTGTGACAACCAGAGTTGCGTGAAGTTGTCAGAGAATCCAGTGTTCCATGACAAGTCGAAGCATATCGAGATAAAGTATCACTATATCAAGGATATGGTGCAGAGAGGAGCAATGAATCTCCTGTATGTTGCGACGGAGGAACAAATAGCTAATGTATTGATGAAGCCATTGGCTAGGCTGAAGTTCAAGTACTTCAGGGAGAGACTTGATGTTCTCCAGATTGAGGTTCCCTCCAAGAGAAAGTGATGAGACCCATAGCCATTCTGACAAGGTGAGAGGATTGGTTCCTTCCATGTCAGATATGAGTGCTGAGATCCATAGCCATTCTGACGAGTAGGTCAAATATAAGGGCTGAGCCATTCTATCATGGTGATAGGGTTGCTCCCTTCCATGTCAGATATGAGTGCTGGCCATTCTGCCGAGTAGGACAGATGTAAGGGAAATTTCCATTCTACGAATGGAGGCACCTGGTTAGTTACCAGGATCACTCAGTGTAGGGCTGAGTAGCCATTCTGATGTGATAGAGGGATGTGTTCCCACTTGATCAGATGTAAGGGCTAAACCATTCTGTTCATGGCTAAAGGATTTAGTTCCTTCCATGTCATATGTGAGTGTTGGCCATTCCGATGAGTAGGTTGGATGTAAGGGCAACTGCCATTCTCTAGGATATTGGAGGTGCCTAGTCAGTTACCAGGTAGCTCAGTCGAGGAGTGGGGGCCATTCTGATATGACTGCTGGGATGTGTTCTCATAGGATCAAATGTGAGTGCAAGCCCTTCCATCACTGTGAGTAGGATGTGTTCCAACCTGGATGGATGTAAGTGCAGAGCCTTTCTGGAGCGATTGAGGGATGTGTTCCCATGTGCTCAGATATAAGTGCTGAAATCTCTCATCACCGTGAGTAGGATGTGTTCCGACCTGGATGGGAGTCTTTCATCATTGTGAGTAGGATGTATTCCAACCTGGATGAAAGTGGGAAAATATTCCATCACTGTGAGTAGGATGTGTTCCGACCTATATGGGAGTCTTCCATCAGTATGGTAGGATGTGTTCCCCTAGATGGTTGTGCCTTTTTGACAAGTAGGTCAGATGTAAGTACTGAGCCTTTTCACAGATGTTAGTGATGTGATGTCCTATCATGCTGGTGAATGTGAGTGCTGGGCCTTTCTAATGTGATTATAGTATTGGTTCTTATATGATCAGATGTGAGTGTTGGGTGTGCCTTTCTGATGAGTAGGTCAAATGTAAGTGCTGGGCGAATACCTACATGATGGGTAGGCCTACAACCAGCATGAAAAAGGGTTGGCTCTGTAGAAATTCTTGTGATGAGAAGAATCATGAGATTGCACCAGGGATGATCTAGATCGAGTGATGATCGAGATCCAGTAATGATGATCGAGATCCAGTAATGATGATCCAGCAGTGATGATCCAGATCGAGTGATGATCCAGATCCAGTCCAGTGATGATGATCTAGATCGAGAGATGATCCAGATCCAGTGATGATGTTCCATGATGATCCAGATCAAGAGATGATCCAGATCCAGTGATGATGTTCCATGATGATCTAGATCGAGAGATGATCCAGATCCAGTGATGATGTTCCATGATGATCTAGATCGAGAGATGATCCAGATCCAATGAAGATGACTTACAGATGACGATGACTTACAGATGAAGATGACTTGAAGATGAAGATGAATTTGAAGATGGCGATGACCTAGATGATACATAGAAGAAGACTTGTGCTGATAAATCGTGTCAAGAGAATACCTTCCTAGTTAAGAGGGAGTGTTGATGTAATTGTAACTCCGGAAGGTATTCACTTGTATTTCTTATCTATTGTAACCCGATGTTTATTTCAGGATGTATTTGAGTCATGTCATGCCCTGATGTTCTGATAGGGAAGCTGCTATAATGAGAAAGTCATGTCAAGTCATTGTGGGTAACCCTCCTATTTGTAAAGGGTTAAATTCCCCACAGTTGTGGGGCCCTTGGGTTATTAGACTATCCTAGTGAAGTCGACCCTAGGTGATTCATTGTAAGTCGGGGCAATAGTCCCCACCATTGTGTTACCATCCTATTGGTCGGAGGAGGAAAAGTCCCCACAAGTGGTGGGGCACTAGGGTTATTAGACACTCCTAGAGATGTCGGCTCTAGTAAGTAATTGTTAAGTAAGGACGACATGTTGGAGTGCACTTCAAGTGAATGGAAGAATATAAATAGAGAGTGAGAGCCTCTCTATTTATCACTTGAAACACACATCATTCACTCACTCAAGTGTGGCACACTAGTGAAGAAGGAAATACTGGGACTAGACAGAAGAAGAAGACTACTACTATTTTGGGAGATCTCTTACTGTTTTGGTGCTAATTCTATCTCTAAGGAAGTTGCGGGGTTTTCTCCTTTATGGTTTCCCCGAGGAAAACTCTTTGTGTCTCTTGTCTCTTGTGATGTGCTTATGTTTTATTGCTGTGCTTGTTATTCTCTCAGTGAAAAGATCCTAAGATCATAATGCTAGCTTATATAATGAAAAAAAAACTAACACTTCCTACACAAGAGATGGAACATCCTCAATAATCAAAGGATCCACTACCTTTCCTGATCGTAAGCGAATATCGTTGTAGGGCACATGAGTAAGGGAGTAACCAGGCATGTTGATAGTCTCAAATTGATGGACTGTTTTATTATTTGGGTTAGGATTAGTTTGAGTAGGAAAGTGAGGTTGTATAGGCATATTGGGAGCAGCATTGTTTTGTAATTGCAGCTATGACTGTTGATAAGGCTGAGGATATTGAGGAGGGTATTGCTGTTGAGAAAATGGTTGATGTGGAGGTTGTTGAGGAAACTGGTTCCCTAGATGGAAATTCCTCCATCCATGGGGACCAAGAAGTTGGTTGGTGTGGTGGATGAACCCAGGGGTTCCAAGAGTTAAGATTTTGCATTCAAGTTTGAGAGGGGTACCATTGAGGATTAGAATAAGATGAAGGGAATTGTGTATTCATATTATGCATATTATTCCAATTATTCATGTTATCAAAAAATGGAAACGATTCTGGAGTCATACCTTGATTTTGAGGTTGCCAAGGCTTCTTTTCTGCAATAAAGTAGGCTGGTTCCACCTCTGGAGTTGATGCCTGCAGAACAACCTTCACTTGGGGAAGTGACGGGTATTCTTTTTTGTCATGGTTCAGCTCGCACAGATGACACACTTCTACCTTGTCAAGCGGGAACTCCTTCAGAGGGTGGTACTTTCTACATTGAGGATAGAACACACCTAGTGTGAGATCCTCTACTGCCTATTTCTGCTTTGCCCTCAGGACGTCTATTTCCAAGGAGATAGAGCTCATCACTTCTATTTTGAAATTTTCAAGGAGGTTTCCTATCTTTGCACGGGTGGCTCCTCCATTAGATGACTTCTGAGTTTTGTCGAAGACATCACATTCTAGCTTGTCCTGCTTTTCCTGCCTATTATTCCTGGAAGATCCCCTGGAGTACCTTTTACACAATTCCACAATTTTCTTGAAAGACTCCTTGGAGATATCCCCCTTTCCTAACAAGTTTAACATATCTAGGAAATCATCCCTAATCCCACGAAGTAGGATTATTTTGAGCACATCTAACCCCATATTCATCTGTCCAGCTCTCTATACATTATATAAGAGCCTCTTGACAAAGTATTCTATACTTTCATCATCCTTCTGTACCATTTTAAACAGTTCTTCTCTCTTGTCCTTGGTATTGTAATACTCCTGATATTTATCCAGGAACACCTGTTTCATTCTATCCCAATTAGTCATAGTTATGCCTCCTAGGCTCATAAACCAACTCAATGCATTGTCCTTTAGAGTGGTAGGGAAGAGTTTCAGCTTCTGTGCATTGTTGGTGTAATCATAGCTGCGACAGAGGATATCAAATTCGAACAAAAATTCATCTAGATCCTCTACCGATTTTCCATAAAAGCAGGGAAACACCGACGGTGATATATTTTTCATAGGGGCTATCCATTCTGGTTGTTGAATTGGGAACTAAAGTGTAGTCACTGTCACTTCAGGAAGGGAATTGCCTTCATGATAATGATTTTCTCCCATTGCCTCTTCCTCTTACGATTCATGTCTATTACTCATACCTTCTTCTGTTTTCTCCTCTTTGTTCTTCCACTGATCAACAAATTTCTGATGGAACTATGTCCACTCTTCTTCATTTACAACCTTCCCGTTAATGTGATAGATCAGATATTGATTAGCAAATCCTGCAATGCTAACTCTATCCTCCTATGAAGGGATATTCGAGGGTGTTGTAGCTGCTCGTGTGTTCTCCACTGTAGAACTTGACACTGGCACTCCAGGATTGGTAGGGCTTCTTTTGATAGGTGTTTCCTAATAGTGATCCCTGGTAGAACAATTCGTTCTATCAACCAGATCGTCATTGAATGTTCTTCTCCCCAATTCTGGACCTCGCCCACGACCTCAGCCACCTGCAATGTTAGTGTTTTGTGGGGTTTTGGGATTTGTAAGATGATCATGATTCACCCTTCTCGTATTCATGCAACCCAAATAATTCCAACGAAATACTGAAGGAGACTAAATAGAAACAATTACAAGATGCAACTATGATAGTGTTTAATGCTTATCCTTCCCCGACAATGGTGCCAAAATGTTGGGAACCTAATATACAAGTTAATTACAACTAACATACGGAGTGTGCAATATTTATTGTCAACCCAGGGAAGTATTTTATTTCAAGGATAACATGCATTATATATGCTTAAATACTGAGTTGATTTAAGTAAACAATCATATTCTTTGTTCAGCTACGTTCATCCCAAGGATCAATTTAATCTAGTTTACCTTCTAAAGAATACAACCACAATTACCTTCTACTGTTCTTGATCTAGAATTGAAAGATTCATGAAATCACATCTAGATTACTTTTGTAGAAAATGAAATCATGTTTACCAAACCATCTAATGATTTACCCAACTATCTTGATCTGATTATTCTATAAATCCAAAAGACATGAATTGAGTTCAACTATTCTAGAAATTCAGAGTACAGGAATTGAGTTCAACTATTCTATGAATTCAAAGTACAGGAATGAAATTCTGCAACCATAAAAGCAAATAAGCAAACTACAAGGATCTATGGAAACAACAATTAAAAGATCTAGGGATGAGCAAGGCTATTATAGCTACCACGCAGTTGCATAAGGAACAATTACCTATACAGTTGACTGTCACACCATACCACTACAACTTTCCAAGAGATGCAATTACAAACACACTGTAAATCCACAACTATTGCAACTTACTATGATAAAATGGAATTAACACAACATCACACAACAGAGTAATTAAAATTCCTAATTTAACTCAACAATCCTTGTGGGAAGGTGGGCCCAACCTTCACAAAGAGATGCTGGAAGTAACGCACATTTAAACACTGAGATCTAAAGTAACTCATTGTATTAAAACGACAGATCAACACACAACCTCAGTCGCAACTAATACAATAATTTGGTTAATGGTTCCACCCCTGGCTCAGAACAGTTCCCCATATTTATACAATGTCGATCATAACATCCTATCCCTATTATTGGGCAGCCATGAAGATCTCTGATCTTTAGGTGGCCTTAATTACAGCAACTGTTATAGTCGTGGCAGGATGAGAGTAGGAAATATAGGGATACTGTTAATTGACCCAGAAATAATGATATCCATAGATCACAACTATACACGAGCAGCAGCGCATTGTTTCCTTCCAAATCTATTACTTTCTGTTGCAGCTACTCTTGTAAAACTTTTCCTAGAATAATATACTGAAACCACATTCTTTGAGAAATGGTAGGATGGATGGCGATCAGCTTAAGAAATGAATGTCCATCTTTCCCTTAGCATGTTCATCTTGTTATACCCACATTCTCTATATCTCGAAATACCTTTATAAACCATCATATGTTAGCACCTTTTCAAGATATAAAGCCTTAATTACCACAATCCTAAGTATTAATAAAATAAGACAATAATTAATCATACCATTGTGACTTGAGGAGTAGGGTCAGGGAAAAACATCTGTTTGGCATGCACAATAGGGTAGGATAAGGCAAAAAGAGGTGAATAAGAATAGTAAAAAAGGGACCATTTCTGGGCCCAACAATAACCATCATTGACAATGGTGTAATCTTCTCTAGGGTTTTCATGTATAAAACAAACCTTAGTCATCACAAAAAAAACCTGACATCAAAAATGGGCAAGCTCTCCAAGAACATCTAAGACGCTTATCATCCCTTGAATTCTCCTAAGGTTTCCACATGAACCCTAAGTCTCCAAGACAAGTACCATGAAGGGTACAAATGATGAATGAATATGAGATATTTCTCCTCCCTTATATATGCAAGTAGGTGAGGGAGAATAACATAAAACAAGGACAAGTTTCCCTACAAGTAACCAACATGGAGAACCCACATGGAGCACTCTACAATCCAAGGCTATCACACAAACTCTCCACATTAGCATGGTTTTCTTCCTCAATGTTTTCACACCCTAGACATGTTAAATATTATACGTATGTGGAAAGAAAAATCTAGTGTTGGCCTCCAAATATAGTTTCCTATCGTAGGGTTTGAATCCTCAAACCCTAATTCTTCCACTCTTACATCATCATAAGCATCAATACTTCCATGTATCATCAATAATACAATAACTCTATGATATTTTCCTAGCCTTACATACCATAAGAATAAATATCCAAAAAACATACAAGGTGTTAAATGTACTCTCCATGTCTTATACTAGGGTAGAAACCTTAGTGTTACAACAAGAGACATAATAACCATCATTGACAATGGTGTATTCTTCTCTAGGGTTTACATGTATAACATAAACCTTAGTCATCACAATAGAAATCCTAACATCACAAATGAGCAAGCTCTCCAAGAACATCTAAGACATTTATCATCCCTTGTCTTCTCCTAAGGTTTCCACCTAAACCCTAAGTCTCCAAGAAAAGTACCATGAAGGGTACAAATGATGAATGAATATGAGATATTTCTTCTCCCTTACATATGCAACTAGGTGAGGAAGGATAACATAAAATAATGTCAAGTTTCCCTACAAGTAAGCAACTTGGAGAACCCACATGGAGAACTCTATAATCCAAGGATGTGCATGCCAAACTAGGGTTTTGTCCAACCCTGAAAGTGATATTCACTCCAATTCAATATCTTGGGATGAATTACCCTCCTCCAAGATGGTTTGGTCTCCAATAGGGTGTTAGTCCTACACTCCCTATTTCATGGTGTCTTGGTGTCCAAGTTCCCTTTTATAAGTTGTTTCTCTAATTGTGTGTCCAATGCCCTCTCATATACCCAATGCTACTCTAATATGTACCAATGTGGTTAGTAAGATCCCATTCTCCTCCTCAATATATGTGCTTGGGTCCATCACCAACCTGCAAGAAGTATGCTATAATTTTATGGCAATTTAAGGTCATTTCTTGCACAATCTTGTGGTGGCATTTTTTGGATGATGTTGGTGAAATGTTTTACAAGGAAAATGTGATGTGATAGTGATATTTTGTGGCCAAAATAGGAAAGAAAAAAGCATACAAAATGGAAATTACTTGCATTGGAAAGGTGCACATTTTGGATAAAGAAGCAGGAATTGGCATGGACATGTTTTCCTAGTACAAGGAGGTAGGTTTAACAAAGGCCATTGTACCCATAGGAGGAACATTTCTTAGTGCCAATTCATGCTAACTTGTATAAATTTGGAAATCATAACTTTTAATGTGATTTTGAAATTTCACTTCTCACCAAAGGTTTCCCAAATTCATTTCATATGAATATTCAACATTCGGATGATCTTTAATCAAAATTATAGTAGAAAACTATCGACTATATTTCAATTTACATAAACCCCAATCCACTACGAAGTGCAAGAGTAAGGATATCAAATGTATGCCAACAAGTTTAAGCTATTTTAGGCACACTTTTCTAAAGATAAACCATATTTGAAATCACTTCAAAAATTTCATATTTACAATATTAAGTATTCCTTATTACCTTTAAGGTGTTTATCAAATCACTCAATAGTTTCAACCCTTAATATGTCAAATTAGAATGAACAATAAATTTTGAAAATTACTTAATCAAGAAGACAATGAAAGATGAAAATAAAATATGCAATGGCATTGGTATTGGATAGATGAAAACTTCATATATGTGTTTTTCATAATTAAGTACATGTATATGCCACAACTTTATCACAAACATGGTACAATTTTTTAACCTCTCCAAAACCCTCGCTAGGGAAATAATGAAAACCATTTCCACCACCAAATTTCTCCAACTACCAAGCACCATCATTAACAAGTCCTCCTTGGTTTCAACAACAATATTGTGTCACACAAGCTCTCCACATTAGCATGGTTGTCTTCCTTAGGGTTTTCACACCCTAGCCATGTTAAATCGTATACGTATGTGGAAAGAAAAATATAGTGTTGGCCTCCAAATATACTTTCCTGTCCTAGGGTTTGAGTCCTCAAACCCTAATTATTCCACTCCTACTCATCATAAGCATCAAGACGTCCACGCAGCATCAAGAATACAAGAACTCTATGATATTTTCCTAGCCTTACATACCATAAGAATAAAGATCCAAAAAACATACAAGGTGTTAAATCTACTCTCCATGTCTTCTACTAGGGTAGAAACCTTAGTGTTACAACAAGATACATAATAACCATCATCGAAAATGGTGTATTCTTCTCTAGGGCTTGCATGTTTTTTATTATCAAGATGGATATTGACTAGTTACAGTCCAATAAGCTCCAAACACATAGGTGAAGGAGAATATCTAATAGCTTTTGATTCAAACAAATCTGATTTACTAAGAAATAGTCGTAGTAGTTTCATCAATAGAGGAAACAACATTAATTCAGTATATTGCTACTTTTCATCTGTATGTGATTTTCTCTACTATTCATCATTTTGATTTGTGCTAGGAAATATATATTTTTTTGTTTCTTGATATTGAAGCTTTGATTTTGTATTTTTTCTTGTGTAGGTATATGTGTACCATTACAGGAATGAGTGACCTTGATCTTGTTAAATGGCCAAAATCACAGTGGCGTAATATCCATGTATTCATTGGTGGAAATATATGCTTCATTTCCTGTCAAATTTCTAAATTAAGGGTTCCCGAAGCTGAGATGTTACTAAAATTTTTAGCTCTTCATGTATGAGGGTCTTGTCATCTTAGTTAATGTGTTTTTTTTTAATTTCCCAATTACGTTGGGTGGGATGAATTAAGTGCTAGTGAAAGGAAAAATCGAGTTTCTATTTGGGATATTGAGCATGTTGCCATTGCATTTTTTCATTTGTCCTCCACACTTTTTCAGGCCCAAGCGCCTACGGCAGCCTGGAATACTGGGTAAAATATATCCATCCACTTTAATCAATATTGAACTTTCTAAACAAAAAAATTGAGGCATTTTTGTACCATTTATAAAATCATTATCGTATGGTCCTTTTGTCACTGATGTTATATGTTGTATCTTCAAAAATTGTTGCAATGTTTTTTGTTCCCTGTTTCCTTCAATGTACTTGTTGGTATCTAACTGAATTGATATCATTCTGATTTGTTTGCCATATCCACGCCATATGAGTTAGTATGTATAGTGTACATTGTATTTGAGAAAACATGAAAATTTATTATATGTTGTTTCTTTGATTCTTTTTGCTTCTGCTCATTTAGCTAGTGTTTGAAACTTGAGAGATTTAGGTGGCTTCCCACTAAAGTGGTGGTCCTCAAATAGGCCTATATTATGATGGTCCTATTCCCAACACTTATCAAACACTTATCTTTTCTGGGAATTAAGAATGTAGGCTGATTATACATATGGAACTTTGTGGATCAACATTACTTATAAAACACTTATCTTTGTTGGGAATCAAGAATGTGGACCTGATTATATATATGTAACTTTAAATTTCTAATTGTAACCTCAATCTCATGAATTGAGAAACCCCTGGTGAATTTGAGTTGTACCTCTCTTGGAATTTTAGAGTCCGAAATTCAACTTGTATGAAGAGGGACTCCAACACAAGGATCACAGCTCAAAGTCCAACTATTAATTAGAGATTTGTACAGATCCACAACATATCTATTTCTAGCTCCCTATACCCAAAACCTTGGTTCTGAGACTAAGCATCAATATTGAAATTCATTGAATAATTATTCTCGCTTCTTCTAAAATTTGAATCATATTTCATTATATAAAATGAAATATAAACAACCAAATTAGTTCCAATTGTTGCAACATTACGCATGAGTTTAAATGAAATGAAATTATGAATGGTTGAATATAGTTTGTGTTGCATAGGGCCAAATATATCAATGTTGTTTTGTACCTTCATAGACAGAAATATGCACAAGTCTAAGACTGCTCATAATTTTTTTGAGTTATAAAAGTGCTTATGGGCACAAAACCTCTCCAAGGTTGAATCATCCTTACCAAACTCTTCCATAAATAGGGTTCATAAATATGGCAAAAACCTCTCCAAGGGTGGTTATTCTAAACATGAAACACTACGATGGATGGGGTACCTTAAAGGTGGACACACTTCCTCAATAGAATACAAATGCTATCATTCCCTTTCCACAACCGTTGGAAGGTGAAAATAGTCAACAAAAATATCTTTAGTCATCATATTCCTTAAGTGTTTGTTCAGTGTGCTGATGTGAGTACTAAAAAAGTCCTTTCTCAAATTATTGTTGAATACAACCTATATTTAGATGGAAATCCCTTTAAATTATGCTATGGAAAATCTAAGAAAGCTTATTTACTTTGTTGTCTTCTCATCAATCTCAAAAATTGTAGATTCATTAACCATTTTGCTTCACACAAGTTTCATATTTTGAGGTTTCTCATGCTCCAAACTACTGACTTAAGGGTATACTTATTATTGCTTTACCCATGAAATGATTTCTTACAACTATTAGGAGGTTGATCCAACTCATATGCATGCCCAAAATTAAGGTTAAGGGTAGTATTAATCACATATCTGGCTCAAGAATCTAATATGGTTGTTGATTTAAGGTTTAAAAGTGCCCAACAATAGAGATTAGGGTTGGAATTGTTGGTTATAGTGCTTAGGATGCTTAGAACTACCCTGATATTTTTTATTTTCTCCTTTTTAAATTGTTTTCTTATCCCCAAATTGATGGATTAAATACCGAAAATTTCCAAGCATTCTTGTTTGATACTGTTACATGCCTAATGTTCCTATAGGTGATATTTTAAGGTCTGGAATATGCCTAGAATATACTAGGGCACACCCATGACTATCCAAAACTGATCCTTTGTGGCCAAAATACCG
Source organism: Pseudotsuga menziesii (assembly GCA_001517045.1). Lineage (NCBI taxonomy): Eukaryota > Viridiplantae > Streptophyta > Pinopsida > Pinales > Pinaceae > Pseudotsuga > Pseudotsuga menziesii. The sequence goes on from LPNX011147559.1 coordinate 172,018, forward strand.
GTAAAAATATCTAAAAGATGTCAATGGTTTCTTCCTCAATATGTGAACTCATGATGAAAATTTATTGCAAAGACCTAGGTCTTTCTGCTTCTGTATATGATATCCAAGCACTTAAGGGTGGATTTGTCTTTGTAGGTGTGTGGGGGTAGTTAGTGGAAATGGTAAAAAAAATGCAATGAACAATATAATATTGTTAAAAGGTGGTCTAATCCATGACCTACTAGCAGGTTTGAAATTCATTCAACTCTAATTCTCTCCCACCTGTAATATCAAATAAGATTTCAAGGAGTGGATACAATAGAACTGAAAACTATATATGAGCCATTACAATTTATCCTCTTGTACGAGGTGGTATTGTGAGTAACATGCAAATGTATCATTTAATTGAAAATGGAAACTGTTGTTGGGATGAACACAAGTTCAATCCTAGTTTGGAAAGTACAAGGTTCTATTGGAAGGCCATGCACACCAGTAAGTGGGGTTTCTTCTATTGATGGATGAAAACATGCTTTATTATATGCTACAATTCCAAATGTTTTTGTATCGCTAGACAATGGCCCATCTACAACAAGTAAACAAATTTACCCAAGAAGTTTAGTTTCCTCTAAAGGGAATAGTATTTGTTATATAATTGGAATTAATATGACTGAGGAATTGTTGATAAACCACTCCACGGCCTCAGACACCTTAGTATTGATAACTTTATTTATGTTTCTTTGATATGTAAGTTGTGTTGAATAACCTTTGCTAGTTGTCAAATATATTTTTTACTCTTTTGTTGTACTAGAGTTATATACTAAGGTTCAAAGGATGGAGGTGTTGGATCTGAAACAATCACAATAAATATTACCTGTGACTCCCTGAATGAAAAAAACCATGGTATTCACTATTTACATTTTAGATTTGTTATTTGTTCTTTGTAGGATTTCTTGATTTTGTACAATGATTTGAATTGATAAGATAACTTTCATAAAATGTTCTAGTTTCTTTTATAGTTTTGAATGCGCAACATAAAAATGGGTTATAGGAAGATTGGAATTTTCATCCATGTTCTCATATGAAGAAAGATGTGAAATGATTTAATGGGAATGCCATTATTTGGGTCTGACCCTTATTTAGTTTATGTGCTTGCTAATTCTAGAACACACTTATCGTGCAAGTAATACCAAGCTATAATAGACCTTTGCAGGATATAACAAACCTACAGTATGTGTTTTATAGCGATGTATATATGCTAGAAATATGAAAATACGATGTCAAAAATTGAAAGGGTTATTTTTTTTATTAATTTATACTAGATTGTCGGTTATCCAAAAACCAAGGAGAGGCAGTTGTTGTCAGATGTCCTTCCAATATGATGATGCTGCTACAGTTCCGACAGTAACTATCCATCGAATATTCGACTCTGAGCATTGATATCCGACGACAATGTCATGCATATGACGGCTTACATCCAGCAATAATTTCATTCAGGATGTCAGAAATTCGACACTTTTCCCTCGCACATTCGACACCCAAAGGATGTAAGAACTTACCCGATATAAGATGTACGAAAATTGACATTTCGATAGGGTTTCATACTAGGGTAGAGAAATTGACGACTAGGGATGCCATAAATTCGACAAAATATTTATATAATACTTCTCTGGAATAGGATGAAGCTCTATCAAAATGTCGACGATGTTGGTAAATTAGTCGAATAACTGATGAAGTTCCACCGATGACAAAAAAAATTGGTGGTTTCGAAAAATAGACACAGTTCTATTGAATGTCAGACATTACATTTGTCGAATTTCTGTCTCAATTTTTTTGTGACTATCGAAAGCAAAGAAACCTGCCATTTAGGCATGCATCCTGCTTCAAGGTACTTGACTGGTTTCTAAGACTAATTCCCATATGATGTGTTGGTGTCAATGGGAACAAACTCGTCGAAGGAGAACCATAAATTTCCCCCCATCATCAACACAAAACTTGAAACAAAGGTGATTTTGAAGTGAAGATGATATAGGAACAACCATAGGACCGACTCAAAGGAAGGTAAAGTAACTGTAGAGGTAGAATATAGTAAAGATTCCCTTTGAAAATTTGAATGACATGAAAAGTGACTTGGAAACATTGACCCAATCGAGGTAGATACTAGACATAATGCAAAGGCATGACGATGCATTATTTGAATTGACTCAAAGGACTTAAATGATTCATGAAAGTGGATTGATTCGATGACAAGATGAATACCCCATTATTTAGATAAATATGAAAATATGTGTCATGTTCAAAGTTGGATGTAAATCTCCCATTAACACAAATGAAAGATATTCCCCATTCCCTTAATTTCCCCAATCACGATGGATGAGTACCTATTTTATTATTAATTAGATTAAAAATGGTAGCAAGCGCTCGGTATAGCTCATCTGAAGATGACTCCATTTTCATACATTTTATGAACCTGAGAAAGGAGGGGTTCATTCCCAAAAAAGGGTCCTTCAACGTTTAATTTTATGAATCTGAAGAAGGTAAACTCACTTGTCGTTTCATATTTAAAGAGTCTGAAATGACTAAAGAGACTCTAGAAATAGACTTTTTTGTAGATTTGGTCCCCAAGGTTCGAAAAAGTATAAATTGATACCTAGGAGAACTCTTCTAGTAGAGAAGAATTAGAGTATACATTTTCTGTAAATAAGTCTAAATGGTCTGAAAAAGGGGTAAAATATCACCAAATAGACGACCTTTCAAGTACTTTTACAAGCATGAAATAATGAATTTTACTTGGAAATATTTGTGTATTTAAGGAGTTTGAAAAGAGCTTAAAAATGACTCCATGAAGTTTCCATTTTTTGTAATCTATTTTAATAAGTCCGAAAAAGTAGTATAAGTGTTGACCTAGTTTTCCACTCACACGAACCAGGTTCAACAACAACAAAAAACCAACAAAACACCCAAATACATCGACTTGACGGAGCAAGCTCAGCCGAAAACACCTGCGAGGAACTTGCAATCTCACCCGAGATATCTTAATGTGTAACTGCAAGAACCATGTTTCCAAAGTTGGTGAGGGATTATAGTCCCTTGGCGCATGGCCAAGGCGCTCAACATAGATGGAATCATGGAGTATTTCACTACATGATAGAGGTGCAACAGTGCACCACAACCAGTGTGCGACACAACCTTATCCCTAACAACTTGATGGCTACTGCAATATTGAGACGCAATTGGTTCCTTTAAAGTAAATGAATGTGATACAACTTATATCATGAGTTAACAAAGTTTAAACATAAAATAATACACAATGATTGACAATGCTTAGATATCCATTCATTCACCGCTTATCAGTATTATGACACTTATTCAAACAATAACCATAAATAATGCAAGTTCATCAAAAATTCAACACAACATTCAATCATTCATTAACACAAGAAATAATGTGGAAACCCATCTGGGAAAAACCACCAAGGTGCTCTTCATTTGGCATGAGAAATATATATAACACCTTGTAGTATATGACTTACATAATGTTTAAGATATGTCTTTTGGCTTAGACTCTTCTTGCTCTCATGCTCTCAAGTTTATTCTTCTATCTACTCCTACTGTCTACACACAGCATGGATCGACTCTTCTACTTTACTGTCTGTGCACTCAGCTGCATATTAACTCCTACTAAACAGTCTGTGCACTTAGCTGTAGATCCACAGCTCAACAACCTACTACTATCATACTCCTCTCTGATATTTCGCAATACTCCTACTCTTACCAACTCTTAATGAAGCTAACTGAAAGCTAACTTGAAACTATTTCTTGAATCTAACCCTTATAGAGAGTGGGTTACTCCTATTTATAGTGTTTACAAGACCGTGCAAGTTTGACTGAGTACTTCTCGGTTATTACATTCATAATTAGCTACAAAATATCTTCTATTACATTGATGACATGCCATACCTAGCCGCAAAATTCCTGCATTACATTGATCACGACCATAACTAGCCGCAAAACCCCATCCTTTAGTCTTCCACCAACTCTAACTTCTATAGTATTTTGACCTGCATGTGTCCATCCTTTACTTTTCTACCTGCCTCTTTAGGTATTCTTTTTCCTTCATCGCGCTGATCTGTGTCGCAAATTTCTCTCTTCTACGCCTGCTTTCCATCCTTTGACTGCTTTTATCTTGTCGCACGCCCGCCTTTCCTCTTGCACTTGAGCTTCAAGTTCTTCTTTAAGAAATTTTCCTAGACAAATAGGTCCCCAACACTCACATGTGGCTCATCCCAAGCCACTAAGAAAAATTTAAGCCTTTAGGAAAATTTTAAGTTTCTAGCGCAGGTTGCGCCACAGTATCAACCTTGTCCTAAAATTCCTACAAAATTTGTTGCACCCAAGAAACTTCCTCTCTGAGCTCTTTAGCTTGCTTGGCCAAATGTTCCACATGGTCAAAACTGATATTTTATAATGGTCCTTCTCCCAATGACTGAGTGATAAATTGGAGCTTCATCTATATAGGATGAATAAGCCTTGTAACTCGTTTTGCTTCTGATTGTTGCGATGTAACTTCATCGTTCCTACTTTCCTCCTTGTCACGCGTGGTCTTTACCTCCTGCTCCAGCTGCTTTAGCTCAGCTACTTTTTCAACCTTCTCTTTAAGCAACATGTTTTTCATGTCTTCCTTGACTACCGCGATTTTCAAATCAGTTTGTCGTGCATCTTCCTTGATCTTTTGCACTGCTTCATCCTCCAAAAGTAATTCCCACGTCACGAAAATAGATTCAACTACCTCAGTGCGGAGTTTTTCTCCTTTCCTTATCCTCACAACAACCTCACATGATGTTTTCTTGCACTCTTCAAGCACCTTAGGAGGTGTGCTTGGTATCTACTGTGCCTTTAGTTCCTCAACCTATTTTCTTAGGTCTGTAGCAATCCGAGACATGTGTGCTACTTTTGACATATATCGACACAGATCCTAACTTTTACTGTTGTATTCTTATCCTGTATGACTATAGGGATGATCGATTCTTATTCCTCAATAGGTTCAATGATTCCTACATTGAGCATGCGACCCAATTCGGCTTTTACCTTCTCTTTATACCTTGGATTCAACCTATACGGTCATTGTTTGCCTGGTTTGGCATCCAGTTTCAAGGGTATTTTCTTTTCTCCCAGATCTCCCACTATCATTAGAGGAAATTTCAACTCAAAATGGGCCTCCTAAACAAAATTAATAAAATAATAGTTAAAATAATAAAATAATATTTATTAATTTTGGAGGAAGAAAAGAAAAAAACTACTTTTTTGTTTGTATTTTTGACATATCTCCCCGTGTTTTTACTCAAATTTTGATTGGGAGAGCTCCTTGGATGTGGAATTGAATTCCGCATCCAACGAGTACCCACTCGGTATACTTTTAACAGACCTCGCTACCCCAAAAAATAGAAATACCTGAAAAAAAGTGATGATGATGTCATCACATTTTTCAGGTATTTCTTGTTTTTGGGGTAGCGGGGTCCATCAAAAGTATATAGAGTGGGTATTCGTTGGATGCATAATTTAATTCTACATCCAACGAGCTCTCTCGATCGAAATTTGAGTAAAAACACGGGGAGATATGTCAAAAATACAAACAAAAAAAGTGGTTTTTTTATGATACCTATCCCCAAATTTATATTAAAAAAGTGTTTAAGACCTATACGGTATTTCAAATTTAAATCATTTTCATTGGCTAACACTGGATGACATGGAATTTGAGTTAAAGTTAAACGGTCCATTTTGAGTTGAAATTTCCTCTAATGTCCCTTCATCTAAGAGAAATTGGTAGGGAATAGGTCCAGAAACTCATGCAGCAAGTTTGTGATCTTTAATACTGTCTCATCGTCCCAATAATCTCCTATATTGGAAAATTTCAAGTTCTCTAGTGAGCCAATGTTTACTTCCTTAATTTTCAGCGGCTTGAGGAACTGGTTGCTTGAAATAAGTGATCGACCATTGTTGGATGGTCACACTGCACTGATGGGAACTTATTACTTCAATAGGGATTTCAATGAATATATTTTCCTTAATTCTCTGAAGTGCAACATTTATTGCAGGCTGCTCATTAGAAAATTCAAAGGTGTGTGTGAACTATGTGACCACCTCATCCCAATCTCTAGTTCCTTGTCACAATTCCATGGATGTATACCATATTCACGGGTATTCTACAAATGCTATGTGACACTGATTAATGTGTTCGATAGGGTTTGAAATCCTTGTGTACCTTTGAATCACGATAGTGAGTTATTCTCTGAATCTAACTTCCAGCAATATTCTGCACTGTGCCCATTCTAATATGGATTGTTTATGTGTACCGCAACATCTAGCGGGCATAGCCTTTGATACATAGTCCAACGCATACAAGCTCTATGGTTCTCTTACCAGTCCTTGAAAATCACTGAGGAAGGTCACAATATTAGGTAAGCCCTCATATGTGGGTAACTCCCTCAACTGATTCTCTATCCATCACACAGATCAGGTAAATCTGGCGCATCGCCTCGTAGAGATTTCATGCAATGTGTTTTTCCAGTTTTCTAAGGCCTCTCTCAAATTAGATGTACATGAACTAGCACTTCTCTAGCTCAGGTTTCCATTCAATGTTGGGTTGATGTAATATTATTGTAAGGCAGTGACATTGTAGATCTGGTCAAGATAATCACCATGTCCCTCGCTGTAGACAGGCTTGACATATCTTTGTCCCTCCAATGGATCAATGGGAGACACTACCCTCATCTCATCATCCTTGAATGAGAGGATTATTTTCTTGAAGTTTATAATATTCTGATTATATATGACCCAATTTATCCCCAAAAGCATGGGATATGGGTTCGTTTCATCGACAATGTTAATGAATTAAAATTATGCAAATGTGCGCAGCCCCACGATGTCGATAGGGACTTGACTCAACCTACCAATTGGTAGGACCTTCGCCTAGTTTACAAGTATCAACTGGACAGGAGACCAGTCTAGGTGTGGCTTTCCCATGCTCTCCCATGTTTGTCATGTCAAAATATTAGCGTCTGACCCTATATCTAAAATAATGTAATCCATGTCGTAATCCCCTATCTGCATAGTCATTCTTAACTCGCACTCAGTTTTGAATTTCTTCTTGACATGGTTAACCTTCCTTCCAAGTTGTGAATCTACTGGGTTTTCTTCCATCAGTGCTTGTAGTTCTGCGATAGCATCCTTATCTTGAATTAGTGCTAAGCAACTTGACATAAATTATTTGAGCTTACTAACCTTTTTTGGAATTTGCTTCTAGAATAGCTGTTGGAAGCGTTCAGAAATCTCCTTGACTTCAGCTGATGTTGACGGTTGTTCTGGATCCACAAACTCCTGTCGCGTGTCCAAAATGACTTGCTTCTATTTTTGAACATAGAATGGTACTTTCTTTTGCACTATGGGTCACACCTATGGATGTGGTTGCAGTTATTCTTGCAGTACATCCGGATCAACTCTGATCACAACACCTCCTCGTGTTACGACAGTAACGCTTGGTTATCTTGGCTCAGAAGCAATCATATGAACATTTAGGTTAGGATTTGGATTCTGCACAGGGCTAGGGCCTACAACAGTCCGATCTTTCCACTTTGAAATCAACTGAGGACATTGCTCCACATTATGGTCCTGAGCCTTGCAATATGAACATGTCTTTTGTAGGTTCCTGATAGTCTCTATAATAATGGTCAGGTTGTCCATAGTTATAGCATGTAACGTGACCTCTTCTTCTGCCAAATCCTCCTCTACCTCTACCTATGAAGTTTGCACCCCACCTTCCCTAAGGGTGTGGCTGTTGCGGTGGGTATTGATTCTGCAGTGCGTATTGGTTCCGTGGTGCATACTGATTCTGAGGTGCATACTGCAGCTAACACTGGTTCCGTGGGAAAGGTGGAGGCTAGTAGTTCACTTGCACCTGTTCAGGCTGAACCTTCCCATCATTCTTGTTCAAGTAGGTGTCTACTGTCTTCTCCTTTAGTAGCTGATATGCTCTACAATCCTTCTCATCATTTCCTACTAATTTTCAAAATTTACAATATAGGATGGCTGGGGTACTTACAATATTCTGTAATTATAGGCACTCTTTATCACAATGCCCTCTAGTCTGGCATATTCAACACCATGGTAGGCCATGGGTACTTAATGGATTTGGTGCACCCAACGAGATATAGTTCATGTACGATGGACACTTATCCTTGGTGTGTTCATCTATTTGAAATCTTGTGCACAATAGGTCCTCACATTATTATTTACCCTTCTTGATGTCCTGAAGCTACATGGTCAAATTATCCAACTACGACTAAATATGTATCATTCCTGTGCCACCTGTTATAGCTGATTTCACCACTCCAGGTGAATCACACTTTGTATGGCCTTCCCCTGTCATGCTGCAGACTCCTTAGACCCCATGGACCATTTTTTGTCCTTTGATGTTTCCTTGATCATCCCTAAAAACATATGAAAAATGATACATGTGACTTTTAAACCTATAAGCGCGTATATACATGGGTTTTACCACTAAAACCATGTACATCGGGATGTGTGCATAATCCAAAACATTTTGGAGTTTTCCTTGACATGGATCTGACTCATTTGACTCCTGGCCTTCCCTATGCCTTGAGATCTCTTGGATTTGACCTTTCATTACCCCTTTGAAAGCTATATAAGGAACCCCTTGGTACATTGAAGGAGGAGAAGAGAGAATTGAGAGCAAAGAAACTATAGTCCATTGTTGCCGAAACTTATGCTTGAGTCTCCATCCCTTTGTCCCTTGGAGCACTAGTGTGTTCTTCCCAAACTTTCCTTTTGCTTGTGAGCTTGCTATCGAGAGATGGAGGATTGAGGTTGTGGAGGCCCAAGTGGGGGATTCAGTTTCTCCGGTTCGCAGACGTGCCATCAGAGGTTGTATCTTGTAATCTCTGATTTATATTAATAGAAATATCTTTTCCTGTCCAATAATGTGTGTTTGAATGAATAATTTATCAATGGGATTATGTCAAATGCTTATACATTATTGATTATATATGCTAGAATAGATCTAACACCATGATATATAGAATGGTTGTATTGTTTACATGTTTTTGAGGAAGTAATCTATCAATTCAAGATGAAGATTGGAAAGCTCAACGGGGATCTACTTCAACCGTCCGGAATAAGGTATGAGGTCTGATCCTTTAGTGTTAGACATTTAATTTCTATTTCATATTGGAAAGGATTGATTTCTGGAGTCAAGATGTCTGTTGTGGTACCCCAAGCCATAGGAATTTCTCTCCGTAACAGAATTGGTGACTCCGCTGGGGATTTCCTAGTAGTTTTCCTTTGGGGGTTGTTTTATCGGCATTCAATGAATTTGAATTGCTCTTTCTCTATTGTTTCTGTGTCGGGTCTGGGGGCATGTAAGCCTGGTGGGGTCTGATGGGTGTGAAGTTTGTCTCAACCTGTCTGTTTTCCTTGAGTTTATGCACCTTTCTTCCTGTACGCGAGTTTTTAACTCACAGTCGCGTATACACACGGGTTCCTCTGCGATTTCCGCGCATACACTCGGGTTTAATGTGAACAGTAGTGTATGCCCTTGCTTTTGCCTTTTTGTGGAAGTTAATTGGTTGCTGGGTGAATTTTTCCTGAGTCTATTTAGACCTCTGTTTCTGATCAGAAACGTTTTTTTTTAGGCTAAATTTTTTTTTAAGAAGGTTCTTGTCATGGCATTTTCGATTTTTTGTTTGAGATTAGTGCATTAGAGTTTCATTTACCTTAGTGCTTTGCTTGAGTATTGTTTGTGTGTACTTGCAGAGTCTAGGGGTCATAGAATCATTATTTTTCTTTTTACATCTCATTTTATTTCAAAAAATCCAAAAACATTTTCTTATCATCATGCATTGCATTTTGCATATTTGCATTATACTTGCACTAGATTTGCTTTGGAGTACTAGTTAGGACTTCATATAGGAAAATTTTGCATTCATCATTTGAAGAAAAATTGTGCATTTCACTTAGTAGCATACCCTGTTTTCATGGACACAATGCATCTGCATTGATTGTTAGGTGTGTATTTTACTTTATGTTGTGTCATAACACCATTAGTTGCACAGTCATATCCCTTTTTTGAGTAATAAAGCCAATTAAAATCAACGCTAAAATAAAATGAATTACACTCTTTTCTTTTCTAGGGTGCACCAACAAGCTTAGGTTTTAGGATCTTGGAATAGTTCATTGTAAGTTAATTCTCCAAGATCACTAAACAACAACATGTATGTGTCTGTCCAGGTGAGTGTGTGAAATCCTTGGTATAACCAGTGTTTCTTAGGATCCTCCTCTCAAAAGGGAGCTAAGCACGAGGCAGTGTGAGTGGTTATTGATTGGAATGACCCCTAGTCATAACTAAGTAGCACCAGAGATATTTCCAGGATTGTATTCGTATCTGGGGGCTCTTTCAATAATTTTGGGCTTTGCTACCCTGCCCATACGGTCAATCCCACCTGCAACTGTCCGCCTGAGCATTGATTATACTGAGGTGACCTTAGTGGCCTTACCTAGGATATCAAGGGGGTACTTTGCAGGGGTTATTCTGCAGGTGTCCTGGCCAGGTTGGGGTCGGACAACACAGTCTCTTTACGTGTTAAAGCTAAGGGCCACAATAATTGGTTACGTACCTCCACTTGTTGTGTGTGGGAGTCTCAAGCCTCTCCTGGGGGAGACATACCTGCTTCATTCGGGAGCTCATTTATCCAGCCCTTGTTTACCTGCATTTGGCTTTAGATTTTATTAGTGATTTCTCTGTGCATGATAGTTGGCCTAGGGTTTACGTAAATAGAGAGTCTTTTCTATTTTTTGAGTCATTGTGGATTCAGGTGCGACTCCTTGCCATTATCGTCGTTTAGCAGGACTTCTACCTTCTACTTCTCCTCCTCCTTTGGGAGAGAGACCTAGACAGTCCAGGTGGAATATTTCACACATTGATTCACACACCATGGGAGACCGTTTAGAGGATATTCCTGAACCACCTCCTCCCATTCGTGTAGACGATGGGGAGTTTACTCCTACGTACGATCCTTCACCCGACTTGGCTGAGTTAGGTCCTGTGATTTCTGAGATAGGAACTATGCATGATAGACCTACTCACTCTAGGGTTGATTCCCCATTGACACATTATCGGTATGGAATGCTAGAGGATGCCAAGACTCATTTTGAACCCGCTAGCACTAGCTATGGTAGTTATGCTATGTCTGGTTTCCCTACACATGATTTGGCATTTCATGTCGAATCCGATTTTGAGCCTAACACTATGCCTAGGAGCACTCTCATTCCTTACCATGCGGAGAGGTTTGGGAGCACTAGTCACATTGCACCTTCCGTCCCAGTGGTGGAAGTTACATCACATATCCCTCCTAGGTCTAGGGTTAGCGATTCGATTAGGATACCAGATTCGAGACGAGTGATGATAGGCGGTAGCACGTACATTATTACTCATATTCCTTCATCCTTGGTCCCTAGTTCTTCAAATGTACATCCTCCACCTTATTTGCATGGTCCTTCGAGCCAGCATATGGCTATGAGTCAGGTCCATACTGCAGTTACTAGACCGATTGTGTCTTAGGTTTACATACTGCCCGTTTCTTTGGGAGGCTATGTTCATACTTCTAGAGGTCATGTTACTACTTCCGAGACGTATATCCCTACTTCCGGTATGTATATCCCTACTTCCGGAGCGTATCTTCCTACCTATGGAGTGTCTCATGGGGCATCGCATGTGATGACTTATGGACCCTATTATGGGACGCAGTATGGACAGGGTTCTTCACCTTATGGAGGTGGGTATCAACAACCTACTTAATCTCCTAATTATGTCTTTGTAGCTCCTACTAGTCAAGGTCCACCGCACTATGGTGCTTCCATGCCACCCTATACGGGTCATACGGGAGGAGGACACTATGGCCAAGGCCATGGTGGTAATCAGCCCTATATGAATCAGGGAGCGGTCCATCAACCTCATCATCCTAGGCTCCCTTTCCTCGCGATGCTCAATATTCCTGACTTATCGAGATTGATGAACGATCCTGTGGCTCATGACCTGGCTTGGCCGGCTGTCCCTACCAAACTTCCTTTGGACATACCTAAGTTCGAGGGAAAACCGGGACAGGATCCGAGCGAACACATTAGTACATTTCACCTATGGTGCTCTTTGAATTCCTTACATCAGGACTCAGTCCCTTTGAGACTATTTCAATGCACCCTTACAGGGCCTGCCGCGAAGTGGTATATAGAGTTACCTAGGGGAGCTTTCACTTTGTTCGAAGACCTTGCGATGACTTTTCTTAATCACTTCCAGCTACCAGTACGTTATGACATTGGTACTGAACTCTTGTCAAAATTTCAAAAAGATAAAGCCACACATATCTCTGATCATATTCAAGAGTGGTGTAGACAGAAGAGGTTAATTAAAGCTTTTATACTGCCGGAGTTCCTCCTCGAGTGGTTCCTCAAGTCGTTATCGCCATATATAGCGAAGGATGTTTCCACATCCAGAGTGCAGAATGAGGAACAAGCGATTTTTAGGGCATAGGAACTGGACTTGATTTATGCTCAGTCCAGTTTGTTGTATGAGATTATTCCCAATGCTCCTCAGTCCAGTTTCGATCCCAAAGTCAAACTTGGACCACATGCCGATGGCATTATGGGTTGTGCGAGTGTGAAACCTATGGATTCGGTTGAAAAACAAGTTAGTCAATTGTCAATCAACCAATCTGATTTGGGAAAAGCTATGGCTTTGTCTCAACCCGCCCAAACGACGAGTGTACTCTCTGTGCAATTGTCGGACCAAAAGGGTAACCAACAGCCCGGACGGAATAGAAAAAAGGGTAAAAATAATCGAAAGGGTGGGAATAAGAATCAGAATGCTAACAATAGTGACAAGAATGGCTGAAATGCTGGGGGGGACAAGCAAGCTAAATGTAAGGTTAAGTTCCCTTGCAAGTTATGTAAGGTCTATCACCTCACTTACTTGTGCCCTCATATTGAGGAAGCTTCGAGATTCTTGGCACAGGGACCAGTTGTGCTAACTAACCCTTTACCGCATAATCAAAATATGAACTCGAAGTCCCATGACCATTCTGGTGATGATGATCCGTTGGAGGGTAGTGGTCGTGGGTGCATTCACATGGTCCGTGCTATGAAAGTTGTGACCTGTGTGAAAGATTATTGTTTGTCACAACCCAGCCCAGGAAAAGAGCCTGATCCACCAGGGCCCCCTTTGCGCATTGAGAACCCTACAGATAAACCTGATGATGCACCTCGCATTCCTAAGGGAGTCCTTAAGCGTTCAGGGCATAATCCAAATGCCCAAGCCGCCCAGAATTATTCAGTTGTCAAGGATTTGGGCCACACTCCTTATGCGATGTCTGCATTGGAAGTGCTTTAGAGTTTTCCTTCGCAAAGGAAGGTGTTGCTTTCTGCCCTTGGTGTGAATGATGATGATTCTTCCTCTGTGATCAAATTTGAAACCACAGGACTTCAACCTCACTTTCCCTACTATGTGTCTCTTTTGGTTCACGTAGAATGTCTTAATATGACCGTCAAGCGCACTGTGATTGACGAGGGTACTGCTGCTTCTGTGATGTATTTGTCCTATTGGAAGGGTCTAGGTTCTCCTGAGCTGTCTAAATCAGCGACTATGTTAACTACGTTCAATGGGAGATATTTTAGGCCGCATGGCATCCTTCCTTCCCTTAAATTCCATTTGGGGGGAAAGACCATTGCGATAGAGGTCGAGGTGGTTGATGTGCCCCTTGACTACAATCTCTTGCTGGGTAGGAACTGGATGTACATTATGCAAGCCATTGCTTCTTCCTTGTTCCATGTTGTATGCTTTCCACATAACAGGAAGATCGCAATGATTGATCAAATGAAATTCAAGAAACCGTCTGTTACTGCATCTTCGGGAGCTTCGATCCCGATCGTTGAGAACTCTCAGCCGGCAACTGGGAGTGTGGGTGTAGGCATGTATCCATCCCTCGTGGGAAGCTTTAGTTGTCCTACACCGATCCTCATGATAGGATCTAGTTCCGATGAGGCTTTGACATCTATGACATCGGTGTCTTTTCGCACGATTCATATGGAAGATCCTTGGATTCTTCCTACACCGAGTACTTCGAGTGAGCTCTTCGAGACAAACTTGTCGTTTCCTGCAGCTATGATAGCTTATCAAGCTAATCTCAAGTGTGTTGCAGAGCCTAGTCCTTCCTCTTCGCGGATGGAGGAGGAGGACCCTTATGTGCTACCAGCATGGGCAGTACAGTCTTCTCACACACACGACTACCTTGATATGGTTTTCCCTTCGAATGAAGCGATTATTGAGGCTATGTCGGGAGTTGAACCACCTTGGGAGGAACTCCATCATAGATCGTACTTTCTTCCAGAGCTTGACTGTTTGGAGCATGATGATTTTAGGGCAGTTATTAGTCAGAGAGTTGGTAGTCCTATGGTTCCATTAAGCTCTCTTGGTCAGATGGCTGATGGAAACATGGCAAACATATCTTCAACAATTCCTATAAACATCTCTCGCAATTCTGGCACAATAGAGAATGTCTATATTGGGGAGGAATGTTCCCATGCTGAGATTCTGGAATACACCAAGCTATTTAAGGAATTTCATGATATTTTTGCTTGGCCTTATGATGAGATTCCAGGTATTGACCCTCTTATTGTCGAGCATGATATTAATACTTACCCCAACGCTAAGCCTGTTCGACAACGTTTACGTGCGGTGAATCCTAGGAAAGCACCCGTGATTAAGGCAGAGATAGAGAAGCTATTGAAAGCTGGTTTCATCTATCCCATTCCCTTGACGGAGTGGGTTTCAAACCCCGTTCCGGTGGATAAGAAGCAGGGACCGATCTGCATATGCACTGATTTCCATGATTTGAATCGTGCCTGTCCTAAGGACAACTTCCCCACACCATTTATAGATCAGATTTTGGATGAGTGTGCGGGTAGCGAGGTGTTCTCCTTTATGGACGGCTTTTTCGGATATAATCAGATACAGACTAAACTTGAGGACCAACATAATACTGCATTTATTTGTCCTTGGGGAAGATTTTCATATCGAAAAATTCCTTTCGACCTTAAAAATGCCGGAGCTACATTTCAGCAGGCGATGACCTTGATTTTCCATGATCTCAAGTCAATTATCGACGAGAATTCCAGCTTCATCGCTAGTTCTAGCACTTTTGTTTGTGACACAATATTCTGTTGAATGAATGGCCTTCGGAGGTGTGATAATAGCACAACAATAAACCACTCTTTATGCTGCACATTCGACATCTAGAAACTAACCTTGGCCATCAAAGGTTTAAACTGCTGATCGAAATCCCATATGGATTCTGTCGACACCTGTTTTATCTCCTTGATCTTAGTGATGCACTGCAACCCATATTTAGGTTTTCTAAAGTCACAAATCATCATTTGCCGGATTTCATCAAGGGTCTTCTATGGGGTTCCTACTGGTACTACACAAAACTTCATGAACCAATCCAGCACGTGACCCCACAGATTCGTAATCATCTACGATTTCTTTATGTCCGCATTATGAACTAGGAGAACCATCCAAACATCGCAAAGGAACCAATGCTGCTCTCGATCTTTTGCTCCATTTCCATTGAATGTGGGTAATCTAATATCTTCCCCAGCCTTTGAGGTGTACCCTCTTGTGTGCTAGTCACAGTACTAGCACGATTAGTATTAACAAATCTTTTAGGAGATAAGACTCTAGACCTTACCTCTGGAGATACTCCTGGTGTGATGTAGTTGCATCCTAATCTTGGTGTCTCCTTGTAGCTAGGGTTTTCACCCTAGCTTGTGCTGATGAGCACCTACTAAGGAATCTGGAATCCTTAGTAGCAGTTCAATGATGTATATGAATTAAACAAAGATAAACTGAAACAAAGACTAATCTAAATACGTTCTTGAAGCTAAAGCAGTAAAAAGTAAATAACATGAAACAGTAAAGAAATGAATGATGATTTTTTTATTGATATTACCTCCAATGAGGAGGTTGGTGGAGTCCGTTGCGCTGGTCCGATGTCGGTGGCTTCGAGCTCCAAGCTGCTTCTTCTCCTTCTCCGGTGGTGGGAATGGGCCAAAAAGAGTTCTCAATGGTGAAAGTAGCTTGATGGTAAGATAGGGTTTCGAGAATAATTTCGGCAGAGGCAGGATGCTTGTGATTGTGGATATGAAATGAGGGGTCTCCACCACTTATTTATAGTTTTTTAGTGGTGGAGT
>LPNX011147562.1:0-13666 GCA_001517045.1 Pseudotsuga menziesii
TATATAAGGGGATCAAGATGAAGCTCTATGGTAGGAGCAGGTTCAGAGGCGAAGGAGCGAGGAGCAGTTTTTAATTTTTAATTTTTTAAAATATGGAAGATGAGAGGAAGCAATACAAAAGTAGGGGGAAAGAAGTTTAAACCATGTATTATAACATGGTGGATTATGGTGAAGATGGGAAGGACAACCCAATATTTTTCCCCCAGGAAGAAATGCTTTCAAAGCACATGAGAGAGGTGGCGGAGGAGGATAACATGTGTGGGAAAAATACATCACCCAGAACTTCGCCAATTCATAATTCAGATGATGGAGGGAAATCGGAGGACAAGACGAAGATGGCGAAAAGCGTTATAAAAAATAGACATGGGATGAAGGATCGTAAGGATAATCTAGAATTAATCATGGGAAGAGACATATCACTGGAACAAATCCATAATTTCTTATCATGGGAACTGGTAGGTCGTTTTTGTGGTAAGACAGTTACAATAGCTTCACTACAACATTGGATATCTACGAATTCGGGAGAATTGTTAGTATATGAACAATTTTTTTACTCGTTTCCATGAGGTTGGTTATATGGAAGACAATAGCAAACTTCTAAGACAAAACTGGCAATGGGGTCCATCCAGGATGATACTCAGGAAATGGACAATAGACTTCAACGCATATAAAGAACCTCATAATGTGCTGAGGATCTGGGTCATTTTACCTAGACTACCAATGGTTTTTTGGTAGCCAAATATCTTCAAGGCCATTGGAAATAGGATAGGGAAGTTTATATCAATGTAGGATAATTGGGAAAGCAGGCTGGACAGGAGATGCACCAAAATATTGGTTGAATTAGAATTGAGGAATATTCTATATGAATAAATTAAAATAGTGATGCATGGCAGCACCTGTTGGCAGCGGTTGGACTACTGGAAGATCCCATTCAGGTGTTTTCACTGTAGGGAGGTGGGACACAGTTGAGGTTTTTCCTGAAAGCTCCACGAATCTTGTATACAAAAAGATATGGATAAAAAAGTAAAAACCAGTGTGCAAAGACAAAGAGACCAGTGTTGTTAAGGAGAAAGAGGAAAGAGTTAAGAACGTACAGGAAATAAATAAGGAAACGATAGATAAAGGAAAAAAGTCTGCAGATGCTGGAAAGGACGATGTAGAAAACATGTAGGATGGAAATGAAGAACGAATGACAGACTTGATGAAACCAGAGGAAAGCAATGCTGTCAAAGGTGACAAGGAAAAGAAAAGTCAACTTAGCCATCCATCAGCCACAGAAGAGGGAACGTCACTCAGGACAAAGGTACTCTTTTTTTCTCCCCTGAGCAGGTCTCCTCTTTAAAAGTTTCACATGAAAAGGAACAGTCCTTAATTTCAAAACAAAAAAAAGTAAAGTTCAAGAGAAATTATGAGCTTCGACCTTGAAACTCTCCTTTGGACCTTTTAGGAGAAGAAGTATCCACTGGTGGTTTGGCCCTTAATTCCTCTCAGAAGCCTAGACTAGGAAGAAAAACTTTATTGTCCAAACCACAAGTTCAATCAGTCATAGATGTCAAACAAGGAAAACCATCTACTCTCAAAAGGCCTCTTAGAGTTTTGGCCCCAAAAGGGGGCACTTGATGCTGATTTTATCCTACAATTCAAGAGGGATGGGGGGGACCTCAAAAAAAATTCCTTAAAAAGGTTGTTTAACAACCATAAACCTTCAATTATAATGATCCAAGAAATAATGCTAGAGGAGACCAAAGCAGAAACCATAATCAAAGAAACTATAAAAAAATAGGAAGTGGAGAGCCTAGATGCAGAAGGGAATTTAGAAGGTTTAATAACAGCTTGGATCCTAGTTCTGACCAAGACTAATTCAAGGAAACGGATTCATACATTGAAAGAAAAATTATTGACCAAGAGACAGGGACAAATTTTACACTGGTCAATTTTTATGGACCCTTTTTCGAAAGGAAGGCCTTCTAGGAAAAATTCAGGTTAAGTGGAGTAATCAATCAACCAAATGTAATATTAAGGGGGTATTTGAATCTAACTATAGCATCAGGAGGAATATGGGGAGAAAATGCCAAGAAATATTCACTGGCTCCTTTGTTCCTGAACCTCTTTGAAAAAGAACATTTGGTGGATGTGGCTCCTCTAAAACTAGAACCGACATGGCGAAACAAGAGGGGAGGCCCTTCGGCCATATCTAAAAGGATAGATCATTTCTTGATAGAAAAAAACATGTTAAATGAGAACCTAATTATAAAATATTCAGTTGATATAGGAGGAAGTTCTGATAATAGACCAATTTCGTTATTAAGATCATCACCTGAAAATAAACCACTGGCCCCATTCAAATTTAATCCTCACTGCCTCGAAGATGAGCAATACAAAGATTGAATCATAAATGTTTGGAAGACTATAACAAGAAGTCCAAACTCTAGTGCAATGCAATGGTTTGTTGATAACTTAGCAAGGGCAAAAAAAATCTCAAAATAATGGGGTAAAATACATCAATCCTCTATGCAAAAAAACCTGAAGGAAACAGAAGAAAAAATAGAGGCTTTGTTCCAAGGAATTGAGGGACGGCTTTTCATTGTGGGAGAAAATGAAGTAATGAAGGCCCTCGAGAAAAATAAAGAAAAACTTTAGGATATTGAAGGAAAATAACTAAGGCTCAAAAGCAGAGCCTTATGGATTGAAGCCGGAGATAAAACCTCCAAATTGTTTCACAACTATGCAACACATAGGAGGAACATTAATACCATCTGTGAGATAAAGAATTAGTACGAAGTTTTAGTGTGCACCTTTGAGGAAAAAGAAGTAGCAGGAGTCAGTTTTTTTCAAAGTATTTTTAAAGAGACAGAAGGGTGCCCTATACAGGAAATCTTGGAAGTTTTGGGGTTCTTACCAAGAATGGTATCTGATGAAATGAATGATGATCTTACCAAGGATATCTCATAAGAAAAAATAAAACATACTCTACACTCCTTTCAAAATGGAAAAATCCCACGGCCTGATGGTTTCACTGTGGAATTCTACTTAGGGTTTTATGATTTGATAAAAAAGGACATACTAGAGGTGGTAAGAGAATCACAAGAATCAGGAAAAGTCCTAGGGAGCTTTAATGCAACCTTTTTGCCACTGATACCAAAAAAATAGAAAACCCAATCCTGTGATGAATTCAGGACTATATCCTACTGCAACATGATATATAAAATCATTGATAAGGTGCTAGCGTTAAGACTCAAACTAGTTTTAAGTGAAATCATAATTGAAGAACAATTTGGATTTTTACACAACAAGTAGATTCATGATGCTGTGTCACTAGCACGGGAGATAGTCCATACCATTAAAAAGGAGAAACAAAGGGATTTTGCACTAAAGTTATATTTATCAAATTTCTATGATAGGGTAGGCTGGATTTTTTTAAGAGTGTTATTGATAACAATTGGATTTTCTGTGGAAGTGGTGGAGTAGATAATGGGATGTTTACAATCCACCTCATTCACAGTTATAATTGATGGCTCTCCATCAAATTTTTTTAGACCAACAAGAGGTATAAGACAGGGATGTCCACTCTCTCCATTCATCTTCTTACTGGTGGCATAGGCATTGAGCAGGATCATCCACAAGGGCAAAGCAGATGGTGCAATTAAAGGCATCAAAGTATCTGCTACAGAGGAGGTAACCTATACTCTATTTGTAGATGATGTATTCTTGTTTGGAGAAGTATCCATTGAGAACCTTGAGTATTTTTCTGCATTGATAGACAAGTATAAAAGAGACACATGAATGGTGGTAAATGTGGGAAAATCAAACCTCATTTATAATGAGTTCCCTGAAGACATGATACAGAGGACAAGGGATCTTATACAATACAAAACAACCCCTATTGGAGAAGGTTTTAAATACCTGAGCTTTACTTTAAAACCTAATTGCTACTCCTTTCAAGATTGGGTTTGGCTCTACTAAAATATTGAAAGAAGAATAAAAATATGGGAAAGACGATCATTGTCCATAGGGGGAAGACTCGTTTTGTTGAAAGAAGTCTTGCAGAGCATTCCAGTTTATTGGGCCTCAATTGCGTATATTCCTAAAGGAATATCAACAAAAATAAGGAAGTTGTGCTTATCTTTTTTATGGACAGCCAACAAGTAGCTAGAAGGAATTGCATTGGAAAAATGGAAGACTCTAGCAAGGCCAAAGGAATTAGGTGGATGGGCCATAAAAAATCTTTAGATGTTCAGTAAACCTTTAGTTGCTAAAACTATGTGGATATTTATACAAAACCCTGAAAAACTATGGGGCAAGGTCATTTTAAACAAATATTGCTCAAACAACAACCTCACAGACTCGCGAAGAAACCCAGACAAATCATATAAGAATGGATCCATAGGGTGGAAGGAAATGGTATTGGCATATCTCATAGTTGGACAATGGATAGCATGGAAGATTGGTGATGGGAGGTAGGTCATATTAGGAGAATAACCATAGACAAGCATAGGGGAAAAATACAGACTTAATCCATGTCTAATTCAACATCTAAGGTCATTACGAATATTCACTTTGGCTAATGCTTGTAGAGATTCGACATCTAGAGGACGAAGTCGCTTGAAAAATGCCCAAGACTTGGGACTGGTATGTGAACTTGGGGAAGAATAGAATAATTTTCAATACTAATAGACCTATGGGTGCACCAAGAAGTCACCACAGAGAAAATAAACCCTAAATTCTAAATCAGGGAAATACACTTCCAAGCTAGGGTATCAAGAATATTTTGAAGAGAAAGAAGGAGGAGAGAAAAAATGGTGGTGGAAAAGTATTTGGGAGATACATATCCCTTTAAAAACCATAATCAAAATGTGGTTATCTCTATCGAATAAAATTTTGACATGGGAAATGTTACAAAAATGGGGTTTTGAAGGATCACGTTTCTGACCCTTATGCACATCAAGTGATGAAACAAACTCTCATCTGTTCTCCTTCTCTTCATATGCATGAAGCATATGTATGGGCATGGTAGGAAAGATATCAGCAGACAAAGCACATGAAAAAACAAATTCTACTCTAAAGGAAATAACCTGTCAAAACCCCAAATTTTCCAAAAAAATTAAAATTTTTAAAATGCATATAATTTTCATAAATGCAGTCAACTAATTATTAAATTAGTTATATGTTACTGAAATTCATTATCTGAATTATCTAATTGGTTATGTTTATCTTAAATAACAGTTTTTTTCAGTTTACTGACTTGTTTTCTTTTTGCGACCACAAGGTGGGACTGTCATGAAATGCTGGGCTTACTTAGCTTTTCGAGATAATGCAGAAAGTTTTCATGTTCTTACAAACTACAGGTAATAGGTTCAGGTTCTGCTTGTGATTAATTCTAGAGCAATCAAATATAATTTCGTTGCACATAAATAACTCAGTAAGGGATATAAAATGCTAAACACTTTCCAAAGCTTGTTGAGTTAAACTCATTAAACTGTCCTCCTTTCTAGTAGATGTAAAATTGTAGTTCTTTAAAGCTTTACTGATCTATTCGATATTTATTAAAGTCGTCAAGTGTAAAAATGCCTTACTAAATCTTTACAAGCAGAGTAAGAATGGCAGAGTTATAAAATCTATGGTATAATTTCAATTTTGCACCAATACGTTTACATCGTAATGTATATTGATAAGGGGTTTATGTATTACTGATTCCATTTTCAACTTTGAAGTTTAAAGGAGTTTACATCTTTATTTCAAGCTGTTTCTTGAAAAAGATATACTAATGTTGATGCATAGAGTTTTATTACACATCAATTGTTTTAGAGCATAACTAGAGCTTACCTTTAGTAAGATAGATATTTTACGAAAAATAGGGTTTATCCCAACCCTTTCATATTCATAAAAGGGGCATGTCCTTAAGGAACTATACTTCTTAAAAGAGTGCATGACATAATAGTTATATGGCCTCACTATTTTATTTTGGTGAATTCCTTTTTGATAATAGATTTGTGGCTTAACCTTGCCCTGTTATAATTTATGGTTAAGGACATTTACCTTAAGCAAAACTTTCACCACATAGATGTTACTACTCTTTTTGTATCTTTTTACCGACTTTACTATTTTAATAAATATAGATAAGGCCATTCAGGTTATTATGAATACTAAGATAATTGCCATAGTTTTACTCTATAAACCTCCTTTGTAACAATCCATAGTATACTTTTACGTTAAGTTATAGATGTTGATTGGACTAATATTTCATATTGCAAAAAGAAGGTACAAGGTGTGAAAAACCAGAGGTCTAAGAATAAACAATGTTCATGATCAATTTATAGCTTAACTTTGTTTTAAGGTTCTATAAACTTTATAAAAGAAATGCCTCCTTTACATGCATTCATAAACTAGGGTAACTATTATTTACTTAGCATAGAGAGAAAGGTTAGAATTATAACCATGCCATAATGATCATAGGTTTATTCTTGTTTTAAGTTATATGAATACCATATCTTACCAAGCATTGGTCGTAATTGTCCCCACGACCTTTATGATTGCAAAGTTAAAGGGTTTATAGTAATAATATCTTATGATCTTCCATGCAGCGTAAAAATGATGGGCTGAATTTGCAACAAGGATTAAGCGTAAACTTTGATGTATCAAATGATTGGGAAACATTTCCTTGGTGGAAGGTTCACTGAAGAAGAAAGACAAATGCGATTTGCCGGACGAATTGCGGTGCCGTCGGTCCGATTCGAAGAAATGGCGGTGTTCTCAACCCCGTGTGGAGGGCAGCAGTTGCTGCGAATATCATCGTGTCAAGTTACAATCGTATGGCAAGAGATCATATGCCAAGAGAAGGGAGCTTAGTAAGGACGGGTATGTTACTAAAGTACTGGTACTCGCTTTGACTGTTCTGCAGGTTTCAGGAATCAATGAACGGTAGTACAGGAGAATGTATGAGAAATAAACGCAACATCAAAGAACCAGAAAAAGTTGAGACCACCGTTTTTCCGGACGATAGATTTGAGTTGGAAAGCCCTATTGAAATTGCCTTACCAACAAATTCAAATTACAAGAAGGACAACCCTAGTGAAATTGGCTTACCAGCAAATTCAAATTACAAGGGCAACCCTAGTGAAATTGGCTTACCAGTAAATTCAAATTACAAGAAGGACAACCCTAACCCTAGTGAAATTGGCTTACGAGTCAATAACAAGAAAAGGAAGATCATAAATTCAAATTACAAGAAGGAAAACGATAGTGAAATTAGCTTACCAGCCAATAACAAGAAAATGAAGATCATAACAGGGTATGTACAAATACAATATATTCGTACTTGTTTATTTTTATTCTTAAAAACAAAATAGAGTCAAACTACTTTAAACTAAGATTTATCAAAACACTTCAATTTGATTTCTTAATACAATTACAACTTTTATTTTTCTCAATTTACATTTTTTCTATTACTTGCTGCCATTTTCATTTTTCCCAGTTCACAGTTTCTCTACTAATTGTACATGTAATTGTTCTGCAGTTCGTCGGAGGGATTAGTTATTGGCATAACAAAACAATGTGTTAGTGGTAAGTACAAGATTGGTGAACCTGAAATAGCTGAAACTACAGTTTTGCCCGCGGATATACTCGCTTTGGATGACCTAAGAAATGTTCTATCACTGGAGACGTGGAGAGAAATTCTTACTCCGGCTGACAGATACAGACTTGGTACATTACTTCCAAAAGGGCATCAGAATGTGGGACTTGGTACATTACTTCCAAAAGGGCATCAGAATGTGGTGGAATCTCTATTGCAGGGGGATAATTTTATCTTTGGGAATCCAATGATAAAGTGGGGAATGAATGTATGCAATGGGCAGCAACGTCCTGAAGCTCTACTACAAAAAAAACGGGAATTGATGCTTTCTTAGTTTCAATCCTTTGAAGATATCAGAACGTATCACGACACTTTCATTTCTTGCATTGATGAGTTGCAGCAGCTATGTAAATCCTGTAATTATGATGAATCAAAGTTCTTGCAGGAGCTCAAACAGTGGAGAAGAAACAACCATAAAAGGTCAAGATGTTTTGTGTGAGGAAAAGCTCTAAATCATGATGAGATCAGTTTAATCAAATGACATTTGAAGTAATAAATAACTTGAAGTGTTTGTACCTCAAATTACAATGAACTAAAATTGAAATGTGTTGTAATAAGAAAGATAACGTGGATTAATAATAATAGGAGGAAATCCTTTGTAAGTTTGAGATTGTTTTCAAATGTATTTTTAAGTGCTGTTTAAGAAACCATGAAGAATGATATAAGTAAACCAGCGATTTTATTAAAAGAATCAAATTGAAGTGTTAAGGTCCTCTCAGTTAAATGGGTTTTAAACTTCATTATCCTAATTACACTAATTTTATAGATGAATTAAAATCTAGTTTTTATATACAAATATCTACATTAATAATAATTTAAATTAAAACTTATAATTTAAAGATAATTAAAATTGATAAAAAACATAAATATATTGCTTCTGATAAGTGCATTCTATATACTAATAGAGAAATATTTGTAATTCCTTCTGTACTCATCTTAGACATGACATGTATTCTTTATAATAAGTATTATAAAAACTATAAAACAATAATATGGGATCAAATTAGATTTAAAACATTTACAAGAACATATAAAAAAAAATACAAAAATTAGATAAATTAAAACAACTTTAAAATATTTGTTGCCACTTGGAACTTGGTAGATCCCATTTTAAAATGACTTTATGTTGGTTTATATAACAAAGATTCTTTCATGTAATTATTTGTTAACATGTGATTTAAATAATTAATCAAATTAAAAATTAAATTGAAGTATTTCACATAGTACTTGTGGCATTTTACAGCTTGGAGAGATGTGTAACTCCTTCCGTACTTAAGTACTGAACATGAGACTTGAAATACACATTAAAAAATATTAAAAAATAAAAAAATATAAACTTTACATAAACCTAAATAAAATATAAAAAAATTAAAAACATAAACTTATTTTAAATTCAGATCTAGATCCAAATGGTAAAAAAAATATATACCTCAAGAGATTAGATCCCTCCAAGTACCTTGATAAATCCAAGTTTAAAATAAATCTATACTATAAAACAACTAGATTTTTAAATCATTTCAAAATCAAACTTTTACAAAGCCGTAAGGAGATCCAACATAACAAATGAATGAAAGTGTAGGCGCTGCACATCTATTGACCAAACAAAACTGTGATTTTCTATTATTCAGCTATTCAACAATTTTTACAGTGGAAATTGAAATATAGTTTAAAAAAAATAACAATAAGCACCACTATCAATATTAAAAAGTAAACCGTGGAATAAATTCAGATCTAACTGCATTAGTCTCCTTGAGCTCCCATGATAGTTGGCATATCCAACATACCAAAATGGCCCAAATCCATACTAATCTTTCCAAAATTCATTCAATATTAAATTTAATAAAATTCAATTTCTAAATTAAATTAATAATTTATAAAAAATATCTAAAACAAGTAAGTCCTAAATTATTGATTCATTGAATAAGGAGATCATGTTCACTTATGGTAGTTTACATAAATAAAAAATATAAACTTTACATAAACCTAAATAAAATATAAAAAAATTAAAAACATAGACTTATTTTAAATCCAGTTCTAGATTCAAATAGGAAAAAAAATATATACCTCAACAGATTAGATCCCTCCAAGTACCTTGATAAATCCAGGTTTAAAACAAATCTATACTATAAAACAACCAGACTTTTAAATCATTTCAAAATCAATAAAATTAGAAATCCATAATAAATTCAAAAACTATCTTCACATTCATAAAACTTAACCCTATCATTAAACCAAGCCAAGCCCTTGGGTGTCGAGTAACCCTATTTAGACAGGAAGAAATATTCTCTTCAACGGATCCACAAAATAATACGTCAATATAGAGTACATCATTAAACCCTAATGAATAAAACTAGCTTATAACCCTAATCAGATTTAGAACGGATCCCAAAATAATTCGTCAAAATAGAGTACATCATTAAATTTTAATGAATAAAAATAGAGTATAACCCTAATCAGATTTAGAACTCTAATCAAAATAGAGTACATCATTAAACCCTAACGAATTAAAATAGAGTTAACCCTAATCAGATTTAGAACTCTAATCAGTAAACGTAAACCGATACAGAAAAAAAAAATCTATTTAAACGGCGGAAGTTCTCCTCGTTGAACACGGCACCCTTAACTCTTTTGCCCTTAGTTGCTCAAGCGCCTCCCGGAACTTCCGATCATCGCCATCAAAAGCCCCACAAGACTCACATAGCTTCTTCAGCTCTTCAACGCTGTCTATGAATTTGTTATGATATGCTTTCAGAACTTTAAAACGCTGCTTCTGAGAAAGCTGCAAATCCCGTTCTCTTCCCAGCAAAGCGTCTGGGCACTGCTCCCCTTTGCACACACTCTGTTCCGACTTCATCGCTGGATTCCCAAAGTTTAAATTCTCCCCACTTAACAGAGATTCCACAACACTATTTTGATCCTGTTCAGCTTCCACGTTTGGAAGAAAAGCACAAAGATTGTTTCTCTCTGCCTGAGTAAGGTGTTCTATCCACGTTTCCTTGTTTAGAACATTTGTCAGGTCGTCCAAAGCAAGTATGTCACCCGGCAAACTTAGGGTCTCCGCTATTTCTAGTATTTATTGCTCAAACAGTGTTTTGTTAGACCGATCACTAATTCCCGCGATCTGCAGAATAGTTAACGTAGAATTACATATAAAATCTGATCTGGAATGAATCTAAAGAAAATAATAACTGCTGTAGATTTACATACCCCTCTTTTCTGGCCTTTCGTTTCCTATAATTTGCTTGGAATTTATCACGATGATGCTTGCAGAAATTGCAATTCTCCAAGCGGGGGTTGGAACACCGCCAAGTCTGGTTATCCGAGTGCCTGCACCGTAATTCGTCTGGCAAGTCGCATTTGGCTTTCCCTTTCCCTTTCTTAGACATGATGCTACTAGTGCAAATGAAATCCTCTGATCTGTCGGGCTACAAGCAGCTGCCTAACGCCAAAGTATTCAGAATAGAAAGGTCTGAAACTGGATATTGGATTGGTTTGTGCTTACAGTTTTCAAAATAGGTTTTATAACAGCGTTGGTTTCAATGTGGATCAATTAAATTATATTTTAAAATATACTTTTATAGAAATTGGTTGGAAATTATGGTTTTATTTGTTTATATTTTGAACACAATTTCGGTGCTTTAAAAAATATTAAAGTTATTATAATTTCAAAATATTAAATAAATTTATATGTTAATAGATTTTTTTTATTTAATTGTAATTAATTTTTTTAAACAAATGGGTTGTTTATCACTACATCTGGTGAGTCTATCAATTATTGTTCTTTTTGGTGTAAGTTAAACTCTCTACCATTTGCACCTGAAATCCGTGAGTTTTTTAGCCAAAATCCGGCAGAAATTGTTCAAATGGTAGTTTTTACTGATTGAAATTGTATAATCAGGGTGCCAAGGGGTAGGGGTAATCGAGGGTATTGAATCCATTTATGCAATAAAAATTGCAATTTCAACACTGAAAATCTCATTTTTAATAGCAAATAGTGTTGCTGGAATCCAGCGAAACTTGCAGTAAAAGGTGCAAATAGTCGAGA
The DNA here is from genome assembly GCA_001517045.1 of Pseudotsuga menziesii. NCBI lineage: Eukaryota > Viridiplantae > Streptophyta > Pinopsida > Pinales > Pinaceae > Pseudotsuga > Pseudotsuga menziesii. The sequence continues at coordinate 11,676 of LPNX011147562.1, forward strand.
GTTTAGCCAACTCAGTTATTTTTTATCTATATTTTTTAGAATTGTTTATTTAGAATCTTGAACAACACCCATAAAATCAATGTGGATAGTAATTTGTCCCATTCTCCTTCAATCTAGGAAAAACATAAACTACAGTCCACCCAAAAATTCTAAGATATCAACCCCTATTGGTGTAATTAATTTGAAATTTTGATTATTAAATTAAAAAAATTCCATCTAACTTCACTTTTACAAAGGGTCACTAGAAATAAAATCGGAAAACCTTTCACACTAAATTACATAAAATATTCTTGTTACTACTATGCTACAACAATAGAGTGATGCATGCATTTTTATTTTGATGGGATAAACAACATTCCCCCACCAAAGTTCCTCTATGTTCCAATATATTGATGTGTACATTCTTACCTTTTGTTTTATTTTATTTTAGTTTTATTTTTATGGGACAAGATGCACCTCCCCTCCACCCCAATTGTAGAATTGAAAACATATGGATGTGAGGGCTCAAGCTATGGCTAATCCCCTACACTACTACTGCATGTCTTATGAAATTCAAGTTGTTTAGAAACAAGTTGATCCGGTGCATGAAGTACTTTTTGTTGACATGGAAATACGTGAGGATTTTAGTTTTGCAACCCAATCAACATATCTCACATTGCAATAGTTCATGTTGGGAGTAATTATTTCTCTAATCCCATAATTTAATTCCAGTCAAGTTAAGTCAAGTTGGCATAGTTAAATATCTGAAGTAGGAGAGCTAGAGTTTTTCTCACTCATATCAAGATCAACTTAGTCAGTGAAGGAGACAACCCATAATTCCATCGAAACGTCATCTAAATTCAAGTAATTAAATTGTGTTTACTAGTAGATCATCTAGGAATTCATGTTTCCTACCAGCCATATTGATTGTGTCTCATGGTAGAGTTATTGATACTGTGTGAGAGTTCAAAAGTTTTGATTTATGAGGGAAGAACTCTAAGTTGTTCAAAGAGAAGTCAAATTCATTGACAGTTATTGTTTGGTTGAAAACTTTGACAGAATATTGGGATTTGATACATTGTAGGAGTAGAGTGGGCATCATAGTGCTCATATCACAAGTGCCAACAAAAGCGCATGAGAGGGGCCCTTAGATATTTAGCCCAATATTGTATATTGTATCACGTGGTGACAAGTGGCACCACCAGAGTAGTTGCTAGAATTTCTAGAATTTCTACATGTAACAACACACAAATCCAAAAAAAAAAATTATTACTTTGGAATTATCCTAAGTAACAACATAACTTACAAGGAAAATATAGTAACTTCTATATTAAAAAACTATTCTAAGGTTTAGCTCATAACACGCGCTCAACCATTTGATCTACAACAACACATTTTCGACAGCATCTTCATGACACTTCACTCATGAATACATAACTCGATTAGAATATTGTTTTGACTTAGTTTCAAATTCTTATTTGTTGTATGAGTTTGTTGTAATTGTAATTTGTAGTATTACACTTGTTTACTATGGAATTGGATTCGTCATGTTTGTTATGTTGTTTAGGCCTTTCCCTTCATACCTGATTTTAATACAAGGGTTACGAGGCCAAATGGGTTTTACTTAGCTTCTTTAAGCTAAATCAATTCTTTTACTTGTGATTATGCAGGTTGTTGTTAAATATCACTCGGGGTTTTTCTCTTTGTGAATCCTATGAAAATAAAAGCCAAGGTAAGGTTCTAAGGGGGGCTGTAACCTTTCTAGGAAATGAGAATGAAGATGGAAACATACTACTATGACATACCTACGCAACACTATAGTATTATGTTTGAGTTTTAAAATTATTTGCATAAACTCGCTAACTGTTTACACAAACTATAGGCCAATGGATAAGATTTTAAATAACGTGAGGGAAGGTAGGAGTTTCAATGCAATAACATACAGCTTTTAAAGAAAATGTTGTCGAGCTGTAAAACCCTAACGAGAAGAGATCGAGCTTAGAGCTTTTACA
>LPNX011147598.1:0-75318 GCA_001517045.1 Pseudotsuga menziesii
ATGTTTTATGTTAAAAAGGAGGAAGCAAGTGGTTTATAGTGCTTTTCTTAATGAATTGGTGTACTTTATGAATGCGACTTTTGAGAGTTTTCTTAATGAATTGGTTTACTTTATGAATGCAATAAACATCCATTTTCCTTGAAAAAACAAATTAGACTAAAAGCAAACACTAATGACACTAAACACACTGTTGGCCATGCTGCATAATTGTAACAAAAGTAGTTTTACCTTCTGCAGATGTGAGCATATGATTATTAATAGTTCATTCCTTATCATGAAGAGAAAAGCTGTTGCATGTTTTGTTTCTTTTAGTTATTTCTGTTTTACATTTCTCATTTATTTTTGTTGCGACGAGGTTAAAATATGGAAGTTCAGTTGTTCTTATTATGAAAAGAGGGTCAATAATATCTGTGTTGGAATGTGTTTGGATCATTCAATTCATATAACACACATGTTAGGTTCCTTCTATCACTGTGTCTAAAATGCCTTATATACTTTTCTAATAAAATGTTTATATCAGGTATTCTTTTCCTTCTCAGTGTGCTGGGATGTGGAAACCTTATGGAACACCATTCTTAGCAAGCCTAAGAGATGATATTCGCACTGGAGCTGATATTCATTCGATCGTTCAGACTTTGCTTGGCCCCATGTTGAGGGAAAAAAACTTCTCATCCTCAGATCATGTTAAAACAGTGAAGGGATTTTGGGTACAAGTTGGCGGCAGATCAGAATGCCAAGGATATTTCTAAGCCGTTGATTTTAGACAATGGGTCTTTAGATGCTGCTCTTGAAAGCTCGTCAAATTATGCTGATAAGTCCATAGATAATGGCCATTTGCAGGGCAATTTGGCTTTTCAGCTATGGTTGGTAGATGACAAAAGTGTAACTAAAGAGGTGTCGATCACAAAAGATAAACCAATTTCAATATTGAATACATGTACAAGAGTTCAAGTCTTCATAGACTGGTCAGAGAAAGAATTAGAGAAGTATGATACACATTATCTTGAAATTCTACCCGAAGTCTTCAAATCTGGGTTTCCATCGAAAAAAGCGAGGCATGATTCTATCTCATTGTATACATGTTTGGAGGTTTTCTTACGGGAAGAGCCATTAGTTCCTGAAGAGATGTGGTAAGTAGGATCTTTCTTCGACTGAAACATTGTTTCTTTTCTCAAATCAGTTGTTTATACATAAGGAGAATTTAGACAATTTCTTGTTTTTTTTCATGCAATAGTAGTTGGGTTTCATAAACACGTTTCTTGTCTCCACCAGATTCTATCTGTGCTCAGCTTTTGCTAATCTTGGGATACATGGATATAGGTATTGCCCCTGCTGTAAGGAGCACCGCCAATCTAGCAAAAAGTTGGATTTGTGGAGGCTGCCTGAAGTTCTAGTAGTTCATCTGAAGAGATTTTTATACAGCCGATCTATGAAACATAAACTGGAAACATTTTTAAACTTTCCTATTCATGACTTCGACCTGACAAGATATGTTGCAAGGAAGAATGGGCTTCAAAGGAATCTTTATGAACTTTATGCTGTTAGCAATCATTATGGCAGCATGGGAAGGGGTCATTATACTGCTCATGTTAAGGTAAATGTTCCAAACAGACAAATCGCATGATCTTCCCCATTTTTCTTTGGATTTCCTGCTTCTTGAAATAAACGTTGTTCTGAAAACTTGAAAGAAATCTGTGAGTTTCTTTAGTCTTTGGGTATATAGAGCATTTGGAGGTTCGTGCTTGCTGGGTTATAGAAACTACATATATATTTTTAAAATTTTCTCAATCTCTCTGTGTAGCTTATTGATGAGAACAGGTGGTATAATTTTGATGATAGTCATGTCTCTCCCATTAGTGAGGATGAGATAAAGACATCGGTAGCTTATGTGATTTTTTACAGAAAATTCAAACTTGAAGATGGCTCAATGAGTAATGGAGCACACTCATATGCAAACCATGACAATTTTGGGTTCAGAAAATAATAGAGTACAGAACACGTTTGAAACCATATTTTTAAATGCTGGGATATTGTCACCACTGTCTGTTCTGACAGAAGAAGTGCCTGATGATCAATATGTTCATGTATGTCTTGGTTCAAGTTTCTGCATTATGTCATGTGATGCAATCAAGGAATCTTCAGTTGATATATTTGGCAGTGTTGAGGTCAATGAAAACCTATTTTACAGTGGTTCATTCAGTGAATATTGCCATCTTCAAAGAATGGATCTCCCTGCCAAATGAATTCTATGGAAGGATATTACTTCTATTGATGACTAATGCATTGATATCCCATTCCTTATGGAAGCCAGATATATGGTGATGAGGTTGCTGCTTCACTTGTGGCAATTGGTTTTGTGTTTCATTTATCTTCGCGGCATAGGTCTCCTAAAGAAAAGTTTCTGGTCACCTTCGAGATAAAAGTCATTCTGGAATTTTTTATGTAAATGTCTTCTAGTAATTTGCCATTTTATGAGATAGATTTTGATAACTTTCTCTGATTAATGAATACCTAGAGGGATCTCCAAACCTTGCAGTTTCAGCTCAAAGTGTCCTAGGCATGGGTGATCTAATATAAGCCACATTCCATGTGAGGAATCGGATTATGTAAAAAAATTGATTTGAATGGTTCCAACAGTTCTGTTATTTCTAGTCCATGATCATTTGTACCACCATAATAAGTACATTTACATGCAATGTGAATCATAACAGAGCATTGCCAGGTGTTCATTCATTTCTCTTATCAATTTATTAGAGGTCCGGGTACTGAACTTCTGATGTGTTCTAGAGATCATCTGGAATCTAACCAAGTTGAATACTGTTTCAATAAATTAAAAGCTAAACACTCTTTCGTTGCTATCCAAATATGTCCAGTATTAACCTTTATTGTTTAGATAGTCAATCCATGCTCTTTCAATATAAAACATTTTTGTTATCTTCCAAAAATTGTAGCCTATTTCGGAATGGAATGGGAGGAGTCCCTTTTTAGTTGCCTCATATATTGTATGTGACGTTTGCAGATTATGAATACTATATAATTATGGTGCAATTAATTCAACTTGCCGTGTTTATATAATTATGGTGCAATTAATTTAAATAAGCCAAACAACTGAATAATTTCCTCTACTGTTAAGGGTGGTGAAACAGGTATGGTTTGCAGTTCTCCATTTCCTTTAACTATAGTGTCATGTGATGATTGAGATTCTGAAGCTTACCATCTACATTCCCCCTTCTTGTGGTTTAGTACCTTAAAGATTTTTTTAGGTGACAATAATAATATATCCTCTTACTTGGTTTGCTGCATCTATTGGTACAATGCAATTTCTTTCTCCAATTATGCTATAATAGTTTCTATCTCTTGTAGGCGATAGCCCCACGGGAATTTGCACTGCAGACTAGGCTAACTATGAACATGTCACAACTACAGAACGTGGATAGTGAAGGACTTGGTGGTTATGGTTGGTTTGGACACTTTCTTGTGATTTCTGAGCTCCAAAAACAAGTGTTCAGTTTATGAGAGGCCTTAAAGCTCCTGCCTTGCAATGCATCAGCAGATTTAGATGAGGTATATTGCCTAGTCTGCCCGTCGCAGGTATAGCATCCCCGTCGCTATTCCTGGGGTTTGCATTTAAAAAAAAAAAACTTATACAAAGCGTGGATACAGCGACGGCCAGGCGTGGGTACAGAGACAGCAAGACGTGGATACAGCGACAGCCAGACGTGGATACAGAGACGGCCAGGCATGGATACAGAGACAGCCAGGCGTGGATATAGCGACAGCCAGGCGTGGATATAGCGACGGCTTAGACATCTAATGAAATATAGAACATTGTCGCTCTTGCAACGCAAATTAGGGGTCGTCTCTATTGCGACGGAATTGTTTCCATGGAAAAAAAAACATTTAGACATGGAAATATCCATGATTTTCCGTGGATATTGCCACGTTTTTCCATGGCAAAATTGATCACTTGTACTAGTGTTATTGTAAAACGAAGTAGTTCCTCTTACAAACAATGGTTCACAAGTTTTTCCAGGGAAAAATCCCCCATCCTCTCTAACTATCCTCTCTTTATACAAAAAAAACAAAAACCTTTGGGCTTCTCCAACCCATCTGAACTTTGGGCTCCCACAAACCGTTTAATCTCACCATTTTGTCTTTTTTGTGAGTTCTCATAATTCATATGATGCGTTACATTTCGGATTTCAACTTATGAGTACTTCATAAAACGGGATCCGCTCGGTAACTGATGGACCCTTTCCAAGCCTGGGCTTTTGTTGCCATCGATTCTGCCTTGTCTTTTATTTGTCCTTATTTAGATCCCGTTGATTTCAGAACAAACTTTGCTTATCAGTTCTCAGCCAACTTCCTTAGATTTATCCTTTAGCTACGTCTTCTCGCAGCGGTAATCTGAAGAATCTTCTGAGTCCGTCTACAGTTAAACAAAATTCACCATTAATTAGGAATGCATATTTTCAATAAAATTAAACTACACTAATAACCAAACTGATCATCAAAATGAGGCCCTTTATTACACTCTCGCCGCAAAAGCCTCAACAAGAATAAAAAACCACCGCCGCCCACACAGTGGTTAAAAACTCACAAGACGGTGGGAAAAAATCTTATCGGTGGATTGAACCATTAAAACATTGGTCGGATAGTCTTACTTATAGCCACAACGACGGGTTTCAGATGGACAACAAGTTCTATGAGACCGTTAAGTCTGTTGGAGTCAGAAGAACTAAATGCCAAAGCATCGGACGGAAAGGTTCCCTGTCGGCAAACAGAATGACACCAACGTCGGGAGGTTAGTGCATTACGCAGCTGCAATGGCGGGAGATGAAAATACTATGGGCCCCATGACTAAAAGACATATCGACGAAACCCAAACAAAGCATTGGTGAGCGGAGCAGTTATATGGAGGACACTTAGTTTGCTCGGGAGCCACAATGGCAGAAAACAAACAGACTACATCCTTCAATCAAAGTCATAAAATTTCCGCTACGGTGCAGAAACAATGTGAAAACGTTAAGTGTTCGAAAAACTTAAGGTCGTGTAGCGTTCCAAAAAGCTTGTCTCACTTCCAAAACAACAGCTTCACAAAGATCAAACAACCCCGACTCAAACTTCGACCAACCTCTGACAATGCAAAACAAGTCAAAACAATAACAACACGACATCGGAGGAGTCAAGACTATCCGGCAAAACACTCATCATTCACCTTCTGCAACGGAGACTCCATAAGGAAATATGGCTCCGATGCGTTGCTTAAATGGCCACCGAACAATCAAACTAAAAATGTTACTTTCGGCTAGGCAATGATGAAAGTTTGTTTCACCTCCAAAACAGTGGCAAAAATGAGAAATAGACTTCTGAAAACAAAGGAAGAAATCACAGATCAAAGGGAAATATTTCAAACCAAACTCCAAATTCCACAACCCAAAGCAGTTTCAAACATAAGCAATTTTCCAAAAAGCATGAAGACAGTTAACCTCAAAACAGTCCAAACTTGTAGCAGAGGGAAAAAAAAATAGAGTTCATGGATCCAAACAATTCTAGGCAAGATGAAAATTAAGAGGGTCCAAAATTTCAAAAATTTGGGAAAACAGTTGCAGCTGCAACACTAGTACATTGTTGGTGTTGAGTTCCTATACTAGTAGAAGGTTGGCACAATTTTAGAATGACCCATTTAAAAACTATTTAATGACATAATACAAATGTTTTTGTTACCATAACAATTTTAATTCCCAACATAGCAAGTAATATTTTATGTGTTGAGTATCATGTTGTAATATATTAGAATGTTGGCAACATTTTACAAGTGATAAGAAAAACTATTATATATTAAGTGTTACTATGCTAAGTTTATTATTTTAATGATAAAAAACAATTATGCGTTAGAATAGAAATATAATTTATTTATATTACTATTATTTATATTTTCTAATAAAAGTTAAGTTGATCAATGATTATATCACGAAAAATAGATGGTAGAAGATTTTTTACATATTATTATTAAAGTTATTTAATGACATTAATAATCAATGTTTGTTGCTATTATTATATTGGAATTTCATTTAATTGAAATTATGTTAATTAATTTGTCTAGGTTGAGTTACCATAGTAAGTCTAAGCCTTTTTGAGTATAATGTTTTATTTTTAGAAGTTGGCACCACTTCATAGTGTACAAGAAAAAATATTTTATGACTTAGAGTAAAATAGGTTTTTATATTAGTAATGATTAAAACAAATTATGAATTAGAATAGAGATATAATTTTTTTATTATTATTGTTGGTGGTGGTAGTGTATTAAAAACTAAGTTAATCATATACAATATCCATTATATCCATCTAATCTCATATATCAAAAATTGGTGTATTGAAAATTGCATTCATATATCATATCCATCTAATCTCCTTATATTCAGTGAAGCAAATCAATTACAACTTGTACGCCACATTTATTTATCATGGTCTTCCTGCAATCTTCTTTCTTTTGCATCCATGCCCAAACTATGGTATTAAATGGAATAGATCTATGTCATGTGCCATCAAGGTTTGGTACCCAATATTGTTCTAAAATTTTCCCTGAACTAGGCTTCCATGAATGAACCTTTACATGAAGAGTCTAACTTTCATCATTCTAGAAGATATATGAGGTGGGTTTTACCACCCAAATCATCTCTCCTTCATCCTTGGTTCATGATCTAACTAGCAACATCTTTCATTTATGAACTTCAATCATAGGATTGAATCTTGGCTTTAGCTTGTTGCACTTGGGTCCAACATATACCAGTTCATCCATCACATTATCAAAACATCCATCCATAATACTTATATTACATACAGTACATTATGATGAGCATTAAATCTCACATGAATTAAATTGTCTTTATGATGCAATATATTTGATGATAATGTCTAACATGAATTAAAGCTAACATGATGTTACTACTTAATGAATGATTTTCTGGATTAAGTTATGTGAAATATTTTCAGTCCACAATGAGTTTTTCATGGTTCCTATAACAAGCATGGGTGGAGTGTCTACTCAAAACGTTGGTCTGAAAAATGATCACACAGTTTAATCTAGAAAATCAGTCACAATGATGACAAACTGATAAAACCTTCACCCTTAAAATGTTAGTATTGTATTTATTGAGTATAAGTTAATATACTAGTACAAAGTTGGCACCAGTTTAAAGTCTACACGAGAAAATATAATTATGAATTTGAATGCAACATAGTAGTACAATTAAATTTATATCAACTATAATAACAGATAATAGGGAAAACTCACTTCAAACCTTATTGCAAGTGCCCTACATTTATTCACAGAGCAAGTATATAAGATGTTTCAAGGTGCATTCGCATAAAGTATCATCACATGAATTAACATTGAAGTTGAAACAAAATTTTCATATATGTAGCAAATAATATAAAATTCCTCAAATGGTAGCTTAAAGAGAATATTTGATATACTACAAATATTGACAACTTTTTCTTCATGTATATTAATTAGTCATTCAAAAAGCAAAATTACATTCATGAATCATCTCCACCTAATCTCCTTATATTTTCTCAAGCAAATCAAGTATAGCTTTAGGATAAATATTTCCACAGTTAATCATTATGACAAAGAGAGTTTGTGGAATTAAATTACGTGTATTGAAATGTCCCTACATTTCGAGTGGACACTCCACTAATCATCAGGGGAACAAAATGAAAAGATCAAAGTGGTATTGAAGAGAGTGAGCAAAAGCTAATAATAAATAAGGTAAGGGTTTTGTACATGCATTAATGAATATAATTATGCACATTTGATATAGTGAGATGTTGTGTTGATCTAAAAGACAAATTGAAAAGTTAAAATTTGAATGGTGTTATTAAAGTATCGTCACATGAATTAACATTGAACTTGAAGTGAAATTTTCATATATGCAGTAAATAATATAAAATTCCTCAAAAAGTGTCTTGAAGAGTATTTATTATATTACAAACATTGAAAAATGTTTCTTCATGTAAGTCATTCAAAAAGAAAAATTACATTCATGTATCATCTCCACCTAATCTCTTTATATCTGCTCAAGCAGATCAAGTACAGCTTGTACACCACATTTATTTATCTTGGTCTTCCTGGAATCTTCTTTCTTTGGCATCCATGCCCAAACTATGGTATTAATTGGAATAGATCTATGTTCTATGTCATCAAGATTTGGTACCCAATATTGTTCTAAAACTTTTCCCTTGTATTTCCCTGAGCTAGGCTGCCGCCAATCAATCTTTACATGAAGGGTATCGCTTTCATCATCTTGGAAGATATCTGAGGGGGATTTTTCCATCCAAATCATATCTCCTTCATCCTCATTTCCTGATATAACAAGAAAGATTTTTACTTTCTCCACATCAATTCTAGGATCGAATGTTGGCTTTGGCTTGTTACACTTGGGTCCAACATATACCGGTTCATCTGTCACATTATCAAAATACCCATCCATAATACTTGATATTGCATGGAGTGCATTACCATCAGTGTTAACATTTTGCCTCGTCTTGGGCAAAAAATCATCAGAAGAAGAATCACTTTCATCCAAGGGTGTATGGTCATTGTAGATTCCATCTAATGCATCAAGAACTCTTTTCCAATAATCTAGTTTTTTATTCCGTTCCTCTGTAACAATTGGTGAATTCTCATTGCCAATAGTCTGTTTCCACATTTTTATGTATGATGTTATTCCTTCCTTTAGTTCTTTTAAATAAACATTGTTTTCTTTGGGACGTAAGAAATATGGATTCCCTGTGGGAAATATAGGATGACCTTCATCATCTATATTCCACAACTCAATTGGTTCTAACCACTCAATGTCTCTAATGGATTCTTTATACCTTATAACTGGAACATCATTGAGTACAAGAAATTGGAATTACTGGACATTAAGATGTCCAACTAGTGCATTTTCCCCCTCCTTGATGTACCCATTAAGAAAACTTTTGAAGTCATACACCTTGTTAATAAGTTTAGGTGGAAACACTCATTTTTCTTCTATTGTGTGATATGTATCCATCACCTCAAGTAAAGAATATATATCGTTTACTTTTCAAGTTGGAAGTCATTCTTCCGTAGGTTCCATCTATGTCTTCATGGGTGTGCCCCACAAGCAAGAACCCAACCTCAATAGTGATGAAGACACCAAACGCAGTTAATAGTGCTAGAAACATGAAAACATAATGATTCTTATCATCACTAGCTGCATTGTCCAATTGTAACAACAAATGTGGAGGAAGAGGTTTAAAATAAATATTTTGATTTTTTGAGCTTCCATTTAAATATAGGAAAGCATCCTTGTACACTCTACATTTTGAGTAAATAGAGTTTTGAAGTAATGCATTTAAAGGTGGGTTTCTTGAACTTCCACTCTCATAAAGCAAATCACATACATATCAAGGTGTGGTTCTTCAAGGTCCCTCAAGCGCTTTGCAAGAGATGTAATGGTAAAGTGTGATTCCATGTGTACAAATGGTATGGAGAAATGACCAAAACCTCCTCTACTGTGCCCATGTGTTAGCATACATGTCAAGGACAAACCCAAGTTTGTTCCTGCAACAGATTTTGATTTGACACATAATATTGGGATTGAAGTCTTTGTTTTGTCCATTTTATCATGGATAATGCTCAAGTATTCCTTTGGATACCGCTTTGACATAATTTTGTGGGCATAGTAGCAATACCTTCCACACATAACAATCTTGTTATGTTTCTTCAGTCTAGCTCGTGCCTTTTCTTCCAGCTCTTTTCTAGTCATTGTCTTCATCTGTGCTTTCAACACAATACATTCACTACATTTACTGAAGTTAGTGTTCTTTGAGAATGCCACATATGGAAAATGAGTATTCCAAATATTGCTCACTGTTGGCTGTGATATTGATGGAAAATTGAGCTCTTGAAGAGCCTCATTAATCTCTTTTAAAAAATAAGTTTGGGTGTTCGTTGATGGAAGCAATCTTAAAGGAGCAAGCGTTCCATCTTCTTCAACTTATCGTGTTCGGTTCGGTGAAAAACATAAATTATCGATTACAATTTTGTGTAATATTTCTATGGCTGCCACAGTATGTGCACGTGCTTTGCATTTGTTGGTGTTACCATGAATTCCTTTGACATATCCTTGTTGGAAATTATGTTGGTAAGTATAGAAGGTGCTTTGAGGAATATTATGTATCTTGTACCATGCTTTCTTACAAATAATATCTCCATTAAACCTCATGTCCTTTCCTTGGGTGCCTCCTTGAAATTTTCATTCACCCTTAAAATATCACCTTCACTATCCACCAATATATTTATTGGCCATCTAACAAAAAATGTATAGAATTATCCCCAATCCTACATCTTTCATAATTTCTATCTATGTCTTCCACAAAAACACCGAATTCCTTTTCACCTAACATTTCACCCTCAAACATGTCATCCTCACTGACATTAACTATGATCCCTTTGGCAATGCATGGGCTTGTTCCTGTGCATTCATGTGTAAGAGAAACCTTTTTACATGTGAATGTTAGACTATATTGGGGAGTATTTACTGGATGATCATGACAATGAGGTTCCAAATATGATTCTTGCCAGATCTCATAAGATCTCAATGCACCCCCTAGTGTATTCTCAAATCCTGTTGGATGTGGAAAAAGAGCATCGTGTTTTAACACCTTCTCAATGTTAACCACTATGGATCTTTTATTTACCATCCTTTCATGCACCTTATGACCAATCTTTGTATTGAATATGGAGCCTTCACCCACCTTCACTCCACATTGCAAAAGATCTACCTTGTCTCAGAAGAAGCATTTGCACCTATATAGAAAATTAAACAAATCTTAGTATTCGCTAAATAGAAACAAGCAATGTACTATCAAATACACTTAACATGTGCTTCAAGATTTTAATTTACCTTTGTTATGCCTCAGATATATGATCTTCCATGGATGCAAGTCCCATTCGTCAACATATTCCACAATCAAATGTGGTTCAATGACATCAATTATCAAAACCATAACATATCCTACATCAAGCCTTTCTCCACCATAATGAGTTGTAGTCTCTGTAGATTCAACCCTTCCTAGTCCAATAACTTGACCATTAATTAGGAGGTCAACATACTCCTCTTGTCAAAATTATATTTTCCATTGTAACTCCTCCCAATTTATGTAACACATTTGAATTGTAGTTTGCAATTAAAGTTAAACCATATAAAGTGTAGGTTCAAAAAAGTAATATAGTTTCAATAATTCAAAATAATATTGTAGCCTTTTTGTATGCCATGAAACATTGTTCTCCTACATCTTGTGCGCACTAGCAAAAGGGAATTTACATATAAATTACATAAAATATATATGAAGAGATAACAATAAAAGTTCCAAGAATTATTAGAGAATGACAGATATCAACTTAGATAAAACCACCAAATTTCTATTTGAATTTGGACATGGCACTTATATTATTGATGTATGTGTATGAATGTGTTGAAAATCTAGCTAGAGTTAGTTTTCATTCTTAAAATGTTGCACGATAAATGAAAGTTAATGTGTATTAGTTTTCATAACATAGTTTTCCATCTAACAGAACCACATTGTCATCAATCACATTACACCATGATAGAAATCTAGGTGGAGTTGGCTTTCATTCATAAAACATTGCATGGTGACTAAAATCTAATGTGTTAGATTTCATAAGGTAGTTTTCGATCTAACACAACCACATTGCCATCAAATATATTAAACCATAATATAAATCTAGTGGAGTTAGCTTCCTTCTAACAACATGGCATGGTGAATGAAACCTAATGTGCGATGGCTTTCATAAAGAAGTTTTCCATCTAACACAACTACATTGTCATCAATCACATTGCACCATGATGGAAATATAGCTAGAGTTAATTTTTGTTCTTAAAACATTGCACAGTTAGTGAAAGCTAAAGTGTGTTACTTTTCATAAGGTAGTTTTTCATCTGACACAACCACATTGTCATCAATTACATTGCACCATGATGAAAATATAGTTACAGTTAAGTTTCGTTCTTAAAACATTGCACCGTGAGTGAAAGGTAATGTGTGTTAGTTTTCATAATGCTGTTTTAAATCTAACACAACCACATTATGATCAATCACATTGCACCACGATGAAAATATAGCTGGAGTTGGATTTCATTCTTAAAACATTGCACTGTGAGTGAAAGTTAATGTGTGTTAGTTTTCCTAAGGTAGCTTTCTATCTAAAACAACCACATTGTCATCAATCACATTGTACCGCAATGAAGATCTAATTGGAGTTAGCTTTCGTCCTTAAATTTTTGCACGATGAGTGAAAGCTAGTGTGTGTTAGCTTTCATAATGTAGTTTTTCCATCTAGCATAACCACAATGTCATCAATCACAACTCACCATGATGAAAATCTAGTTGAAGTTAGCTTTCGTTCTTAAGACAATGCACGGTGAGTAAAAGCTAATGTGTGTTAGCTATCATAAGTTAGTCTTCCATCATATTGTCCTCAAATACATCACATCATGATGGAAATCTAGCCAGAGTTAGCTTTCCTTCTAACAACATGGCATGATGAGTGAAAGTTAATGTGTGTTAGTTCATTGTATCGTGATGGAAAACTAACTAGAGTTAGCTTTTGTTCTTAAAACATTGCACGTTGAGTGAAAGTTAATGTGTGTTAATTTTCGTAAGGTAGCTTTCTATCTAAAACAACGACATTGTCATCAAATACATAACACGATGATGAAAATCTAGCTATTATTTTTCATTTTAACAACGTGTTAGCTTTCATTTTTAAAGCATTGTACGATGAGTGAAAGCTAATATGTGTGAGCTCATTGCACCAAGATGGAAATCTAGCTGGAGTTAGATTTTTTTTAATAACATGGCACGATGAGTGAATGCTAATGCATGTTAGCTTTCATAAGGTAATTTTCTATCTAACACAACCACATTGTCGAATTGCACCGTGATAAAAATCTACCTGGAGTTAAATTTCAACCTTAAATCGTTGCACGGTGAGTGAAACTAATGTGAGTTAGTTTTCATAATGTAGTTTTTCATTTAGCACAACCACATTGACATCAATCAAAATGTCTCATGTTGAAAATCTAGCTTGAGTTAGATTTTGTTCTTAAAACGTTGCACGATAAGTAATAGCTAATGTGTGTTAGCTTCCGTAAGGTAGTTTTTCATCTAACATAGCCACATTGTCATCAAATACATTACACCATGATTCAAATCTAGATGGAGTAATTTTTTCTTCTGACATCATGGCACTATGAGTGAAAACTAATTTGAGTTAGCTTTTATAAGGTAGTTTTCATCTAACACAACCACATTGTCATCGATCACATTGCATCACGATGAAAATCTAGTTGGAGTTAGCTTTCATCCTTAAATCATTGCATGGTGAGTGAAATCTAATGTGTGTTAGCTTTTATAATGTATCTTTTTCATCCACCACAATCACATTGTCATCAATCACAATGCACCATGATGGAAATCTAATTAGAGTTAGATTTCGTTCTTGTGCAAGCTAATGTCTAGTATCCTTCATAAGGTAGTTTTCCATCTAACACACCCACATTGTTATCAAATACATTACACCATGATGGAAATCTGGATGGAGTAAGCTTCATTCTAACAACAGGACACTATAAGAGAAAGCTTATGTGTGTTATCTCATAATACCATGATGGAAATCTAGTTGGAGTTAGCTTTCCTTTTAACAACATGGCACGATGAGTGAAAGCTAATGTGTTAGTTTTCATAAGGTAGTTTTCCATGTAGCACAACCACATTGTCATCAAGCACATTGCACCGTGTTGGAAATCTAGCTTGAGTTAGCTTTCATTTTTAAATCGTTGCACAGTGAAGTAAATCTAATGTGTGTAAGTTTTCATAATGCAGTTTTTCATCTAGCATAACCACATTGTCATCAATCAGAATGTGCCATGATGCAAATCTAGCTAGAGTTAGCTTTCCTTCTAACAACATGGCACTATGAGTGAAAACTTATTTGTGTTAACTCATTACACCCGGTATGAAAATCTAGCTGGAGTTAGCTTTCTTTTTAACAACATGGAACGATGAGTGAAAGCTAATGTGTGTTATTTTTCATAAGGTAGTTTTTAATCTAACACAACCACATTGTCACATTGGATCATGATTGAAATCTAGCTAGAGCTAGCTTTCAACCTTAAATCGATGCACGGTGAGTGAAATCTAATGTGTATTAGCTTTCATAATGTATTTTTTCATTTAACACAACCACATTGTCATCAATAAAAATGCACCATGTTGGAAATCTAGCTAGAGTTAGCTTTCATTCTTAAAACGTTGCACGATGAGTAATAGCTAATGTGTATTAGCTTTCGTAAGGTAGCTTTTCATCTAACATAGCCACATTCTCATCAAATGTATTACACCATGATGCAAATCTAGTTAGATTTACCTTTCCTTCTAACAACATGGCATGATGAGTGAAAGCTTATGTGTGTTAGCTCATTACACCATGATGAAAATCTAGCTAGAGTTAGTTTTTCTTCTAACTACATGGAATGATGAGTGAAAACTAATGTGTGTTAGCTTTTATAAGGTAGTTTTTGATCTAATACAATGACATCGTCATCGATCACATTGTATCATGATGGAAATCTAGTTGGAGTTAGCTTTCGTCCTTAAATCATTGCATGGTGAGTGAAATTTAATGCGTGTTAGCATTCATAATGTAGTTTTTTCATCTAGCACAACCATATTGTCATCAATCACAATGCACTATGATGGAAATCTTGTTAGAGTTAGCTTTCGTTCTTCATACATTGCATGGTGAGTAAAGTTAATGTTTGTTATCTTTCATACGGTAGTTTTCCATCTAATACAACCACATTGTTATCAAATACCTTACACCATGATGGAAATCTGATTAGAGTTAGCTTTTCTTTTAACATGACACTATAAGGGAAATCTTATGTGTGTTAGTTCATTACACCATGATGAAAATCTAGTTGGAGTTAGCTTTTCTTTTAACAACATGGCACAATGAGTGAAATATAATGTGTGTTAGCTTGCATAAAGTAGTTTTTCATGTAACACAACCACATTGTCATCAAGCACATTGCACTGTGTTGAAAATCTAGCTAGAGTTAGCTTTCATCTTTAAATCATTGCACGATAAGTGAAATCTAATGTGCGTAAGATTTCATAGGGTTGTTTTCAGTCTATCACAACCACATTGTCACGTTGCACCGTGATGGAAATCTAGCTAGAGTTAGCTTTCAACCTTAAATCGTTGCACAGTGAATGAAATCAAATGTGTGTTAGTTTTCATAGTGTAATTTTCCATATAGCACAACCACATTGTCATCAATCAAAATGCACCATGTTGAAAATATAGCTAGAGTTAGTGTTTGTTCTTAAAACGTTACACAGTGAGTAATAGCTAATGTGTGTGAGCTTTTGTAAGTTAGTTTTTTTATCTAACATAGCCACATTGTCATAAAAAACATTACACCATGATGCAAATCTAGATGGAGTTAGCTTTCCTTCTAACAATATGCACAATGAGTGTAATCTTATGTGTGTTAACTCATTACATCATGATGAAAATCTAGCTAGAGTTAGCTTTCCTTTTAACTACATGATACGATAAGTGAAAGCTAATGTGTGTTAGCTTTCATAATGTAGTTTTTCCATGTAACACAACCACATTGTCACCAATCATATTGCGTTGTGTTCGAAATCTAGATGAATTTAGCTTTCATCCTTAAACCGTTGCACTGTGAGTGAAATCTATTGTGTGTAAGCTTTCATAGTTTTACATCTAGCCATGGGGACTTCACTTAGTGAACCTCTCACATAGCACGTGCGATCATGGGATATTAAAGAATACATTTAATTTCAATAGATATTGATCCAAACTCTTTTTGTTGAAACCCCCTCCCAATACTTAAAACCTCTTCTCCACCCCTTTTTATACCTCAATACTTATAAACCACCCTACCCACCCCCACCTTAAACCCCTCATCCCCCCAATACCTACAATATATTGGTTTGATTTTTGATAATTTTAAAACCCACAATATAAACTAATGTGATAGGATATTGGTCAATAAGTGAAGCCCCCGTTCATCTAGCACAGCCACATTGTCATCAATCGCAATGCACCATGATGGTAATCTAGCTGGAGTTAGATTTCATTCTTAAAACATTGCATTGTGAGTAAAAGCTAATGCATGTTAGCTTTCATAAGGTTTTTTTCATCTAACACGGCCACATTGTCATCAAATACATTACACCATCATAGAAATCTAGCTGGAGTCAGTTTTCCTTCTAACATGGCACTATGAGTGAAAGCTTATGTGTGTTAGCTCATTACACCATTATGAAAATCTAGCTGGAGTTAGCTTTCTTTTTAACAATATGGCATGATGAGTAAAAGATCACGTGTGCTAGCTTTCATAAGGTGGTTTTCCATTTAACACAACTAAACTATCAAATTACACCGTGATGGAAATCTAGCTGAAGTTAGCTTTCAATCATAAATCATTGCAATGTGAGTGAAATCTAATGTGTGTTAGCTTTCATAATGTAGTTTTTCATTTAGCACAACCACATTGTCATCAATCACAATGCATTTTGATGGAAATCTAGCTAGAGTTAGATTTCATTCTTAAAACATTGCACGGCTAGCAAAGCTAATGTCTCTTAGCTTTCATAAGGTAGGTTTCCATCTAATACAACCACATTGTCATCAAATACATTACACCATGATGATAATCTAGCTAGAGTTAGCTTTCCTTCTAACAACATGGCACTATAAGGGAAAGCTTATGTGTGTTTGCTCATTACACCATGATGAAAATCTAGTTGGAGTTAGTTTTCCTTTTAACAACATGGCATGATGAGTGAAAGCTAATGTGTGTTAGCTTTCACAGTGTAGTTTTCCATGTAATACAAACACATTGCACTGTGTTGGATCCTTAAAGCGTTGCACAGTGAGTGAAATCTAATGTGTAATCTTTCATAGTTTATTTTTTCATCTAACACAACTGCATTGTCATCAATCACAATGCACCATGATGAAAATCTAGCTGAAGTTAGCTTGCGTTCTTAAAACATTGCACGATGAGGAAAGATAATGTACATTAGCCTTCATATGGTAGTTTTCCATCTAACACAGTGACATTGTCATCAAATACATTACACCATGATGGAAATCTAGCTAGAGTTAGTTTTCCTTTTAACAACATGGCACTACAAGGGAAAGCTTATTTGTGTTAGCACATTACACCATGATGAAAATCTAGATGGAGTTAGCTTACCTTTTAACAACATGGCACGATGAGTGAAAGCTAATGTGTGTTAGTTTTCATACGGTAGTTTTCCTTGTAAGCAACCACATTGTCATAAATTACATTGCGTCGTGTTGGAGATCTAGCAGAAGTTAGCTTTCATCCTTAAATTGTTTCATGGTGAGTGAAATATAATGTGTGTAAGATTTTATAGTGTAGTTTTCATTCTAGCATAGCGATGTTGTCATCAATCACAATGCACCATGATGGAAATCTAGCTAGAGTTAGCTTTCATTTTTAAAACATTGCATGGTAAGTAAAAACTAATGTGTGTTAGCTTTCATAAGGTAGATTTCCATCTAACACTACCACATTGTCATCAAATACATTACACCATGATGGAAATCTAGCTGGAGTTAGCTTTCATTCTAACATGACACTATGAGTGAAAGTTTATGTGTGTTAGCTCACTACACCATTATAAAAATCTAGTTGAAGTTAGCTTTTTTTTTACCAACATGGCATGATGAGTGAAAGCTAATGTGTGTTAGCTTTAATAAGGTAGTTTTCCATCTAACACATCCACATTGTCACATTGCACCATGATAGAAATCTAGCTGGAGTTAGATTTCAACCTTAAATCATTGCACGGTGATGAAATCTAATGTGTGTTAGCTTTCATAATGTAGTTTTCCATTTAGCACAAACACATTGTCATCAATCAAAATGCACCATGTTGGAAATCTAGCTAGAGTTAGCTTTCATTCTTAAAATGTTGCACTGTGAGTAATAGCTAATGTGTGTTATTTTTTGTAAGGTAGTTTTTCATCTAACACAGTCACATTGTCATCAAATACATTACACCATGATGCAATGGCACGATGAGTGAAAGATAATGTGTGTTAGCTTTCATAAGGTAGTTTTCTATCTAACACAACTACATCATCATTGATCACATTGCACCGTGATGGAAATCTAGCTGGAGTTAGCTTTCATAATTAAATCATTGCACGATGAGTGAAATCTAATGTGTTAGTTTTCATAATGTAGTTTTCCATCTAGCAAAACCACATTGTCATCAATCATAATGCACCATGATGAAAATCTAGCTAAAGTTGGCTTTCGTTCTTAAAAAATTGCACGGTGAGTAAAGCTAATATTTGTTAGCTTTCATAAGGTAGATTTTCATTTAACACAGCCACATTGTTATCAAATACATTACACCATGATAGAAATTTAGTTGGAGTTAGTTTTTCTTCTAACAACATGGCACTATAAGGGAAAGCTTATGTGTGTTAGCTCATTACACCATGATGGAAATCTAGCTGGAGTTAGCTTTCCTTTTAACAACATGGCACGATGAGTGAAAGTTAATGTGTGTTAGCTTTCATAAGGTAGTTTTCCATGTAACGCAACCACATTGTCATCAAGCACATTGCACCATGTTGGAAATCTATCTAAAGTTATCTTTCATCCTTAAATCGTTGCACGGTGAGTGAAATATAATGTATGTAATCTTTCATAATGTATTTTTCCATCTAGCAGAACCACATTGTCATCAATCACAATGAATCATGATGGAAATCTAGCTGGAGTTAGCTTTCTTTTTTAAAATATTGCACGGTGAGTAAAGCTAATGTCTATTAAGCTTTCATAAGGTAGCTTTTCATCTAATAAAGCCACATTGTCATCAAATACATTACATCATGCTGGAAAGCTAAAGTTATCTTTCCTTCTAACAACATGGCACTATAAAGGAAATATTATGTTTGTTAACTCATTACACCATGATGGAAATCTAGTTGGAGTTAGCTTTCATTTTAATAACATAGCATGATGAGTGAAATCCAATGTGTGTTAGCTTTCATAAGGTAGTTTTACATGTAACACAACCACATTGTCATCAATCATATTGCATTGTGTTGGAAATCTAGCTGAAGTTAGATTTCATCCTTAAATCATGACACGGTGAGTGAAATCTCTTGTGTGTAAGTTTTCATAGTGTAGTTTTCTATCTAGCACAGCCACATTGTCATCAATCATAATGCACCATGATGGAAATCTAGTTGGAGTTAGCTTTCATTCTTAAAACATTGCACGGTGAGTAAAAGTTAACGTGTGTTAGCTTTTGATAATGTAATTTTCCATTTAACATTGCCACATTGTCATCAAATACATTACACCATGATGGAAATCTAACTGGAGTTAGCTTTTCTTCTAACATGACACTATGAGCGAAAGCTTGTGTGTTAGCTCATTACAACATTGTGAAAATCTAGCTAGAGTTAGATTTCTTTTTAACAACATGGCATGATGAGTGAAAGCTAATGTGTGTTAGCTTTCATAAAGTAGTTTTTCATCTAACACAACCACATTGTCACATTGCACCATGGTGAAAATCTAGCTGGAGTTAGCTTTCAACCTTAAATCGTTGCAAGGTGAGTGAAATTTAATGTGTGTTATCTTTCAAAATGTAGTTTTTCATTTAGCATAATCAAATATTTTTCTCTAAGAGAATTCTTTGGCCACAAATCTTCTCTTCCATCAGCAACATGTTTTATCTTGTAGATCTACTTGGAAGATACGAAACTCTTGGTTTCTGGTTTGGGTACTGTATCCCAATCATGACTAGTACTCTTCCATCATTTCTTCTACCATGAGTTCACAATGTCAGGTCATCGACATATCCTAGTCTTCCGCATTCAACCTTGAAGGTTGTAACCCACTTTACTCTTAGTAAAGCCTTAGTCCATATGAAAGTTTTCCATCTTGTTGTACCATGTCCAACTCGAAGATCTTCTGTAGTCACTCCCCTTGAAGCGAAGCATCATCCTCCTACATTTTGTATTGGAGTGATAGGTATCATTCTGCTACTATGTATCCATCTCAGGTTACTAGATACCAAGATCCCTTTATCTTGAACTTTGTTGAAAAGTTCATCTTGCACCCATCTATGAGCTTGTTATCTTCTATAGGTTTCCATCTTCAACCTTGTAGCAAAGGTTAAGATATTCATCACTCTGGGTGGTCTTTCATGCTCATGGATGTGCTTATCTATGGGTGTTTTCTGAGCTCGTACAAAGCCTATTATGTACAGATGGTTCTTTGCTCGATATATACTTCTACTAGAGAAGTGTGTCTGGTCAATAGAATATGTCATGCCATAGTCTATTCTTTCTAAGAAAAACCATGAACCTCACTTTGTATACTTGTTCTTGTAGATCCATATGGAAGACAATACGAACATCCCTTCAAGTCTCAAAACCATATATTTGGTTTGGAAGTCTCGCCACACTTTTTTTCATCTCTGGAGGTGGATCTACTGCTCTCTTATATTCTTCTAGAGCTATTTCTTCTGTCATGGTGTCTCTAACCTTGGGAGGTTCAGGTTCATGTTTTATTGCAGTGAATTTTGAATTGTCGTCACTTGTTCTTCGAAACAAGTCCCATCCTCCTTTTCTTGTAGGCAGTTGTACACACCTTTCCTACAAGTCAAATGCATTAGTTGCATGGTTAGAACCATTTCATAGGATATATGCATAAAAACAAATTCTTATGCATCGCGGCAACTATTTTAGCCAATACAACATTCATCCATATCTCATAGAAACTTTTCAAATGCCTTCCATCTCTACCATAATATCATTGAGATTGTACACTAATCCAATATGTCAGCAAAGAGGTTTCATTCTAGATAAGTAGCAATGGAGAGTTGTATAGCACCATGGGCTACTTACCCATAACATGCATATTAGTAGTATATTGTCATTAATGCAAACATTCTGTCATGCATAATACACAACATATACAGAAAAGAAAATTCAAATACTTATCTTTGTTTTTTTGGAAGGCTTATTATTATGCTTTGTCTTCATCTCCTTCAGGATCTGCAACTCATCCTTTGACCAATGAGATTACTTCAATCTGATGCTTGCTTGAAAACTTTTCTAGAATGTTACTTCCGGTGGACCTAGGGTTTGACAGAGGACCCCAATTTTTTTTCAAATTAGGTATATTTCATGTCTGATTGGATAGAAATATGTACCTCCTCAAGGTGAGCTGAGCAACATATTCATTTTCCCAAAAATATGACCAAAAATGTAAAATATCTGATGCCCTAGTTTTCTTCAATTTCTTCTACATAATTTTTTGATCAGTAGCTTAGAAATTGATGCCTCTATGTGTCTAAAATTTCTCATGGAGGTAGCCCCGTATGTCCTATTTCCAACCCCGAAGGTTAGAGCAAAATGGGTTTCACCAATTGGGACCTATACTTTCTATACCTCAAGCCCATTCCATTGGAACTACTAATTGTGGCTCAAGCGGCACGGCTGGAAGCGTGACCATGTAGTTTTTTATTTCCAAGTCTGCCTCCTTCTACATATCAGTATATTCAAACTGCAGTTTGATCAGCTTTAGGATTATGTTCATCAACAAGGGGACTCCAGCAGGGATCTCGAGTGCCACCAAGGAGGAGTGCGCTTTCATTGGAAGCTTTACTTTGGGAGCCTCTACTCTCCTTGGCCGAACATAGGGTGGTAATAGGTTTCTCTCTTCTATGGTGGCGTTTGTGTCTCTGCATGGTGGTGGCACTGGTGCTTCCTCTGTAGGTATGTCCTTAGCAGCCTTAGGCTTCTTTGATAACTTTGGTAGCCTCTCTCGAGGCGCTGATGATTTTGGGATGTCCCTGTCCAACACAAATGGTCACAAACCTGTAACTGGTATATCAATTGATATATTTTGAACTAGGGCCGAAGCGAAAATCGAAACTGTTTATGGATTTACTCACACCATTGTCTCTAGTTCTTTCTCTTGCTGTTGTACTTCCAACGACGTAATTTCCTCCGCAATTGGCGAAGTTGAGGTGATGGTAACATCAGAATGCTGACTAGTGTTGGAAATGGAAATGACCATTAACTTCAGCTCTCTCAATCACAAGCTCTGGTTCATTCTTCTTCTCTCTATGCAAGTAAAAGGATTCTTGATGAGGAAGGATCATATCTATAGGTATGTTCTTGTCTTGTATGCGATCATTCAATGGCATATAAATGTCTTATTGATCACATGGGATTCTTCTTCGATCGGTTTCCGAATTAACTCACGTACTCGATTTTTGAGCTGTACCTGTCAGGAAAGTTATGGAAAGTATGAATAATGGGACCAAAAATCACATCGTCATTCTCCTTGGACTCATCTAATTAATGACACCTCACTATCATAACTACCTAAATATTTTTGGGTATCCAGGCTTTAATGACAACCAGCTGTCATTCCCTCTCTTATTCCGATTTGCATGCTCCTATCGTAGATGTGAGACAAAATAGTTCCCTTTCCTCTTTCCTCTTCTTTTTCTCTTTTTACTCTACTTGCCACACTTCCATTGATTATAGGTATTATTTTTCTCCATCGCATCATTCCTTGTCGCAGATTTCTCTGTTCTATGCTTCCTTTCTATCCTTTTCCTTCTTTTACCCCATCATGCACTTGCTTTTCCTCTTTCTCTTGCGCTTTGGGTTCTTACTTGTGCTCTTTCCTGGCTTAAGACAAGACAATATCCAATTGGGTTTCATAGGCTGCCTAGCCAAGACAATATACAATTGGGTTTCACAAGCTGTCAGCCATTGCAATCTACATTTGGCTTTCACAGGATGCTAAGGCAATGGAAAGGAAGAATGGCTAAGATAGTGGCTCATTTAAGAGCTAGGGACACCTAGACAAGATCTATTTGGCCTGGTATCTATAATACCTATACACCCAACACAAGGAAGCATCCCCTTCTCTACTACATAGTCCCTTGGACTATTCCTTCCCTTCTAGTTCTCTTCAGGGTGTGCATAGAAGATTCAACAGCCAATCTTATCTTTTTGTGAGGTTCTTCTCTACACTAGGTTTATCAATCCCATTCAGTGTCTCTTCCACTCCTAAGTATTGCATACTATTTAGACCCAAACTAGGGTACACATCACAAAAACTAGACCCAAACCAAGGTACACATCACAACAACCAGAAGGTAACTCATCAAGTCACGGCTCCACACTGTAACACAGAGGACCAAGTTCACACACCACTCTGTAACACAGAGAAAAACTACAGAACACGTATAAATACTTTGCTAGCTCTTGTTTCATTTGCAGGATGATTTACCACATTAAACAACCACTTCCCCGAATTAGGATGGTGAACAATGAACCCCCCAAGTAATGGATCGGAATGACCTCAGGGAATCGAGACTCACCAAGACATACTGGGAGACTTCAGAAATGACTATATGGGCACACATATCCCCTGATTACTTGCTCTAAAAGCAAGAATGCAGCTTCCCCAGACTGCATGTTGTAGGTTTTCTCAGACTGCAGGCTGGCTCAATCACGAAACCGACTGCCATGCCTTGCTCTGCCCAAGACATTAAATTCTTCAACTGCTCTTCTGGAAGAATTGAATGATTGAGTAAAAGGGACAAAAAGGTAGCTGAGGGTTTATGGGTTTCCCCATCGACATAAGGTCTCACCCTATTGGCTTGATAGTTTGACTAAATCCCCTCCCTATTCCTTCTGAAATCATGCCCCCATATCTTACGTTGCAGTGCATAGCTATCTGTGGTATTTTATTAAATTGTATATTTACATGATGAATTCAAAATATAAGGTGCCTGACTTAGCACTATATCCATCAACATTAACCTTGATCACCAATACAAAAAACACCAAATCAATGGTAGGGCCTTCGCCTTGAGCTCCTCGCCATGATTTAAATACAATATATACATCATGTATAATTTCAATACTATGGGGTCAAAACTGGGGTGTTACATTCCCCTCCCTATTCATTAGCATAGTCCTCAGTGCTTTACAAAATTGAACAAAAATGGATGTGCCAATCACTTAGCATCCTCTAGCTCCCACATAGCCTCATCAAGACCGTAGGCTCATCAAAACCGTAGTAACACACATTTCATTAAATTTGTAATTATTTAAGTGGATCTAGAATTTAGAACTTCCGCTAGATTGAGTTCTTTGAAAATGAGGAAAGTCATAGCCTTTGAATCCTTACATAATTTCTATTAATACTCTTTTTAGTTTGTATTTAATATTAAGTTGATTAAATTATTTTATGACATAATACCAACATTGTATTTGT
The DNA here is from genome assembly GCA_001517045.1 of Pseudotsuga menziesii. Lineage (NCBI taxonomy): Eukaryota > Viridiplantae > Streptophyta > Pinopsida > Pinales > Pinaceae > Pseudotsuga > Pseudotsuga menziesii. The sequence goes on from LPNX011147598.1 coordinate 24,462, forward strand.
TACTACAACAATTATAAATATTTCCATAATAATTATTTTTGTCTTTGCTGAGTATGTTGTTTTATTTTTGGAAGTTGGCACCACTTATAATCAAAACGAGAAAATATTTTATGACTTTAAAGTCTAAGCTTTACCCTTGTAATGATTAAAATAAATTATGAATTAAAATGGCAACATAATTTATTATTGTTGTTGTTGCTAGTGGTAGTGTATAAAAAACTAAGTTGGTGAATGTTTACTTTATGAATAATAGATTAACATGAGAAATTTCTAACCTATAAATTTATTTAATGATATTGATGTTAGTAAAGCCTCATTTATTTATTAATATTAAGTATTTTAACAATCAAAATCAATTATGAACTAGATTAGCATTAGTGCAGTACAGTTTCATTTTTTTCATATACAAGAGGAAAGCGTTTCATATACAAGAGGAAAGGGGGAAAACCAACTGAACTAATTATTGCAAGTGTTCATTATTTATTTATGAAGTATTTCAACAATGTGTTGAATTGAAAATAGCTTATTTATATTGAAAATATAGATATCTTACAATATTTACATTATCATTAAGATTTTATATCATCTATTAATTTATATTAGGGTACAGAGGAATCGAACCACCATTGTCCCGCGTGTAATGCAAGTGCTCTTCCATTGAGTTAGCACCCTTTACAACATGAGGGGAGAGGGACTGTGTTAACACCTAGATTACACCTTTCTAATCCTCTATGACAAATCAAAATGATGAAAGTCTTAGAATTTGATTCATTACATAATTTCTATTAATATTATCTATAGTTTGTATTAAATGGTAAGTTGATTAAGTTTATGTAATGACATTAATATTGTATATGTTACTATGATTAACCAATTGAATTATAATTTGATATGGTAACTAGTTGTTGAGGCCTGGAAATTCGTAGGCAACAACAACAAGGGATTCTCCCCAGTCAACGTTCCCAACTAGCCTGTGACTATTTGGTGTAGGGAATTAGTCCGTTTTGCGATCCGGCTACCGTAGGTCATGTAACAAAAATAAAAGGTTTTACCAGTTGCGGCCCGGTCCACCGTATATATATTTTTGTCTTTTGACTTTAAGTATGATATGCAAGTGTCTATCTAAGATGCAGATTGATTAAGAGTACAAGGAGTGGTCACAATGTGGTGTGCAGGTTCTTACCTCTCGTCTTAGACTCTCTTGTTTCTAAATCACACATGAATAAAAAAACATCACTAACTAAGCTATCCCTAGGGAGCAAGATATTAATTCATGAGTAATGTAATACTATTCACATATTAAGACAAATCACAAATAGCTGTTATTAGAATCAAAACACGTAAACATGAATAAAGATATACACGACAAGATAGCTCATCAACAGTTAAAACCTTAATTACTCATAGTGAAAATTATCACAGAATATACTAGAGAACATTCAGATAAGAACATAGGTTCATAAAGTTAGAACGCTCTCACATTTAATGAAGCATAGTTGAAAACGAAATAGTTCCCCTTCAACATTGTTCATTTTATCACATTCGAACATTTCACACAGCACCTTCTCCAACAGGAAAAATTTTCAATTTCTTATTGTAAAACAAAGTAGTTCCTCTTACAAACAATGGCTCACAAGTTTTTCCAGGGAAAAATCTCCCATCCTCTCTAACTATCCTCTCTTTGTACAAAAACAACAAAAACCTTTCATTTTCTCCAACCCATCTGACCTTTGGGATCCCCCAAACCGTTTAATCTCACCATTTTGTCTTTTCCGTGAGTACTCATATTCATATAATATGTTACATTTCAGATTTCAACTTATGAGTACTTCATAAAACAGGATCCGCTTGGTAACTGACGAACCCTTTCCAAGCCTGGGATTTTGTTGCCATCGATTCTGCCTTGTCTTTTATTTGTCCTTCTTTAGATCCTGTTGATTTCAGAACAAACTCTGCTTATCACTTCTCAGCCAACTTCCTCAGCTTTATCCTTTAGCTACGTCTTCTCGCAGCAGTAATCTGAAGAATCTTTTGAGTCCATCTGCAGTTAAACAAAATTCATCATTAATTAGGATTGCATCTTTTCAATAAACTTAAACTACACTAACAACCAAACTGATCATCAAAATGAGGCCCTGTACTACGCTCTCATCGTGAAAGCCTCAACAAGAATAAAAAACCACCACCGCCCACACAGGGGTTAAAAATTCACAAGACGGTGGGAAAAAATCTTATCGACGGCTTGAACCATTGAAACATCGGCCAGATAGTCTTACTTACAGCCACAACGGCGGGTTTCAGATGGACAACGAGTTCCGCGGGACTGTTAAGTCTATCGGAGTCAAAAGAACTAAATACCAAAGCATCGGACGGAAAGGTTCCCTATCGGCGAACGGAATGACACCAACGTCGGGAGGTTAGTGCATTATGCAGCCGCAATGGCAGGAGATGAAAATACTATGCGCCCCGCGGCTAAAAGACATATCGACGAAATGCAGACAAAGCATCGGTGAGCAGAGCAGTTATATGGTAGACACTTAGTTCGCTCAGGAGCCGCAATGGTGGAAAACAAACAGACTACATCCTTCAATCAAAGTCATAAAATTTCCGCTACGGTGCAGCAACAATGTGAAAACGTTAAGTGTTCAAAAAACTTAAGGTCATGTAGCATTCCAAAAATCTTGTCTCACTTCCAAAACAGTGGCTTCACAAAGATCAAACAACCCCGACTCAAACTTCGACCAACCTCTGACAATGCAAAACAAGTCAAAACAATAACAACACGACATCGGAGGAGTCAATACTATCTGGCAGAACACTTATCGTTCACCTTTTGCAATGGAGACTCCATAAGGAAATATGGCTTCGATGCGTTGTTTAAATGGCCACCGAACAATCAAACTAAAAATGTTACTTTCGGCTGGGAAGCGATGAAAGTTTGTTTCACCTCCGAAACAGTAGCGAAAATGAGAAATATACTTCCGAAAACAAAGGAAGAAATCATAGATCAAAGGGCAATATTTCAAACCAAACTCCAAATTCCACAACCCAAAGCAGTTTTAGACATAAGTAATTTTCCGAAAAGCATGAAGACAGTTAACCTCAAAACAGTCCAAACTTGTAGCGAAGGGAAAACAAAAACAGAGTTCATGGATCCAAACGATTCTAGGCAAGATGAAAATTAAGAGGGGGGTCCAAAATTTCAAAAATTTGGGAAAACAGTTGCAGCTGCAACACTAGTACATTGTTGGTGTTGAGTTCCTAAACTAGTAGAAGGTTGGCACAATTTTAGAATGACCCATTTAAAAACTATTTAATGACATAATACAAACATTTTTGTTAGTATAACAATTTTAATTCCCAACATAGCAAGTAATATTTTATGTGTTGAGTATCATGTTGTAATATATTAAAATGTTGGCAACATTTTACAAGTGACAAGAAAAACTGTTATATATTAAGTGTTACAATGCTAAGTTTATTATTTTAACGATCAAAATCAATTATACATTAAAATAGAAATATAATTTATTCATATTACTATTATTTATATTTTATAATAAAAGTTAAGTTGATCAATGATTATATCACGAAAAATAGATGGTAGAAGATTTTTTTACATATTATTATTAAAGTTATTTAACGACATTAATAATCAATGTTTGTTGCTATTATTATATTGGAATTTCATTTAATTGAAATTATGTTAATTAATTTGTCTAGGTTGAGTTACCATAGTAAGTCTAAGCCTTTTTGAGTATGATGTTTTATTTTTAGAAGTTGGCACCACTTCATAGCGTACAAGAAAAAATATTTTATGACTTAGAGTAAAATAGGTTTTATCTTAGTAATGATTAAAATAAATTATGAATTAGAATAGAGATATAATTTTTTATTATTATTGTTGGTGGTGGTAGTGTATTAAAAACTAAGTTAATCATATACAATATCCATTATATCCATCTAATATCATATATCAAAAATTGGTGTATTGAAACTTGCATTCATATATCATATCCATCTAATCTCCTTATATTCAGTGAAGCAAATCAATTACAACTTGTACGCCACATTTATTTATCATGGTCTTTTTGCAATCTTCTTTCTTTTGCATCCATGCCCAAACTATGGTATTAAATGGAATAGATCCATGTCATGTGCCATCAAGGTTTGGTAACCAATATTGTTCTAAAATTTTCTCTGAACTAGGCTTCCATCAATCAACCTTTACATGAAGAGTCTCACTTTCATCATTCTAGAAGATATATGAGGTGGTTTTTTCCATCTAAATCATCTCTCCTTCATCCTTGGTTCATGAACTAACTAGCAACTCTTTCATTTATGAACTTCAATCATAGGATTGAATCTTGGCTTTAGCTTGTTGCACTTGGGTCCAACATATACCAGTTCATCCATCACATTATCAAAACATCCATCCATAATACTTATATTACATGTAGTACATTACGATGAGCATTAAATCTCACATGGATTAAATTGTCTTTATGATGCAATATATTTGATGATAATTTCTAACATGAATTAAAGCTAACATGGTGTTACTACTTAATGAATGATTTTCTGGATTAAGTTATGTGAAATCTTTTCAGTCCACAATGAGTTTTTCATGGTTCCTATAACAAGCATGGGTGGAGTGTCCACTCAAAAAGTTGGTCTGAAAAATGATCCCACAGTTTAATCCAGAAAATCAATCACAATGATGACAAACTGATAAAACCTTCACCCTTAAAATGTTAGTATTGTATTTATTGAGTATAAGTTAATATACTAGTACAAAGTTGGCACCAGTTTAAAGTCTACATGAGAAAATATAATTATGAATTTCAATGCAACATAGTAGTACAATTAAATTTATATCAACTATAATAATGAATAATAGGGAAAACTCACTTCAAACCTTATTGCAAGTGCCCTACATTTATTCACAAAGCAAGTCTATAAGATGTTTTAAGGTGCATTCGTATAAAGTATCATCACATGAATTAACATTGAAGTTGAACCAAAATTTTCATATATGTAGCAAATAATATAAAATTCCTCAAATGGTAGCTTGAAGAGAATATTTGATATACTACAAATATTGACAACTTTTTTTTCATGTATATTAATTAGTCATTCAAAAAGCAAAATTACATTCATGAATCATCTCCACCTAATCTCCTTATATTTTCTCAAGCAGATCAATTATAGCTTCAAGATGAATATTTCCACAGTTAATCATTATGACAAAGAGAGTTTGTGGAATTAAATTACATGTATTGAAACATCCCTACATTTCGAGTGGACACTCCACCAATCATCAGGGGAACAAAATGAAAAGCTCAAAGTGGTATTGAAGAGAGTGAGCAAAAGCTAATAATAAATAAGGTAAGTGTTTTGTACGTGCATTAATGAATATAATTATGCACATTTGATATAGTGAGATGTTGTGTTGATCTAAAAGACAAACTGAAAAGTTAAAATTTGAATGGTGTAATCTAATTCGCATAAATTATAGTCACATGAATTAACATTGAACTTGAAGTGAAATTTTCATATATGCAGTAAATAATATAAAATTCCTCAAAACGTATCTTGAAGAGTATTTATTATATTACAAACATTGAAAAATGTTTCTTCATGTAAGTCATTCAAAAAGAAAAATTACATTCATGTATCATCTCCACCTAATCTCTTTATATCCGCTCAAGCAGATCAAGTACAGCTTGTACACCACATTTATTTATCTTGGTCTTCTTGGAATCTTCTTTCTTTGGCATCCATGCCCAAACTATGTTATTAATTTGAATAGATCTAAGTTCTGTGTCATCAAGATTTGGTACCCAATATTGTTTTGAAACTTTTCCCTTGTATTTCCCTGAGCTAGGATGCCACCAATCAATATTTACATGAAGGGTCTCGCTTTCATCATCCTGGAAGATATCTGAGGGGGATTTTGCCATCCAAATCATATCTTCTTCATCCTCATTTCCTGATATAACAAGAAAGATTTTTCCTTTCTCAACATCAATTCTAGGATCGAATGTTGGCTTTGGCTTGTTGCACTTGGGTCCAACATATACCGGTTCATCTGTCACATTATCAAAATCCACATCCATAATACTTGATATTGCATGGAGTGCATTACCATCAGTGTTAACATTTTTCCTCGTCTTGGGAAAAAAATCCTCAGAAGAAGAATCACTTTCATCCAAGGGTGTATGGTCATTGTAGATTCCATCTAATGCATCAAGAACTCTTTTCCAATAATCTAGTTTTTTATTCCATTCCTCTGTAACAATTGGTGAATTCTCATTGCCAATAGTCTCTTTCCACATATTTATGTATGATGTTATTCCTTCCTTTAGTTCCTTTAAATGAACATCGTTGTCTTTGGGACGTAAGAAAGATGGCTTCCCTGTTGGAAATATAGGATGACCTTCATCATCTATATTCCCCAACTCAATTGGTTCTAACCACTTAGTGTCTCTAATGGATTCTTTATACCTCATAACTGTAACATCATTGAGTACAAGAAATTGGAAGTATTGGACATTAAGATGTCCAACTAGTACATTTTTCCCCTCCTTGATGTACCCATTAAGAAAAAATTTCAAGTCATACACTTTGTTAATAAGTTTAGGTGGAAACACTCGTTTTTCTTCTATTGTGTGATATGTATCCATCACCTCAAGTAAAGAATATATATCTTTTACTTTTCAAGTTGGAAGACATTCTTCCGTAGGTTCCATCTATGTCTTCATGGGTGTGCCCCACAAGCAAGAACCCAACCTCAATAGTGATGAAGACACCAAACGTAGTTAATAGTGCTAGAAACATGAAAACATAACGATTCTTATCATCACTAGCTGCATTGTCCAATTGTAACAACAAATGTGGAGGAAGAGGTTTAAAATCAAGATTTTGATTTTTTGAGCTTCCATTTAAAGATAGGAAACCATCCTTGTACACTCTACATTTTGAGTAAATAGAGTTTTGAAGTAATGCATTTGAAAGTGGCTTTCTTGAACTTCCACTCTCATAAAGAAAATCACATACATATCAAGGTGTAGGTCTTCAAGGTCCCTCAAGCGCTTTGCAAGAGATGTAATGGTAAAGTGTGATCCCATGTGTACAAATGGTAGGGAGAAATGACCAAAACCTCTTCTGTTATGCCCATGTGTTAGCATACATGTCAAGGACAAACCCAAGTTTGTTCCTGCAACAGATTTTGATTTGACACGTAATATTGGGATTGAAGTCTTTGTTTTGTCCATTTTATCATGGATAATGCTCAAGTATTCCTTTGGATACTGCTCTAACATAATTTTGTGGGCATAGTAGCAATATCTTCCACACATAACAATCTTGTTATGTTTCTTCAGTCTATCTCATGCCTTTTCTTCCAGCTCTTTTGTAGTCGTTTTCTTCATTTGTGCTTTCAACACAATACATTCACTACATTTACTGAAGTTAGTGTTCTTTGAGAATGCCACATATGGAAAATGAGTATTCCAAATCTTCCTCACTGTTGGTTGTGATATTGATGGAAAATTGAGCTCTTGAAGAGCCTCATTGATCTCTTTTAACAAATAAGTTTGGGTGTATGTTGATGGAAGCAATCTTAAAGGAGCAAGCGTTCCATCTTCTTCAACTTATTGTGTTTGGTTCGGTGAAAAACATAAATTATCGATTACAATTTTGTGTAATATTTCTATGGCTGCCACAGTATGTGCACGTGCTTTGCATTTGTTGGTGTTACCATGAATTCCTTTGACATGTCCTTGTTGGAAATTATGTTGGTAAGTGTAGAAGGTGCTTTGAGGAATATTATGTATCTTGTACCATGCTTTCTTACAAACAATATCTCCATTAAAACTCATGTCCTCTCCTTGGGTGCCTCCTTGAAATTTTCATTCACCCTTAAAATATCACCTTCATTGTTCACCAACATATTTATTGGCCATCTAACAAAAAATGTATAGAATTATCCCCAATCCTACATCTTTCATAATTTCTTTCTATGTCTTCCACAAAAGCACCGAATTCCTTTTCACCTAACATTTCACCCTCAAACATGTCATCCTCACTGACATTAACTATGATCCCTTTAGCAATGCATGTGCTTTTTCCCATGCATTCATGTGTAAGAGAAACCTTTTTACATGTGAATGTAAGCCTATCTTGGGGAGTATTTACTGGATGGTCATGACAATGAGGTTCCAAATATTATTCTTGCTAGATCTCATAAGATCTCAATGCACCCCCTAGTGTATTCCCAAATCCTGTTGGATGTGGAAAAAGATCATCATGTTTTAACACCTTCTCAATGTTAACCACTATGGATCCTTTATTTAACATCCTTTCATGCACCTTATGACCAATATTTGTATTGAATATGGAACCTTCACCCACCTTCACTCCACATTGCAAAAGATCTACCTTGTCTCCAATAGAAAATGCAAAAGAGGCATTTGCACCTATATAGCAAAGTAAACAAATATTAGTATTTACTAAAAAGAAACAAGCAATGTACTATCAAAAACACTTAACATGTGCTTTAAGATTTTAATTTACCTTTGTTATGCCTCAAATATATGATCTTCCATGGATGTAAGTCCCCTTCATCAACATCTTCCACAATCAAATGTGGTTCAATGACATCAATTATCAAAACCATAACATATCCTACATCAAGCCTTTCTCCACCATAATGAGTTGTAGTCTCTGTAGATTCAACCCTTCCTAGTCCAATAACTTGACCATTAATTAGGAGGTCAACATAGTCTCCTCTTGTCAAAATTATATTTTCCATTGTAACTTCTCCCAATTTATGTAACACATTTGAATTGTAGTTTGCAATTAAGGTTAAACCATATAAAGTGTATGTTCAAAAAAGTAATATAGTTCCAATAATTTAAAAGAATAGGGTAGCCCTTTTGTATGCCATGAAACATTGTTCTCCTACATCTTGTGCGCACTAGCAAAAGGGAATTTACATATAAAGTACATAAAATATATATGAATAAATAACAATAAAAGTTCCAAGAATTATTAGAGAATGATAGATATCAACTTAGATAAAACCACCAAATTTCTATTTGAATTTGGACATGGCACTTATATTATTGATGTATGTGTATGGATGTGTTGAAAATCTAGCTAGAGTTAGTTTTCATTCTTAAAATGTTGCACGATGAATGAAAGTTAATGTGTATTAGTTTTCATAAGGTAGTTTTTCATTTAACAGAACCACATTGTCATCAATCACATTACACCATGATAGAAATCTAGGTGGAGTTGGCTTTCATTCATAAAACATTGCATGGTGATTAAAACATAATGTGTTAGATTTCATAAGGTAGTTTTCCATCTAACACAACCACATTGCCATCAAATATATTACACCATAATGGAAATCTAGTGGATTTAGCTTCCTTCTAACAACATGGCATGGTGAGTGAAACCTGACGTGCGATGGCTTTCATAAGGAAGTTTTTCATCTAACACAACTACATTGTTATCAATCACATTGCACCATGATGGAAATCTAGCTAGAGTTAGTTTTCGTTCTTAAAACATTGCACAGTTAGCGAAAGCTAAAGTGTGTTACTTTTCATAAGGTAGTTTTTCATTTGACACAACCACATTGTCATCAATTACATTGCACCATGATGAAAATATAGTTACAGTTAGGTTTCGTTCTTAAAACATTGCACCATGAGTGAAAGGTAATGTGTGTTAGTTTTCATAATGCAGCTTTAAATCAAACACAACAACATTATGATCAATCACATTGCACCACGATGGAAATTTAGCTGGAGTTGGCTTTCGTTCTTAAAACATTGCACCACGATGGAAATTTAGCTGGATTTGGCTTTCGTTCTTAAAACATTGCACGGTGAGTGAAAGTTAATGTGTGTTAGTTTTTCTAAGGTAGATTTTTATTTAAAACACTCACATTTTCATCAATCACATTGTACCGCAATGAAGATCTAATTGGAGTTAGCTTTCATCCTTAAATTGTTGCACGATGAGTGAAATCTAATGTGTGTTAGCTTTCATAATGTAGTTTTTCCATCTAGCATAACCACAATGTCATCAATCACAACTCACCGTGATGAAAATCTAGTTGAAGTTATCTTTCGTTCTTAAGACACTGCACGGTGAGTAAAAGCTAATGTGTGTTAACTGTCATAAGTTAGTCTTCCATCATATTGTTCTCAAATACATTACACCATGATGAAAATCTAGCTGGAGTTAGCTTTCCTTCTAACAACATGGCATGATGAGTGAAAGTTAATGTGTGTTAGTTCATTGTACCGTGATAGAAAACTAACTAGATTTAGCTTTTGTTCTTAAAACATTGCACGTTGAGTGAAAGTTAATGTGTGTTAATTTTCGTAAGGTAGCTTTCTATCTAAAACAGCCACATTGTCATCAAATACATAACACGATGATGAAAATCTAGCTATAATTATTTTTCATTTTAACAACGTGTTAGCTTTCGTTCCTAAAGTATTATACGATGAGTGAAAGTTAATATGTATTAGCTCATTGCACCAAGATGGAAATCTAGCTGGAGTTAGATTTCTTTTTAATAACATGGCACGATGAGTGAAAGCTAATGCATGTTAGCTTTCATAAGGTAATTTTCTATCTAATACAACCACATTGTCAGATTGTACCGTCATATAAATCTAGCTGGAGTTAACTTTCAACCTTAAATCATTGCATGGTGAGTGAAACTAATGTGTGTTATTTTTCATAATGTGGTTTTTCATTTAGCACAACCACATTGTCATCAATCAAAATGTTTCATGTTGAAAATCTAGCTCAAGTTAGATTTTGTTCTTAAAACGTTGCACGATAAGTAATAGCTAATGTGTGTTAGCTTCCGTAAGGTAGTTTTTCATCTAACATAGTCACATTGTCATCAAATACATTACACCATGATGCAAACCTAGTTGGAGTAAGTTTTTCTTCTGACATCATGGCACTATGAGTGAAAACTAATTTGAGTTAGTTTTTATAAGGTAGTTTTCCATCTAACACAACCACATTGTACTCGATCACATTGCACCACGATGAAAATATAGTTGGAGTTAGCTTTCGTCCTTAAATCATTGCATGGTGAGTGAAATCTAATGTGTGTTAGCTTTCATAATGTAGCTTTTTCATCTACCACAATCACATTGTCATCAATCACAATGCACCATGATGAAAATCTAGTTAGAGTTAGCTTTTGTTCTTAAAACATTGCACATTGAGTAAAGCTAATGTCTGGTATCCTTCATAAGGTAGTTTTCCATCTAACACACCCACATTGTTATCAAATACATTACACCATCATGGGAATATGGCTGGAGTAAGCTTCATTCTAACAACAGGACACTATAAGGGAAAGCTTATGTGTGTTATCTCATAAGACCATGATGGAAATCTAGTTGGAGTTAGCTTTCTTTTTAACAACATGGCATGATGAGTGAAAGCTAATGTGTGTTAGTTTTCATAAGGTAGTTTTCCATGTAACACAACCATATTGTCATCAAGCACATTGCACCGTGTTGGAAATCTAGCTTGAGTTAGATTTCATCTTTAAATCATTGCAGAGTGAAGGAAATTTAATGTGTGTAAGTTTTCATAGTGCAGTTTTTCATCTAGCACAACCACATTATCATCAATCACAATGTGCCATGATGCAAATCTAGCTAGAGTTAGCTTTCCTTCTAACAACATGGCACTATGAGTGAAAAATTATGTGTGTTAACTCATTACACCATTATGAAAATCTAGCTGGAGTTAGCTTTCTTTTTAACAACATGGAATGATGAGTGAAAGCTAATGTGTGTTATTTTTCATAAGGTAGTTTTCCATCTAACACAACTACATTGTCACATTAGATCGTGATTGAAATCTAGCTGGAGATAGGTTTCAACCTTAAATCGATGCACGGTGAGTGAAATCTAATGTGTATTAGCTTTCATAATGTATTTTTTCATTTAACACAATCACATTGTCATCAATCAAAATGCACAATGTTGGAAATCTAGCTAGAGTTAGCTTTCGTTCTTAAAACGTTGCACGATGAGTAATAGCTAATGTGTGTTAGCTTTCGTATGGTAGTTTTTTATCTAACATAGCCACATTCTCATCAAATGCATTACACCATGATGCAAATCTAGTTGGATTTATCTTTCCTTCTAATAACATGGCATGAGGAGTGAAAGCTTATGTGTGTTAGCTCATTACACCATGATGAAAATCTAGCTGGAATTAGTTTTTCTTCTAACTACATGGAACGATGAGTGAAAACTAATGTGTGTTAGCTTTCATAAGGTAGTTTTCGATCTAACACAACGAAATCGTCATCGATCAAATTGTATCATGATGGAAATTTAGTTGGAGTTAGCTTTCGTCCTTAAATCATTGCACAGTGAATGAAATTTAATGTGTGTTAGCATTCATAATGTAGTTTTTTCATCTATCACAACCATATTGTCATCAATCACAATGCACCATGATTGAAATCTCGTTAGAGTTAGCTTTCATTCTTCATACATTGCATGGTGAGTAAAGTTAATGTTTGTTATCTTTCATAAGGTAGTTTTCCATCTAATACAACCACATTGTTATCAAATACATTACACCATGATGGAAATCTGGTTAGAGTTAGCTTTCATTTTAACATAACACTATAAGAGAAAGCTTATGTGTGTTAGTTCATTACACCATGATGAAAATCTAGTTGGAGTTAGCTTTCCTTTTAACAACATGGCACAATGAGTGAAATATAATGTGTGTTAGCTTGCATAAAGTAGTTTTTCATGTAACACAACCACATTGTCATCAAGCACATCACACCGTGTTGAAAATCTAGCTAGAGTTAGCTTTCATCTTTAAATCGTTACACGATGAGTGAAATATAATGTGTGTAAGTGTTCATAGGGTAGTTTTCAGTCTATCACAACCACATTGTCACGTTGCACCGTGATGAAAATCTAGTTGGAGTTGGCTTTCAACCTCAAATTGTTGCACAGTGAATGAAATCAAATGTGTGTTAGTTTTCATAGTGCAATTTTCTATTTAGCACAACCACATTGTCGTCAATCAAAATGCACCATATTGAAAATATAGCTAGAGTTAGCGTTCATTCTTAAAACATTACACGGTGAGTAATAGCTAATGTGTGTAAGTTGTTGTAAGGTAGTTTTTTATCTAACATAGCCACATTGTCATAAAAAACATTACACCATGATGCAAATCTAGATGGAGTTAGCTTTCCTTCTAAAAACATGCATGATGAGTGAAAGCTTATGTGTGTTAACTCATTACATCATGATGAAAATCTAGCTAGAGTTAGATTTCCTTTTAACTACATGATATGATAAGTGAGAGCTAATGTGTGTTAGCTTTCATAATGTAGTTTTTCCATGTAACACAACCACATTGTCATCAATCATATTGCGTTGTGTTCGAAATCTAGATGAACTTAGCTTTCATCTTTAAACTGTTGCACTGTAAGTGAAATCTAATGTGTGTAAGCTTTCATAGTGTAGTTTTACATCTAGCGTGCATCTGGCACAACCACATTGTCATCAATCGTAATGCACCATGATGGTAATCTAGCTGGAGTTAGCTTTTGTTCTTAAAACATTGCATAGTGAGTAAAAGCTAATGCGTGTTAGCTTTCATAAGGTTTTTTTCATCTAACACGGCCACATTATCATCAAATACATTACACCATCATAGAAATCTAGCTGGAGTTAGTTTTCCTTCTAACATGACACTATGAGTGAAAGATTATGTGTGTTAGCTTATTACACCATTATGAAAATCTAGCTGGAGTGAGCTTTCTTTTTAACAATATGGCGCGATGAGTAAAATATAATGTGTGCTAGCTTTCATAAGGTGGTTTTCCATTTAACACAACTACACTCTCAAATTACACCGTGATGGAAATCTACTTGGAGTTAGCTTTCAATCATAAATCATTGCAAGGTGAGTGAAATCTAATGTGTGTTAGCTTTCGTAATGTAGTTTTTCATTTAGCACAACCACATTGTCATCAATCACAATGCATCATGATGAAAATCTAGTTAGAGTTAGATTTCGTTCTTAAAACATTGCACGGCTAGCAAAGCTAATGTCTCTTAGCTTTCATAAGGTAGGTTTCCATATAATACAATCACATTGTCATTAAATACATTACACCATGATGGTAATCTAGTTAGAGTTAGCTTTCATTCTAACAACATGGCACTATAAGGGAAAGCTTATGTGTGTTTGCTCATTACACCATGATGAAAATCTAGTTGGAGTTAGTTTTCCTTTTAACAACATGGCACAATGAGTGAAAGCTAATGTGTGTTAGCTTTCACAATGTAGTTTTCCATGTAATACAAACACATTGCACCATGTTGGATCCTTAAAGCGTTGCATAGTGAGTGAAATATAATGTGTAATCTTTCATAGTTTATTTTTTCATCTAACACAACTGCATTGTCATCAATCACAATGTACCATGATAAAAATCTAGCTGAAGTTAGCTTTCATTCTTAAAACATTGCACGGTGAGTAAAGCTAATGTACATTAGCCTTCATAAGGTAGTTTTTCATCTAACATAGTGACATTGTCATCAAATACATTACACCATGATGAAAATCTAGCTGGAGTTAGTTTTTCTTATAACAACATGGCACTACAAGGGAAAACTTATGTGTGTTAGCACATTACACCATGATGGAAATCTAGTTGGAGTTAGCTTTCCTTTTAACAACATGGCACGATGAGTGAAAGCTAATGTGTGTTAGCTTTCATATGATAGTTTTCCTTGTAAACAACCACATTGTCATAAATTACATTACGTCGTGTTGGAGATCTAGCAGAAGTTAGCTTTCATCCTTAAATTGTTGCACGGTGAGTGAAATATAATGTTTGTAAGCTTTTATAGTGTAGTTTTCCATCTAGCATAGTGATGTTGTCATCAATCACAATGCACCATGATGGAAATCTAGCTAGAGTTTTTCTTATAACAACATGGCACTACAAGGGAAAGCTTATGTGTGTTAGCACATTACACCATGATGGAAATCTAGTTGGAGTTAGCTTTCCTTTTAACAACATGGCACGATGAGTGAAAGCTAATGTGTGTTAGCTTTCATATGATAGTTTTCCTTGTAAACAACCACATTGTCATAAATTACATTACGCCGTGTTGGAGATCTAGCAGAAGTTAGCTTTCATCCTTAAATTATTGCACCGTGAGTGAAATATAATGTGTGTAAGCTTTTATAGTGTAGTTTTCCATCTAGCATAGTGATGTTGTCATCAATCACAATGCACCATGATGGAAATCTAGCTAGAGTTAGCTTTCATTTTTAAAATATTGCACGGTAAGTAAAAGCTAATGTGTGTTAGCTTTCATAAGGTAGATTTCCATCTAACACTGCCACATTATCATCAAATATATTATACCATGATGGAAATCTAACTAGAGTTAGCTTCATTCTAACATGACACTATGAGTAAAAACTTATGTGTGTTAGCTCATTGCACCATTATGAAAATCTAGTTGAAGTTAGCTTTGTTTTTAACAACATGTCATGATGAGTGAAAGCTAATGTGTGTTAGCTTTAATAAGGTAGTTTTCCATCTAACACATCCACATTGTCACATTGCACCATGATGCAAGTCTAGCTAAAGTTAGATTTCAACATTAAATCGTTGCATGGTGATGAAATCTAATGTGTGTTAGCTTTCATAATGTAGTTTTTCATTTAGCACAAACACATTGCCATCAATCAAAATGCACCATGTTGAAAATCTAGCTAGAGTTAGCTTTCATTCTTAAAACGTTGCACAGTGAGTAATAGCTAATGTGTGTTATCTTTTGTAAGGTAGTTTTTCATCTAACACAGTCACATTGTCATCCAATACATTACACCATGATGCAATCTAGCTAGAGTTAGTTTTCTTCCTAACAACATGGCACGATGAGTGAAAGATAATGTGTGTTAGCTTTCATAAAGTAGTTTTTTATCTAACACAACCACATCATCACTGATCGCATTGCACCGTGATGGAAATCTAGCTGGAGTTAGCTTTCATCATTAAATCATTGCACGATGAGTGAAATCTAATGTGTTAGTTTTCATAATGTAGTTTTCCATCTAGCACAACCACATTGTCATCAATCACAATGCACCATGATGAAAATCTAGCTAGAGTTAGCTTTCGTTCTTAAAAAATTGCATGGTCAGTAAAGCTAATGTTTGTTAGCTTTCATATGGTAGATTTCCATTTAACACATCCACATTCATTAGAGGAAATTTCAACTCAAAATGGGCCTCCTAAAATGAACTAATAAAATAATAAAATAATATTTATTAAATTTGGAGGAAGAAAAGAAAAAAACTACTTTTTTTTTGGTATTTTTGACATATCTTCTTGTGATTTTACTCAAATTTCGATCGGGAGAGCTCGTTGGATGCGGAATTAAATTCTGCATCCAACGAGTACCCACTCAGCATACTTTTGATGGACCCCGCTACCCCAAAAACAAGAAATACCTGAAAAATGGAATGATGACATCATTATTCCATTTTTTCAGGTATTTCTTGTTTTTGGGGTAGCGGGGTCCATCAAAAGTATGCCGAGTGGGTACCAGTTGGATGCAGAATTTAATTCCTCATCCAACGAGCTCTCCCGATCGAAATTTGAGTAAAAACACGGGGAGATATGTCAAAAATACCAAAAAAAGTAGTTTTTTTTATGATACCTATCCCCAAATTTATATTAAAAAAGTGTTTAAGACCTATACGGTATTTCAAATTTAAAGCAATTTCATTGGCTAACACATGATGACATGGAATTTGAATAAAAGTTAAAAGGCCCATTTTGAGTTGAAATTTCCTCTAATGGTTATCAAATACATTACGCCATGATGGAAATTTAGCTGGAGTTAGTTTTTCTTCTAACAACATGGCACTATAAGGGAAAGCTTATGTGTGTTAGCTCATTACACCATCATGGAAATGTAGCTGGAGTTAGCTTTCATTTTAACAACATGGCACGATGAGTGAAATTTAATGTGTGTTTGCTTTCATAAGGTAGTTTTTCATGTAGCACAACCACATTGTCATCAAGCACATTGCACCATGTTGGAAATTTAGCTGGAGTTAGATTTCATCATTAAATTGTTGCACGGTGAATGAAATCTAATGTGTGTAATATTTCATAATGTATTTTTACATCTAGCACAACCACATTGTCATCAATCACAATGAATCATGATGGAAATCTAGCTGGAGTTAGCTTTCATTTTTAAAATATTGCACGGTGAGTAAAGCTAATGTCTGTTAAGCTTTATGTCTATTAAGCTTTCATAAGGTAGCTTTCCATCTAACACAGCCACATTGTCATCAAATATATTATATCATGGTGGGAAGATAACTAAAGTTAGCTTTCCTTCTAACAACATGGCACTATAAAGAAAATCTTATGTTTGTTAACTCATTACACCATGATGGAAATCTAGTTGGAGTTAGCTTTCATTTTAACAACATATCACGATGAGTGAAATCCAATGTGTGTTAGCTTTCATAAGGTCGTTTTACATGTAACACAACCACATTGTCATCAATCATATTGTGTTGTGTTGAAAATCTAGTTGAAGTTAGATTTCATCCTTGAATCATGACACGATGAGTGAAATCTAATGTGTGTAAGTTTTCATAGTGTAGTTTTCTATCTAGCACAGCCACATTGTCATCAATCATAATGCACCATGATGGAAATCTAGTTGGAGTTAGCTTTCATTCTTAAAACATTGCACAGTGAGTAAAAGTTAATGTGTGTTAGATTTTGATAGTGTAGTTTTCTATCTAACACTGCCACATTGTTATCAAATACATTACACCATGATGGAAATCTAACTGGAGTTAGCTTTCCTTCTAACATGGCACTATGAGCGAAAGCTTGTGTGTTAGCTCATTACACCATTGTGAAAATCTAGCTAGAGTTAGCTTTATTTTTGACAACATGGCATGATGAGTGAAAGCTAATATGTGTTAGCTTTCATAAAGTAGTTTTTCATCTAACACGACCACATTGTCACATTTCACCGTGATGAAAATCTAGCTGGAGTTAGCTTTCAACCTTAAATCGTTGCAAGGTGAGTGAAATCTAATGTGTGTTATCTTTCAAAATGTAGTTTTTCATTTAACATAATCAACGATTTTTCTCTAAAAGAATTCTTTGGCCACAAATATTCTCTTCCATCAGCAACATGTTTTATCTTATATATCTACTTAGAAGATACGACACTCTTGGTTTCTGGTTTGGGTACTGTATCCCAATCATGACTGGTACTCTTCCATCATTGCTTCTACCATGAGTTCACAATGTCAGGTCATCGACATATCCCAGTCTTCCGCATTCAACCTTGAAGGTTGTAACCCACTTTACTCTTGGTAAAGCCTTAGTCCATATGAAAGTTGTCCATCCTGTCATACCATGTCCAACTCAGAGATCTTCTATAGTCACTCTGCTTGAAGCAAAGCATAATCCTCCTACATTTTGTACTAGAGTGATAGGTATCATTCTACTACTATGTATCCATCTCAGGTTACTAGATACCAAGACCCCTTTATCTTGAACTTTTCCAAAACGTTCATCTTGCACCCATCTATGAGCTTGTTATCTTCTATAGGTTTCCATCTTCAACCTTGTGGCAAAGGTTAAGATATTCATCACTCTGGGTGGTCTTTCAAGCTCATGGATGTGCTTATCTATGGGTGTTTTCTGAGCTCGTACAAAGCCTATTATGTATAGATGGTTCTTTGATCAATATATACTTATACTAGAGAAGTGTGTTTGGTCAATAGAATATGTCATGCCATAGTCTATTATTTTTGAGAAAAACCATGAACCTCGCTTTGTATACTTGTTCTTGTAGATCCATATGGAAGATAGTACGGACATCCCTTCAAGTCTCAAAACCATATATTTTGTTTGGAAGTCTCGCCATACTTTTCTTCATCTCTCGAGGTGGATCTACTGTTCTCTTATATTCTTCTGGAGCTATTTCTTTTGTCATGGTGTCTTTGACCCTAGGAGCTTCAGGTTCATGTTTTATTGGAGTGAATTTTGAATTGTCATCACTTGTTCTTCGAAACAAGTCCCATCCTCCTTTTCTTGTAGGCAGTTGTACACGACCTTTCCTACAAGTCAAATGCATCAGTTGCATGGTTAGAACCATTTCATAGGACATATGGATAAAGACAAATTCTTATGCATCATGCAACTATTTTAGCCAATACAACATTCATCCATATCTCATAGAAAATTTTCAAATTCCTTCCATCTCTATCATAACATCATTGAGATTGTACACTAATCCAATATGTCAGCAAAGAGGTTTCATTCTAGATAAGTAGCAATGGAGAGTTGTATAGCACCATGGGCTACTTACCCATAACATGCATATTAGTAGTATATTGTCATTAATGCAAACATTCTGTCATACATAATACACAACATATACAGAAAAAAAAATTCAAATACTTATCTTTGTATTTTTGGAAGGCTTATTATTATGCTTTGTCTTAATCTCCTTTAGGATCTGCAACTCCTCCTTTAACCAATGAGATTACTTCAATCTGATGGTTTCTTGAAAGCTTTTCTGGAATGTTGCTTTCGGTGGACCTAGGGTTTGACAGAGGAACCCTAATTTTTTTCAAATTAGGTATATTTCATATATGATTAGATATAAATATGTGCCTCCTCAAGGAGAGCTGAGCAACATACTCATTTTCCCAAAACTATGACCAAAACTGTAAAATATCTGATGCCCTAGTTTTCTTCAATTTCTTCTACATAATTTTCTGATTGGTAGCTTTGAAATCGATGCCTCTATATGTCTGAAATTTCTCATGGAGGTAGCCCCGTATCTCCTATTTCCAACCCTACAGGTTAGAGCAGAATGGGTTTCACCAATTGGGACTTATGCGAAGTTTCCCAAGGTGACTTATTTCAAGACTATTCATCATATCAAACTTGTACGGATTGCGACGTGTCACTGTTTCACCTTCGAGGTATTAAAATTTTACCACAGAAAGTACAATACGTTCCATACCTGGAACATCTTGCGAAATTTCATTTGGACTTTCGTAGCCAGAGATATAGCAATTCTCCTTAGGTAACATGTTTAAGGTTGAATCTTGGGGGAGGCTAGAACCCTGATTTTGAGGAATCATATATCCTATATTATAGTGAATATTAGGATGAAACCTTTACACAGGGTACATCAAAATTTTATATTTGTCCTGTAAAAGTGTAGGCTTGTTATCCTTCTCCAATATCTAGATATAATGAAAATCCCAAAATTACTAGTTTTTAGTCTTTTAGGGTTTTCAAGCATGAAACCCTAATCTTCAATAGTTGTAGTTGTAGCACTGTTCTGGCTGCAAAAAGACTTATTTTAGGGTAGTTATGATACCATGTTAAGTTTTTAATGGTTATATCAGATCTTATAAGATTTAGCATCATAATAGCATAACCATAAGCAAAAGGATTGCTGAAAGATAGACAAGTGCAGCCACACAAAAGAACACAAAGATTTATCCTGGAAAACCCGCAAGAGTAAGAAACCCAACAAAACTTCCATATGTATAAAAAAGTACAAAACAAGACCCCGGATAGGTGTGCCTCCCTCCAGCGGATCTCTCTCTCTCTCTCTCTCTCTCTCTCTCTTATGCATTATACACAACTGAGTGTGTGTTCAAATGAGGAACACATCTCCTCTATTTATACTCTTTTCTTCACTTGAGTTTTAACCTAACAAGTCGGCCCCACTCAACTAAGTGGGATGACTTCACTTAGGAAGAACTAGTACAATATTATATTATATTCATTAGGGTACTATTGACCCAACTTACAATGTATTCTTTACCTCATGACTCTATGATGACCAATTACGATAGTAACACCTCGCCAGAGGGATAATAACATCTCCCTTGGGTTACATCAGTAAAATACATTTAGAATATCCTTTGAATTTACAATATTCAATAATAAGGTCGTTACTGGATAGTCTATGGAGTTAACCAGAGTTACCAAATTTGGCTAAGGGGAACCCATATTGAGTGCATATCAGGTGCGTGATTGTAGGGATCCACACCCAAAACCTTCCCATTTGGGGTGTTTGCTAACTAGGTGTGTTTTTGAGCTCTGTATACACACCCAGACAATTCAAAGGCCCAAAACAGATTGGGTAGAGTTTCCTATCACATAAATTGAGCATATAAAGAAACCAAAAATAACTTAGAATGAAATCCTTATTATCATAAAAGAGGTCAAAGTCTGATATGTAATTGATTATTACAAATCCAATTTCTACTTTTTCATTTCCTCTACCAATAAACACCTCCAAACAAGAGAACCAACCTAAAAAAAGAAAAAATGTACACAAATACTGTAGGCAATCCCTGGAAATTACTAAGATAATTAGTAAGTATATTATAGGTAATAAATCTCTTGCTGCTCTTTTTGTCCACACGCCTGCCAGTGAGCTTTAACAGCAGATTCAAGCTTGGTTTGCACTTTGCAAAGAATTTTGATATTCATAGTAAATGGTAGAGAAGCTCCTGTACAACTGGAACTTCTTTCAATTGATATTATGGATGATTGGATGGTTAGCCTTAAAATTCCTCAAAACCCTAGCACTGATACATTGGGGTAGCTTCTAACTGCTGGTACAAAAGATTTACACAACTCAATTGAAATATCTGAAGGAGGTACTTTATCCTCATTATGCTTCTTTCATTTCCTGAACATTCTCAATGGAAAATTTTCTTTTATGCTACCTAATTACATATTATTCTTCGGATTGGCAATTTGTAAAATTAACACTTTCAGTACTGCTACTAATTAACAGTCCATTGCCTTGTTTTAAGCAACCATGAAAAGGATGGGAGCACATAAATACGTATAAATAAATTAAAAGGCTTTTTTTTATCATTTTAATTTACCTTAATGATAGAATGATGAGTCTCTATTTATTGAATGATGAATATTATCTGTATTTAAACTTGATAAATTATAAATGAATGAATAATGAATGTATGTTTGCATGTATTATAAATCAGCAATTCATCATTGGTTTTCTATGTTTTAATTTTAACGACCATTGATTATGTTTATTGTGAGGAGAACGCGGTTAACATTCAATTTTCCAATGATTGTGAGTAAAGGTCATTACAATACTATATTTATCCATAATTTTGGAAACCACTAGAACAATTCCAGTACAATTTGGCAGATGCAAAATACAAATGGTTCCATGGCTCACAGTTTCAAAGATAGTGTTAAATTGGGTGTATTTTTTTTTAAAAATATCCATAAATGGGAAACTTGACTGACCATTGCTAAGGTAGTAAAAATGACTACTATTTTTCAAAGTTTTTTTTTCTAAAGAAGACAATCAGCCATCCTTGGAGGGATATATAAAGGAAGAAGTTCAAATGGCCATGCCCATTTTTCAGAAGGAAAAAATACAAGAGTCTAGGTCTAGAAGGATGGGTTGTCAAATTTTTCTTAGGGTTCAATGGGTTACTTGAAGAATATATTATAAGGATCACCAATGAATCAAGGATATCAACAATGATACTAACAGCCTTCAGTTCAACATTCATTCCCTTGTTCCCAAAGCCTGATATCCCAATCTCCTTTGATTAAATCCAACTTTATCTCATTATGTAAGTGTACTTGTAAAATTATTACAAAGATCATCAGTCTAAGGGTTAACAAGATTTTGGTAGCTTCAATTTCACATGAACAATATGGGTTTTCTATTTTGTACGCAGATTCATGAGGCAATTGGAGTAACACAAAGAATAGCAGGTTGCCCATGAATGCAAACCTATGTCATTTACCTACAATATCTTCATCGATTACTATGTTAAGGAGGGCAAGATCAATGAGGGTCGAGTATCTGTGTGTAAAGAAAATATACACACCTTAGAGAGCATACCTTATGGTTATAAGAAGATAGATGTGTTGGATTTGGCATGTCCTCTAGATCACTACTCTATCCTATTCATGGAAAAAGAGATATAAAGCAACTTTTAGGATCCTAAAAAGGGTTTCAATTGAATGGATTTCCAAAGTTTTTTGGAATGCTAGGAAGCTCAAATTTATGCCAAGTTCCTTTGTAGGAGAGTACATTGTGTCCTCTACTATTACAGCCCAGTTAGATATGATTGCCTTCCTCATTCTGGTGGTAAGAGCAAATTCAATGATGTAAAGAATTACTCTTTGTACATTATATTGACTTATAAAGCTAATCCTTTTGAAACAACAACAAAAAAGTATTTACTAGTTTCATCACACCTACCCTCCTAGCATATAGGACATAGACATTTCCAAATTGAAATATTCATCTCAACAATCCAACTTTGTTGAACCAACATTAACCAAATAACTCTTAAGTTATCTTGTATCTTGCTATTATAAGACATCCAATGAAGCAATAAGCTCAGAAAATTCCAAAATTGAACCACTAGTCAGTAGTTAAGAGCACTTTGACAAGTAAAAGTTAATTATTAACCAAATGAAATTTTCCAGAAATTTAAGCTTGTTGTTCCAATGATTTAGCAGTAATAAAATGAGCAAGAAAACTAAGGAGAACTCAGTCTTTAACCCAGGGAAATGATGCATAAATTTGAAGTGAAAATGCAAATTTGGCCAGTTTGAATCACTAAAATCAGCAAGAAACTGTAGATTGTGCCTAGATCTTGCATACTCTGGGCTCAATTATCTACCTATGTTCTCCTGAAAAATATTTATAGTTCTTGAAATGGTGGAATAAGATTCTATGAGGAACCCTTGTAGGATACCTTCTTTGTGGAGTTTCTAGAAGAGACACCATTTCAATTCTTCTCATCAAGGTGCTGAAGCATATTCTTTTGATTCCAGAAACTAGAATCTGTCCCTGGCAACAGCACCAATTTGTTATCTTGTAAACCTGCCCTTCAAATATCCATGTCCCTGAACAAAATACAAGGTTGGGGCAACTCAAGAATGCTGTCCACTGTCATCATAGCAGTTGTTCCTCACTCTTAAGGCTGGTTCTTGTCCAGCACAAGTTGAGAACCCCTAAGTAAGATCACACACTTGTTCTTGATTGCAGATATAAAAATCAAGTTAATGAAATGGTCTTCTTTTTAGGATTTTATGATATAAAAATGGTGAAATTGAAAGGACAAGTTCCTTATCCTTTGGGTAATAGAGTAAGGTTAAAAAGGAGAACCTTGAACCATATGGAGAATGCATGATAAAGCTGCTACAACAAATCTTATCAACAGCTATCAACCAGATTTGAAGGCCAAACACCATGAAGTACTCATAAATCACTTCATTTCTAACTCAATTTTACAGTCGTGTCATGCAATCAAAGTTGAAAACAGAACAACCAAAAAGTCTTCATTGATTGAATAACAGTCACATAAATACTTTGTTTCAGCCCTGATTACATATTAGGTTGAAGGGGACAAAAAATAATGGCACCTTATCCTATGTCTCAACTCAAACTACCCAGACAATAATGAAAATAGTCCAAGAAAAGAAGGTACAAACACATATTTGAGTTGGTTGTGTAACACATCAATCTGAGCTATAGCCAATGAAGACAAAGATGGAAGCTTCGACCTGTAAAAAGCCTTTCCAACAATTTTCTAGAGAAAGAAGAGCAACTCGGTTTCTTTGGTTGGTGTTACAATGCTAACTCAAGGGCTACTCACTATTGCCTTAGTAAACCCTCTCCAAATTTAGGTTGGCTCTCCCTACATAATGGTAAGATTGCTAAGTCTATGGCCTTAATGTTCAAGGTGACACAATGAGAGTAAGGCTTATCAAAATAAATGTGGTTGTAGTATATGAAAATATGGGAATGGGAAACAAAAAAATTATAAGAGAGCGAAAAGTATAACTAGGAGAGAAGAGATGGAGAAAACCAGTGCCTGTCTCTCACAGGATAATGGAGTGATGAGGAAGGCACTAAGTTTGTCACATCACCACTACTTCAATGACAAAGTCCTCACAAGTTCCAACTCTATTGTAATCATGCATACCATTGTAAAGTTGAATCGTACAGGGGATTTATCAAGCCAAGGTGAAATGACAATTCAATCCAGATGAATAGATTAATAGGTTCATGCAAAGAAACATACTTTTGATAGATCAAAATTTTAAGAATTCTCGAGAAAGCTTGTCCAATGGTAAAATCGGGTTAGATTTCATTGCAAGAGTTGGCATGCTAAATTCATGTTAGACAACACATAAAGAACAAGCATGAAGCTTACTAAGATAAGTTCAACATATTTGTTGCATGTGGCTTACAATACAGAAAGAGGAAATGAATATGTGCTTCGAAAGCATATTTCACCTTGTCAGCCACAGTAGAGCATTTGTGCAACTAGAAGAGCCCTTAGCTGTTTTCTCTTCAATCTCCTTATGCACAATATCATATAACAAACTATTTGCTGAAGGATCCAATTCATACTTAGCATCCAATCTTTGCAAAAAGCATTTGGAAAAATAGTTATTCGACATGCTAGAAATGGGAACAATTTATGTTTAAAATATGCACTGTTTAAACTTTAGGTCAAAAAATAACCACATAATTGAACTAGTATTAAGTTATTACATGTAAGGATAAGTAAAAACCAAATCAACAAACTCAAACAACAAGATGTGACTAAAAAACACAAAATCAAAAACATGAATATTTGTTAAATGCTTTCAAATTATAAGAAAAATAAACACTCTTCCATAAAATATATCTTTTAGAAACTATGGTCATGAAAATGAAGACCTGAGTTAAACTACATTTTTAAAAGATCTCATCTTAGTGTCCCTTCACAGAACCTGAGAAAGTTTGCGTAGTTTGTGGTTTGTTAAAGAGCACTTATTCATGTAATTTTGTTTAATATTGCCTTTAATGTTTTCTAATTGTTCTTAATCAATCCTTTATCCCCAAATTTCCTAGCATCAGAGAGTTGCATCCACAATAAGATGCCTAGAAAGTGTATTTCAAAACATTCCCTCTGGTACTATGAGAGATGCTTGCATCTTATACTCATACCCATGATTTGGATGCAGTTTGTTGTTTGCATGATGGAAATCAAAACTGTAAAGTGGACATCTATAATGCTCTGAATAGGTGGTTGTATGATGCTGTACAAACATTAGTCCAAGGTTAAATTAGTTTATAGTATATAGACATGGGAGAATTGCACTACTATGCATGTTCATTCCATATACATAATAGGCATTAGCATAAAAAAAATAGCATTGCAACACCATGAGATTGTGACCTTATCTTCATTCCATATGCATACCATACATCACATACCCATGAGATGGAGATAATGTCATAAATTTGTTGATGACAACGATGAGTACAAACGATCCTACATGATGCAACTCACTACTTACTGTAGTCTGACTCAACTAGTCAGACATTTTATGTTTATGTCCTATAATTCTGCCCCCCCCTCTCAAAAGGTGTGAGTTTGTTATAAACAACGATCTAGATATTGACTTTTATGATCAAACATTGTTCTAGATAATTGACTTTGAACATTTGATTAATATTTTTGGACATTCTGATTGATCTAGTTAGTACTTGGTTGACCTTTCTCTTGTTTTTGGTTTTTTGATTGATATTCTTTCAATGAACACCAACAAGTAGCAACTATTTGATGTCAGATAGTACAATGTGGCAAAAAGGGTCTCACAAGATACGAGAGCATCCTTTGGCTAACCAGACACCGTTGAGGGGTATCTATTCTGCCAAAGTCGCTTGTGACTTGCACTTGGCCCCATTTACAAACAAAAGCATAAGCACTAGCGCTATCACAAGTGGCCCACGAGGGTCAATTGTCTTTGAGGAGATTTGAACCTTGGCAGGTGAATCAATGACACCTCACTTTCATGGAGCCAACTATCCTTCTTTGACATTTCTCATGTGTGTTTGACTAAATCACAAATGTGTTTGTTTGGTTGAACATTTTCTTGGTTGGTTGAATGGCTTAACTTCTGTTTGATATGTTGTTTTCCTGAGTAACCTTTTGTGATGCATGATTGATCTTTATTTTTCTCGGTTAATCTTTGTAATGAACACCTAATGTTGTTTAGCTCCTCTGTTTCACCCAAGTGGTTGATCTTCATCTACACGCTGGTTGGTATCATGTTTGTTAGTTGGTTGACCTGTGATAATAGTAGGTGTAACTCGTAATATAGATTTGAATCTGTCTAGGCTAAAATCTCACTGAAATCCTACAAGTGAAATTGAAAGCATCCCTCCAGTTTTCTAGTTCTTCAGAGGTTGATCAGGGTTTTTGGACTTGTATTGTCTCACATAATAATAAAGCTATATAAGTCATTGGACGGTGATGCAAAAACTAAATTATTATATTGATGTCCATTGATGATTGAAATAGGTTATTGGTACTGGAAACGGTAGCTTGCCAAAATGGTAATAAATCACATAACTACTATATGTGAATCATGTAAGACGGAACCTGTTACCCCCTATTTGTAGAGGGTATTCACTAGGTGTTATCCACTTGAATGGAACCTCTCCGTCTGAGTGCCGACATCCCTCATGTTGGCACACAAAAGGACATCTATGGATTGAGGGTTGCCCAAAACACTATAGATGGGCTTGTTATAAATTACATTCATCATCCATCCAGCTGGTTATTTTTACCCTTTAGCTATGTCAAGTCATATACACAACTCTCTATATATGCAACTCGCATGTCATACGCGAGTCTTGGTTGTTGCATGTCGCGTAGAGATGTATACGTAGGTTGCCTTTAGATAAACTCACGGATCATACGCGAGTTGCTAGTCTTGATACCCGCGTATACCTACCTTTGACATTAAAAATAAAAACACGTGATTATTTGAGATTAGTTAAGCCATTTACCTTAATCTCCTTAACTGTCTCAACCTCCTCAACCTTCGAAACTACCTTATTTCACCTAGTATAAATACAGGCCTTGGGGAGGGTGTTGGATACATACACTTGGAGAGCAAAGTTATGCTGGTGGAGTTTATACAAAAGTCTTTGGAGCAGTGGAACTCAGAATCCTTTGGCTGCAGAGGAGTCCTTGTCTCAGGCGTTGAGTTGTAATCTGAACTCTTTCTATTATTGTTAATAAAGAGAGTCCTTCTTCCATATTGTGTCTTGAATGTATCTCATGTATTGTGGTTTGATAAATGTTTATGTTTCAGCATCCTGTATATGATTTATCTAACCTGTTTATATATATGAATCATCTTGTATTTGGAATATTGATCCTTGACAGGTGAAGGAGAAAGCATCCCTGAAGGCTTTGGAGGAGAAGCAAAGCAGAAGAGGATAATCTAGCCTTCAACCATTGTGTATCGGGTGAGTCTTTCCCATCCTCCTATTTCCTTTACTACACTCTAGAGTCAATTGTCTGCAAGTTTATTGAGTATGTTGGTAACCCCAGACCTTCGGTTATAAGGTGTTTATTCCTGTACAACAGAACTGGCAACCCCACTAGGGAGCCCAGACTGCTGTAGGTTGTTTCTGTCACCACTGACCAGTCTTTGCTTTGAAGTTTGTGTGTGGTCTTTTATCCTGGTTCATACTTGTCACAGTTTTTTAAAGTCTTGTGGATTTTTCTTAGTTTTTGAGAAAACATTTGTACCTATACGCGGGTTGCTCTTCTGCACAGTCGCATATAGAGGCCTGCATCCACGGGTTGTTCTACTGGACAGTCGCGTATAGTACGTGGGTTGCCCTTCTATATAGTCACGTATAAGCCTGGAAATAGGAATTTTTTAGCTTGTCCCTCTCTGTGTATATTTCCTGTTTCTGTGTGGACTTTCTTTATAAATGTTGTGATGTCCGTTTGAAGACCTATTGATGATCACACTTTGTGCTTTTTCGAAAGCCCTTGTGTCTCTTTTGCTTGGATTATTTTTTGTTTGCATGCTGAAGTAGCTTGGCCTATTTGGGTTATAGGTTGAAGTGTCTTTGTCCAGATCAGTGATCAGGGTCTTGGGCTTTGTTTTTCCAGTCTGTCTTTCGATATTGGTTGGTTTGTCACTTGCCTTTATGAGTCTACAGTGATTTTTGTCATTGTATGCACCTAAGCTAGGGTTCCTAGTCTGCTTTTGTTGGTTGTTTCTTGGTTCTGTCAGCCTACTTTACTTCAGTTTGTTGGTTTTATACAGTTCATTAATTCCAAGTTTACTCAAGTATAGTGCATTTTAGGTGCATAGTAGAGTTTGAGTATTTTTAAAAGTGAAAAGAAAACATTGTCAAGCTTTTGCATTTTGCTTTTGCATAAGTAGTGTTTATTTCAGTTTAAAAATATTAATCTCAAAAGATACAAAAAACATAGGCTTAGTTTCTTTTATCGTTTGCATTTAATTCATCAATATATATTTGCAAAAAAGAAAAAGAAGTTTGTTTTAAATAGTGGTAATTTGTTTTGAATACACCTTTACTTTCATTTACTTCTTATTGAGACAAAAACACATGTTTGCTTTATATGCACTGTAGATTAGGTTTTTAGTCTAGATTGCATGGCATATCATTGTTTTTGAAAAAATAAAAAGAATTTGTTCTTTTGTGGCTTTCAAGTTTCTATTTGAAAAATAAAGAGAATTGTTTTTGCTTTTTGCATTTCATATCTCTTTTCTTAGTCATTTTGTTTCAACTTTGAGTCAAAACACCACATAAGTTTCATGCCATTTACCCTCTGACTAAAAACAACCCTTAAAATAAATGATATAATTTAAAAATTATTAGTAAGTTTTATTTTATAGGGTCATACACCAACTAGCTCAGGCTAGACTTGTGGATTAGGGAGTTTCAACTCTCTACAAGTGTTAAAATTTCAGATGTAGTTGGCCAATCACTAGGTAAACCCTTCTCTATGTTGATTGTATCTGGGAAACTCCTCTCAAACAGGAGTTAAGCACGAGGCCGCATGGAGACTTGGACTGAGGAGATACCCCTCCGATTCTTGGTCAAAGCATAGACCAATGTTTTTACGCATCTGGGGATTCTGTCTTAGACAGGGTTTCGGGCTCAGCTACACTGCCCATGCGTACGAACCAAGATTGCGACTATCCCCCCAGACTATCAATATAGTTAAGGTAGCCTTTACTCTCTTTGACATCTAGGGTTCATACACAGGTACACCGAAAGGCTATTTCTGGTTGACCTTGGATGAGCTTGGAAGGTAACCCCGGTAGAAGGTGTGGGAGGACGGTGGGTGATTCCTTCGCTTGTGCCTAAGAACATCTACAGGGACACAAAGTAACTGTCTATCAGCTTTCTTCTAGAAAGTATATCTTATACCTGTTTGTCTGTTTGGATTTAGGAATTTTTAGTGAGTGTTGTGTGATTTGTCTGTACTTAGTGTGCCTTTAGGTGTGTGCTTTGTAATTTTGGTTTCCTATAAACCTCAGACTTTGTCTCCTAGTTTGAAAATATGGCTAACACCCCTTCGAACACCAACCAAGAGATCCCCATGCTGAGAACTCCTTGTACTATTCCTCTCACGGGGAATGTTGGTGTTCCCTTGATGGCCACCCTGAATCTACCTGGATTCACCCTAGGGCTACTGGTGTGGTTGTTTTCCACTCTAACTGTCCTGAATGCTCTTGACGCTTCTCAAGTAAGATGCTTATATCAAGGGCATCAAAACACTACTTCCCCTTCACCTGTAGTTGATTCTCCTCCTCCTTCTACCTCATGCGGTGAAAGTACTGATACTAGTAACCGACAGTCTAAAAGGAGTAAAAGAAGGAGGAATAGGAAGAAGGCACATAAGAAAGGGGGAACTTGTTCAACCTCTGCAAGTCAAGTTGAACCTCACCACCCAGCCTCTGCAGTTCATGCTGGGGGCACCTATCCAACCTCTGCAGGTTATGTTGGATCTAAGCACTCAACCTCTGCAAATCAAGTTGATCTTCACCATCCAGTCTCTGTTGTTCATGCCCATGGGATCCTTCCAACCTTTCCAAGTCATGTTGGATCCAGTCACTCAGCCTCTGTGGTTCATGCTGAGGACACCCATTCAACCTCTGTTGTTCAATTTGAACCCTCCCATCCAACCTCTGTTGTTCATGTTGGATGCACCCACCCAGCCTCTATTGTTCATGCTAGGGGCACACACTCAACTGTTGCCAAGCATTTTGGTCCTAACCATTCAACCTCTGTTGTTCATGTTGGTGGTGCCCATCCAATCTCTACAGGTCATATTGGATCCAGTCTCTCAGCCTCTGTAAGTCATGCTGGGGGCAGTCTCTCAGCCTCTTTGGTTCATGCTGAAGACAATCTGTCAACCACTGTGAGTCATGTTGACACTGTTGAAAAGACTAACCGTTCAAAACACAAGCCCAAGTTTCCTTGTAAGCTTTGTGAGGGATACCACCTTACTTATAAATGCCCTTCTATTGCGGAGATGAGAAGAGTTTGGTTTCATGGTCGTCCTGTTTTTGAACATTCTGAAGCTTTTCAACAACCAACCTCTCTTAGTCAGGTTGGACCCAGTCACCCGGCCTCTGGTTTTCATGATGGGGGAAAACTCTCATCCTCTGCAGGTCATGTTGAGAGCAAACAGTCAACCACTACTAGTCATGTTGACACCATTGATAAAACTAGTCATTTGAAGTGTAAACTTAAGTTCCCTTGTAAGCTATGCGAGGGAGATCATCTTACTCACCAGTGCCCTGCTATCCCAGAGGTGCGAAGAGTGTGGTCCGAGACTCAAGAATTTCCTTCTCTTGAACAACCTATAGTTTCTCAACAACCTACTCAACCTTTGGTTGATCAAGTGGTCGAACCAATCTCAGATTTGGTCGATCCCACTCTTCTTTTGGAGAGTGATCCTAATGTGATTGAACCAATGTCATCTTTGGTCAATCCCACACTCCCTTCGGAGAGTGACTTTCATGAAGCGATTGAATCGATTCCATTGTCGATCAATCCCACTCTTCCTTTGGAGAGTGAAGTGTCTACTAGTCACATTTTCTTCACTGCCAGTTCAGAACTTATTGAACAAGGGGGCACTGAACTTGCTTCGGATCAACCCCCACCAAGCTCTCAGATTGCTTCCTTTGATTGGAATAGCCTAGTTGAGCCGTGCCTTCCTTCTGATGCACCTTTCCAGATAAAGGTCAAAGTTGAACCTTACATGATTGCTTGTTGTATTGTTGATGAAGGAGCCTCAGTTAGTATTTTGTCTACTCGTGCTTGGCGAGGCATGGGATCTCCCAGCCTTGTGTCGACTGCTAGTCAGTTACTGGTGTTTGAGACAAGAACTTGTATAGCCTTGGGAATTCTTGCTCAAACACCTGTTACTTTGGGTGTGAAGACCGTCTTAGTTGAATTCATGTTGATAGAAGACCCCTTGGACTTCAATATGCTCCTTGGCCGTGATTATGTCTATGCCATGCAAGCTGTGGTGTCAACATTATTTTGTGTGATGTACTTTAATCATGGTGAAGAAATTGTCACTATCGATCAGTTGTATTTTCTTGATCCGTCTCCTGACCCAACTAGAGACCAATTCTTTCCTTTATTGATTCCCAGTGTTTCTATAGACACTAACCCACCTCTTGTCCTTTGCATTTAATTTCTACTGAGAAGCAGGCTCTGTTTTCATGCTTACCTTCTCGGGACTTGGTCCCAACAGTTGACCGGGTGAGTCATCCTATACAGACTGTAGAGCCTTCTCTCCACTTTGTCAATCCATTTGAAAGTTTAGACATGTGTCCTATCTCGGATGATCTCCTTCCTTTGAATGAAGTATTCCTAGAGTCTTTGATATAGTCTGACCTTCTTTTGGATGTTGGTTCAGTTGTGACTAAGTCTAACCCTGATTTGCCTAGTAAGCCTGACCTCTCTTCTTATGTTGGTCTTGTTGAGTCTTTTGACTCTTCCTTCGAATAGCAAGTCGGTGATCTTGATGAGTTTGATTTTTATTATGAATTTTTCAACTCCTGTGATACTGAGTTTGTTCCTGTAAACTCTATCTCCCTTTTTTATTTTTTCTCTCCTTCTAAGGTTGAGCTTATTGATCTTAAATCCTTAGGCCTTGGCACTATAGAATCTCCTTCGGTTGATTCTGCCTTGACTTTACCTTTTATAGAAGATAGCAAAGTCACATGTGTTTTTGCCAAAGGGACCCGCGTCAGACTGTTTCTTCTGAATATGATTCTGATGTTGTTGTTTCTTGGAGATAGGATTTTTAGTTGGATTCACAACTGTTTACTGGCCTTGCCTTGTGCTTCAAGTTGTAATTGCATTTGCATGTATCCTGCTCGCACTTTTGAGCCTGATGCCGGCTTCCACGCTTTTGGCTCATTATATAAGCCGTCATCTTTGTTTTCATCATCGCTAAGCCTTGTATCATTTTGCCTTTGCAACTTGACACCTTTTACCTTGAGGACACGTTCCCCAAATGTCCTTATCTTGCTCGCTTTCTTTGCATTATGCATAGGTTTGTTCCTTGTGCTTGGAACTAGTTTCTCCTGTCTATGACACTCATCTCCTCACATTTAGAGCATTCTTTCTACTCTCCTCGAGCTCGTTGAAACTTCATGGGAAATATTTTGAGTTTCTTTAGGCCCAAGTCTAACTCCTCAAAATAGACTTGACTGTCAAGTAAACTTGTCCGTTCAGGCTCGTTAAGAATATGTGAATGGGCATCCACATTGGTGGTAGGTTATCTCTTTCTCGGACCATGTGGAATAATACGAGAAAGGAACACTCTCTTTTCTTTGGAATTGAGAAGAGTATTCTTAGGCATAGGTTTATCACTTTTCTGGACCTGAGGGACTAAAATTACAGAAAAGGAACCCCCGGTATGAGCTTAGTTTTCTCTTTTTCGTGCTCTGGACCAAAACATTAAAAAGATTCCGAGTGTACTTTATGTCTTTGTCATGCTTGTTAAACCCTAAAGAACAAAGCATCGAGTTATTGTTGTAAGCCCCATTTCTCGTAATCAAATGGATATTTCCGAGTGATCTTTCCTTCCTTCACACTCGTAAAACTCAGGCTATATGCTACTTTTGAAGGAGCGTTGGGTAGGTGGTAATTTAACCTTTTTCGGACCTTCCTGACTAAGTATGAAAAAGGTGCACCTTTTTTTCTTCGGAAGTTAAGAGAGTTCTTCTTTGGTATGTTTTATACTTTTTCAGCCTTAGGAGACTAAATTGTACGAAAAAGGACCCCCCTGGAGTCTTCTTTGGCGTTTTCAGACTCTCTAAACTATGAAAACACCGTCCAACATGTACTAGTTCAGGATCGTAAAATCCACGAATCAGTGCTTAATCAACCATTACTGTCTCGTCTCTTCAAGCTTGTTAAAAAATGAAGAGGGATCCGAGTTTACTTTCCTGGACTCATTAAAATTTAACAGGGAAGGTACGGAAGAAGTTTTCTCTTGTTTTCAGTAATGGCATCATGTCGTCTTTGAACATAGCACTCTTTGTTTTTCGATATCCATGTTTCAGTGATTACTTTTCCGTTCAGCCATTACCTTGAGTTTCTTACTCCTCCTCTTGTCCGTTATACCCGGGGAATCTGATCATGTCTCCTACATGACAGATAGGTCTAGTTGTTCCATCTATAAGTTAACTGTTGCCTTGGGTCATCTCTATGTTGTGCTCATTGTTCAAGGACTATACCCAATGTTTGATCTATAGCCTGATCCCATCATTGTTATATCTGTTATCTATTGTGTCTCCCTTCTTTTGCCTAGTTCCTAGTCACTCTTGTGATCCATTGGAGGATCTATTGCCTTCCTTATCACAGCATGGTTCTGTTTCAATACTTCTTGATGACGAAGACCTAGAGTTTTGACGTTTGTACTTCAGGATTCACTTTCATCATTGGTGGATTCCTTTGTTTCAGTTGTCGATTATCATCTATTGATTGACAAACCGTTGAATCCTTTCCATGTTCAACTTCAGCTTACCCTTATTCACATGGCTTGGATTGTACTGGTTCTTTGGGATCCTTTATGAAGACCTTAGTTCCTCACCTATGGACTAAGTTGCGCAAGATTATGTTATATCCATATACACAGCTTCCAGATATTTGAAGATTCATCATTATTGTATATTGTGGCTTCGATCCACCTTTGTAATATATGTGGTTTTCATACCCGTATCATATGATGTACTCAAATCTTGTAAAGGAGCTAGTGTTCCAGTAAATTGAACATAGCATCCTCAGATGTAACTTTGTATATGACATTACTATGTATTTGTTTCAGGTACTCTCTCTGCTCCATTGGATTTCTGAGTTCTCCAAAAGATAAAGATTATAATGTATTTCGGCCATCATTTCCCTCTGACCTCACACATTAGGGGGCATATGTTATCCACTTGAATGAAACCTCTCCGTCCGAGTGCCAACATCCCTCATGTTGTCACACAAAAGGACATATATGGATTGAGGGTTGCCCAAAACACTATAGATGGGATTATTATAAATTACATTCATCATCCATCCAGCTAGTTATTTTTACCCTTTAGCTATGTCAAGTCATATGCACGACTCTCTATATATGCAACTCGCGTGTCATATGCGAGTCATGTCACGTATAGATGTATACGTGGGTTGCCTTTAGAGAAACTTGCGGATCATACGCGAGTTGCTAGTCTTGATACCTGCGTATACCTACCTTTGACATTAAAAATAAAAACAAGAGATTATTTGAGATTAGTTAAGCCATTTACCTTAATCTCCTTAACTGTCTCAACCTCCTCAACCTTTGAAACTGCCTTATTTCACCTAGTATAAATACATGTCTTGGGGAGGGTGTTGGATACATACACTTGGAGAGCAAAGTTATGCTGGTGGAGTTTATATAGAATCCTTTGGAGCAGTGGAACTCAAAATCCTTTGGCTGCAGAGGAGTCCTTGTCTCAAGCGTTGGGTTGTAATCTGAACTCTTTCTATTATTGTTAATAAAGAGAGTCCTTCTTCCATATTGTGTATTGAATGTATCTCATGTATTGTGGTTTGATAAATGCTTATGTTTCAGCATCCTGTATATGATTTATCTGACCTGTTTATATATATGAATAATCTTGTATTTGGAAGATTTATCCTTGACAGGTGAAGGAGAAAGCTTCCTTGAAGGCTTTGGAGGAGAAGTAGAGCGGAAGAGGACAAGCTAGGATCAACCGTCGTGTATCGGGTGAGTCTTTCCCATCCTCCTATTTCCTTTATTGCACTCTAGAGTCAATTGTCTGCAAGTTTATTGAGTATGTTGGTAACCCCAGACCTTCGGTTATAAGGTGTTTATTCCTGTACAACACTAGGGTTTTCAAAGATTATTCTGGGCTAGTTCCATGGATGAGAACAATAAGAAATGGCCTTGAATCCAATTTTGGGTTGAATCTGAGTTGCTATGGGAAAGTGTGTGCGTAAATAGAGTTATAAAACCTCAATGGGGCATTCTGTTGTAAAGGATCCTACTTATCATTTCTAAGTTCACCAGCGTCAAAGTTCATGTACTTTCATGACAATCTTGGTATGTCAGAGAATGCCTCTCTCGCTAAGAGGGAGTGCTGATTTTTCTGAGTAGCATCGAGAGCCATTCTCTTCAGAGAATGGGGACACCTGGTCCAGGACCACTATGTAGACTCAACCCAATGTTGAGTGACCATTCTGTTGAATGGTCGATATCTGGTCCTTGACCATGATATGGACCCAACACTACCCTGGGTAGACTCAACCTAATGTTGAGTGACCATTCTGTTGAATGGTAGACATCTGGTTTAGGACCATGATGTGGACCAGTCTAGTATTGGTAGACTCAGCTTAGTTCTTAGTATCCATTCTCTTGGAGAACGGAGGCACCTAGTTTGTTACCAGGAAGGAACTATAAGCCCTAGACTTGGTCTAGGCATGTGTGACATTCTGACCCTTGATCTATGGGCTTTGTGTACTTCTCCAAGGCTTAGCTACCCTTGGTTAAGTTACCCTAGTACCTAATCTTGGTGTCACACAGAGTGTGAGATAAAAGCATTAGTAAATCTCTTGGTTTATGATGATGTACTTT
The DNA here is from genome assembly GCA_001517045.1 of Pseudotsuga menziesii. Taxonomy (NCBI): domain Eukaryota; kingdom Viridiplantae; phylum Streptophyta; class Pinopsida; order Pinales; family Pinaceae; genus Pseudotsuga; species Pseudotsuga menziesii. Next base: position 61,596 of record LPNX011147598.1, read on the forward strand.
GAATGGAATCAAATGACCATAGGGGCACTTGGAAAAAGGATAAAGTCAAAAGTCAAAAAATACATAAGGCTTTTTGGACCATAAGAAAAGAGACACAGGTTGAATTCAAAGTTACATAAAGAGTCTTGGTAAAAGTCAAAAATACATAAAGGATATTTTAGACTAATAAAAGGTAAAATGGTAAAAGTGAAATTAGGAAAGAATAAAATAATATTATTTTGTTCTTCCTAATTTTGGTCCACTTAAAACTGACTGAAGGATATAAAAGAAGATCAATTCATTTCGTTATGACACACTCACTTACTCTCACAGTTATTGCTGCTTCTAAAAATCTCTTGACAAAACCCTTAGCTAGGGTTTCTTCATTTTCTGTCTTAGGTTTTCCAAACCCTCATCTTCAGCAGTCACATACAATTCCAAATCTCAGGAAACTGTATCCTTCATCTTGGGCTGGCTGACAGTCCTCTCGACACCTCTCTTTCCTCCACGACTATCTTCTATCTTCCTCGGGCAGGGCTCGGATTGCTCAACAAACTCACGATTTCTTCGATGGCATTGGAAGCTACATAGGGTTTCTGACGGGAGCCTTAGGCTCTGAGCTGTGCTCTATTCTGACGTGGGCTTGCAGGTCTGCCATCGACTAGACTCTATTTTCCGCAGGCTCAATCTGTTTTTCTACTCAGTCTGATGTGGGCTCGTCTGTCGCACTCTCATTGGGGTCGGGTGATGACCATGGGGGATCCCACTGCGAGGGACCTCAACCAGTATGGACATGGACACAAATCATCAAAGTACGGGGAAAGCAGGCACCATGGGTAGAGAGTCAGAAAAAGGAAAAGGGCCAATGCATAGCACCAAAAAATGCATAGCCAAAACAAAGAAATCCCCTCATTGCAGATTAAGGAGGAATGCTTCAAATCACATTCACAGCACATGAGGGACCATGCCCTTATCCAAAAGTTTGTGGGTATTTGGTCATTGGAGAAATCTTTGCTCTGGTGGATTAATGTAACATGGAAGCCTCTTGAGCAATTCAATCTACACTTAGGAGCTAAGGGCTTCTTTACAGTCATCTTTTTAAACCTGGAAGACAAGAACAAAATATTTGAGGGAGGCCCATATTTTTTTAATTTTGTAGGGCTATTTTTGAGACCATGGAAGGAAAAATTAAACCCAGATAGTAAGGATCTATCCTTTGTCTCGATCTGTATTAGGCTCTATTCGGTCCCATCTGAATACTGGCATGAGAACATCTTGGAGGCATTGGGGAATTCCATTGGAGAGTTTGTGAAGATTACAGATCAGACAAAAAAAATGCAGTACACCTCATATGCTCGGATACGTGTTTACATGAACATTGCGAAGGAGCTACCGGAAGGTATAAACCTGTGTTGGGAGGACGAAGACTGGTATCAATCCATTAATTATGAGCACATCCCATTTCGATGCTGGAGGTTCCATGAACATGGGCATCTCTTCAGATATTGTCCTGAACATAATCCCACTACCCATCAGAAAATAAAAGACGAGAAGGACAAGGAGGGGTACACAAAGTTTGCAAGCAGGAACAGATCGGCCAAGTGTCATCAAGGACTAGAGGTAAACAAAATATCTGGCACCTCTAATCCATTCGAGATTCTACAAAAGGAAAGCATTTAGAAAAATCCGAATAGGGAAAGCCTAGAAAGATCCAAAGATGGCCCTAAGGATTGCAAGGAAAGCCTGGAAACCTTCCAGGATGCGACAATAGAGAAACAAACCAATATGCAGATAGAAGAAGAAGAGACTGAGGAAATGGAACTAGGAGACCTAAACCTAGATAAACTTAAGAAAGCTGTCTAAGATCCAATCAAAGGGATCATACTAGCACGATGGGTTGTTCTACTCAAGGAAGCAATCATAAATACCAGGAAAACATATAAATCTCTAGTAGTTTTCTCGGATAACCCAAGAGCCAAAATTCATGAGACTATCAAGAAGACATGCAATGGAAAACGTGGAAGAAGAAGTAACCAACAATGCATCAAGGATATTGGGGAAAATCTTGTGGTGTCAGGGCATTTTTCAACCATCAAGGCAACATTTTCCATATCCAGAAAACCCTCCCAATGAAGCTTTTATCTTGGAACATTAGAGGGTGCAGCGCACCTAGAAAGAAAATATTATTGAAGAAGAAAATAAGGGAGGAGAAACCCTTAGTGATTTTTATTCAAGAAACAAAATGCTTAGAGGAGAGTTTCAAACCCATGGTAAGCAAGATCTGGAAGAACTATGAAGCCTTCGCCATTGATGCCTCAAGCGGAGCAGGAGGTATAGGAATCATATGGAACCCTTCAGGCTTAAGTCTTACTAATTTCATGGCTACAAAATTTTCAATCTCCGTCGAGTTCCATATTTTAGGAACCAACTCCAAAGGCTTCCTTACTAATGTGTATGGGCCCTTCAAACTAGCTTCCAAGCAACTCTTTCTCAGGTCACTGCAGAACATGAGTAACCTTGTCTGGTGAAGACACTAGATAATAGGCATCTACTTTAACCTCATTCACAACCTACAGGAGAAGAAAGGGGGTATTAGAACCCTAAGCCCAACTAGCAATGATTTTTAGAACGTTGCGCATGGCTTGACTCTTGGCTCCACCCTTTCAGCACATCCTGCAAGATGAAGATGAGGAAATGGAGGAATCAAGCCATGTGGATGATAACCAGGGGAGTGGGAAAGGCATCATAAATGCCCCGAATGAAACCGAGTCCTCCCGCATATGCTAATCCTTTCATCATTGTGGGACAGTTAGATGCTCTTTGTGGTTTGTTTTGGGTTATATCTCTGCTTGGTTCCTTATGCTTAGTAGTTCTATGTTTTGTTATGGATCAGATTCACTTGTCTGTTTTCAGGATTGAGCACCCACGCTGAAGGGCTGGGTTGCTCTCATGCTCCTCTGTCTTTCTTTATGGGCTATCGTTTTTACTTTTCTTTTTTGGATACCAAACCGATGCCTGACTCCATGTTTTAAGGAGAATGATATGTAAATATCTTTAGTTTTGATCTAGTAATAGAAGGGTCCCATCTTACTTACAAAAAAACATCACCTCGAAAAACCCTCTACAAACAAGCTATTGAATATGTTTCCTTGTATGGCCTTGTGTGGCCATTGTATGGTCCGTACAATTGTACGGAACTGTGCACATGGCCAATCTATACCACTATACAGATGATGATTTGTACAGATCCAAATGACTACATTGAATCCCTGTACGGTTGATCTATATAATGGTATGGACTCTGCAGTACGGATTTGTACCATTGTACATAATCTTGTACAGCTACCCCTACAGGCAAGTGATGGCTCTGCTTGACTCGTATGCCCCCCCTACAAATGTCTTTCGAAATGTTGTTTTTCTCTTAGCAAAAAATTGGAAGTACAATGTCTTTCTCTCTCCAACTCCATGCTTGAGTTTCACTTTTGTGATGGTGTATCTTCCTCTCTCTCCTCAGCTACCTTTGATACTATTGAGATGAACCAAAACCCTAACTCCAATTGCTGATATTAAATCTCACTCATTTGAGATCAATGGTTGAGATTCATTTAATTAATTTAAATCTTTAATGCCAAAAACTTGGGCATTTCTCCAAATCAGCCTCAATCATCTAAACAGGCATTCACTTTAATAGACTTTAAATAAGTGAATTTCCTAGGTTCCAAAGAGGTATTAATGATGATTTCCATAAGTAAGACACAAAATCATGGAAATACCTTTCTGAGCTACAAACATCAACATCTCCAAGGAAAGACACCCTCCTCCTTTTCTTCCCCAAATACATCAAACCCTAATCTCTAGCCTCAAAAGGATGAAACCCTAATCCTAGAATCCAAGATGCTCCAAGAGACCAAGAAGCCCCAATGGCCAAGAGAGAGAGATCAAATGTACAAAGAAGAATTCAAGAAAGAATCGTCCATCTTCTCCTCTTATGCTCCATTAGGGTTTCCTTGTGAACCTTAGCACATCACTAAGAGAGCACCCCAAAGAAGAGATAAAAATGAATTTGTGATGTGTTGTGATGTTTGGAAATACTCTCTCCTTTCTCTATTTATATGAGAGGCAAGGAAGGACAACAATATATAATAGGTCATCTTAAGCCTTACAAGCAAGCCTACTAAACATAAGTAATCCACACATAAGCGAAGTGCTCCACTCCTAAGTACTAGTGTCAAGCTCCAATGATGACGTCATGCACAATAATGACCCAAGATGATATAGCTATGCAAGGAAAGCCACACCACTCCATCTTGAGCCTTTATGATTCCATTCATCCTCCAAAGCCAAGTATTCCATTGGGGCAGCTACCCCTTGCAAGAACATAGTCGAAGCCATAGGCGTCCCTGAGCCATCTCAAATATTTTGAACAAAAAACCAAGCTGCTACATGCTATCTAGGGATTGTAGTACTTGACAATGCACAATGCTCCTCGTATTCTATAGGGAATTCTCCCGCTAAGAGAATCCTCCATGTGGCCATCATGCAGTAGGCCCACCATCCAAGCAAGAGATCTCAAATGCCCTAGGGAAGAACATTAAGCCAATGATCATCTAAGGTTTCCATCCTTTGAGCAAGCTATTACAAGTGTGCATATCCATCATGGACCATCTCTCATGCTACAATCCCTCTCATACTATCCAGGGGATGAAAATCCGCCATGTATGCCAAATTTCATGATGCAGCCCAAACTTGGTGTAAACAGTTTCAGAGTAACCCGAAAGTTTAACACTTAACAGATGGTAGAATTATTTGTCTTTTTCATTTTATTATCTAGATTCTATAAGTTTAGAATTATTTTTTTATATGGTCTATTTTGTAAACAATATATGACAATTGAGTTTGAATTGTTGACTGTATATTACAACTCCTTGGTCTTGATGCCCTGTTTCATTTCATGGTTGATGTTTTCTGTTACAGTTTGTTGATGACAATTGTTATGTTAGAAAAATATAAAAAATAGAAGCAAACAACAATAATAATAGAAGACGAGATTTATGTTGTGTTACCCCACTGTTTGCGTAGGGTGTTTACCTTCAGTTTTTATGAAGAGTTCTGGGTTATTCTCAAGGTTTCTGAATATGTAGAGGGACAAATTCTATACCATTTTTACAGCACTAAGGGAAATTCTGGGTCTGTTCGTGGCCTCAAACAGCCGTAAAACAACATTCATTTCTAATTTTGGGCTGATTGTGGGCAAAGACAGGACAAGAGTAACAGATATGGGCATGAAAATAGCCATAAATCCCAAACTTGGACATTATATGAACTGCTCTGAGTCTCTAAACAATATTTAGGGAGCAGTTCTAGCCTCTAGGTGCATTACAGACTTCAATCAGTAGTACCAGCAGTTCTAGGCATGTCTAGCAGTAGAAAGAAGCCTCCTATCCATATTGTGGGTTGACTTATGCAATTGAATAGTAGTTCTAGGCGTGTTTTAGCTGCAAAGAATGAGTAGAAAGCCAATTTTGGGCTAATGCTATGAGCTGAGATGCAATTATGCTGTGTTCTGGGTGAAATTTATTGGTGTCCATTGGAAAATCTAATCATGTTCCTATGTAGAGGCAGCCTTATTTTCAATTCTGGGCATCCTTTAGGTGTCATTTCATGTGCAGCAATCTAAGCATCAGCTAACATGTGACTTGAAAATGATTTGCAGCAATCTAGATCTAAAAAGAATTTCATGGATTAAAACCTCATTGGGAAGTAAGGCTGTTGTTGGAGGGTGATTGAATAAACAAACTGCAGGCTGTCACTCTTAAATAGAAATTATAGGGTTCATCTGGTAGCAGCCAACAAAGCATTAATCAACATTCCTTCTTATGGTCTATTTGAATACTCTTGGAGATGCATTTGAAGAGTTGGCATGCCTGTTGAATAGGTTTATTTGTTGTTCCTAGCCTTTCGAATCTTTGAGGTTGATCTGAATCACCTTCTAGAGGAGCTGCAGCCTTGGGATAACCTTGTAGGGTGGTCAAATCAGTGTGTATTGCAGAGTCTGGATCAACTAAGACAAGATTTTGGAAAAACATCTCGATATATTCATGCTTCATTAGGGTAGGGATGATATCCTTGGGAGGCTTCTCAACAGCATTTAGAATTTACCCATTGTTTCAGCAGTTAGTTTCTTCTTTGAGAGGGATCGTTGCATCTTGAGTATTAATCTGTGCCAAGGATTGTTGAACTGTTCTGCAATCTAGGTATAGACGTTGCATCCTAGATATTTATGGCTACTGCCCTGAAATATATGCCTTTGCAAACTTTCTGATTGAAGGAAAACTATGGAAGAAATGGCAGCCAGGGTTCTGTTGTAAAGGCTCCTACTTATAGCACCAACAACACCTACAGGCTCGACATGTTTTGGACTCTGAAGAGTTGGTAATAAGCCTCCATAGAGGAAGCCCTTCAAGTGCTGCAATCTGATTATCACATCCATGATTGGGGACTGCGGTAATCTCATGATGCATGTAATGTTCATAGTATGGGAGAGCTCAAAAACATTATTCATGATTCACAAATCACGATTCTTGATAGCATTCATGATTCATGACTGACAGCATTCACGATAAATTTTGACCAAGCTTTGAGTATTGTTCACTCAATTGTATGGATAGCGCAGAGAGAAATTACATCTGGAAAAGTTGCAATCTTCATTAACTCCAGAAACTATTTAGGCAGTATTCAATTTTTGTTTAGGCATTACTTCAAATACATGGCATGCATTCTCAATAAAGATTACTTGATTAGGCTCAATCTAGATTTGAATAAATTGGTCCTCTTCAACACTTCAGCACTCTATCACCATGGGTTCTCAATGCTTTTTCATTGTGAGTTCTATGTGTTGTGTCAGCATGTCGGTGCTAGGGCATGAGATGTTCTCAGTCACCGTTTGTCCCAGCGATTCAGTTACATGGAGTATTCATAGCTATGCCACAGAACTGTTAGTTAGGGAGGTATGAGGAGTTGTCAGGCATGTAGAAATCAAGGCAGAGTATTATTAGCTATATAGTAGAACTCATGAACACAGGAAGAGCAATCAGGGAGGGATGGCAGTCGGGCTTGCATACTGGTTAGAGGTTTTGTTCTTTGTTGTGCATTTTGACTTTGAGTTTTTTTTATGATTTTGTGTTTTTTTTTTATGATTTTGTTTTATTTTTTTATTAATTTTTATTTTAATGTTATTTTTAGAATTTGTGTTTTTATTGTGCTTTTTACATGGGGCTGGGTGAAGGGAGGCCTCTGGTTTCGAGGCTCCTGGAACCTAACCCTAGGTCATGAATCTCGATCCTGAGGCTCATGGAGATTCCCTGGTTTAGGATAGGCTTCTAGGCCAGCCGCACTGTTTCCCATGGTGATGTTGACAATGACATTGGCCTCGCCAATGTCATTTCCGTGTTCGAAAACATGTGATGGCCATGAAAGAATCGTAATCCATGCCCGCATTGCTCAACGCCTTTGATATCTCTTTCTGGGCTTTTCAAGGTCAAGGCCGTGATGCGGCGTCAGGGTTTTCGTCGACTCTGTCGACGTGTCGAAGCTGGAGGAGGTTGCCAAGATTTCGGTTCAGCGTCAAGAAGAGTGGAGTCTGCATGGTGAAGCTGCAGGGTTCCGAGCAGGGTCGCAAGGGACTCCTGTCATTTGCTGCTGAGATCTTCGTGGTTTCTTATATGATTGTTCCAGGCTTCATCCGTCAGTTTTTTGCCGAGGTTTTGATGGGGTTTCAGCTTCATGATCGTTGGGATTTTGCTCCAAGATTTGGGGTCGTGGGATTCGGCTCCAAGATCGTGATCGTGTGCGAACTGGCTCATTGGTTGGTGGGCTTCGGATCCATGATTTGGGGTCGAGGGTTTTGGATAACTTTCATGGTTGTTGGATCCTCTATTGTTGCATTAGATCGCTTGCCTTATGGTAGAGGTGGTGACTATGGACATACTCTTGCGTGGCGACCCGTATTGTGTCCTTAGGGATCTCTATGGCGGCGACGACGTTTTCAGAGGTGGTGTCCTTTGCTGTCGGCAGTATATCTGAGTTTTTTTGTGGTATGGGCTTTCTGGTGGTGCTAGTGAGATATATGATCAGAAGTGATGTCTATTTTTGATGATAGCATTCTTGCTGAAGTTTTTTGTAGTTACTACATACGATTTGGGTTGTGATACCCATATTTTCTGTGATGTATCTAGCGGAAAATTCTTCTACTATTACAGTTTGGGACAGTTTTGTAAAAAATATGAGTCAACAAATATGTGACAATGTAGGGATCCTAGTGATCCTCTTACATGTGCAGATGTAATTTTCTTCTACTTTGAAATAAAATTACAAATTTTTTCTGAGGAAAAAAAAATTTGTGCTTTTTACATGTAGGTTTTAGAAGGCCAAATATTTTTTATTTTTCATTACTAGAATTTAGGTATATAAATTGTAATTTTGGAGTGATGATGATGATGGTAATGATATTTTATATATGTGAATTTATTTAATACCATTGATGATGGAAATAATGTTTTATGTATGTGACTTTATTTAATATGGTGATGATGACAAGGATGATGATGAAGATGATGACTATGCAGCGTCGCGATTCTACAAGCAATATGGAATGTTACTCGACTTCTCCGTTGTTGCCTTTTGATGAAGTAGTTCATGTGGTGGATCCTCTTATAGTTATAAATTATTTCAACTAACCATGGGCATGTTCAGCCTCAATATAGGGCTCATGATATAGGTCTCAATTTAAAAGGATATCCACCCTTGAGGAAAACTAAATATATCAAGATTCCCTATTTGACATGGTTAACAAACCCACACTTTTGGGATCAGCATTAAAGAGTTGAATTTATTGCAATGGATTTACCCATAAATCAACCAAGATATGAGTCCATATTTCTCAAGGATCAATTACATTTGTATTGATCTTTCTAATTCTACAAATCCGCAGAAATATCAACAATAAGGGTTGCTTAACGAAGAACAAATTTTAAAAATTGTTGTTTTCCTACCATGAATCAACAATATCCTCCATTCCAATGGGAACCCCCAATTGGTACCAGGAACCACATATTTCCTACTTAAACTAGTTCTTAGCCAATCTCTATATTATTTCACAAGTCAACCATGCTTTAGTACCTCCCATGTTATACCATCCAAGTGAAGTTCCAAAACCCAAACCACATTGGGCTCAACACCCAATCCAGCCCCTAATCATGTGTCGTGTGAGCTGACAACCAAATATAATGTGCACAATGCATCTCAACCTCGTCTCTCTCTCTAATGTGGGTCCTTAGATGTTTGATGGTATATGGTATACACTTATTTGACATAATTTTTAAAACACCTGCTCAAGGCCAAGGGAATCAATTTAGAGCCACCAAACTGCTCAATGACCCCATTGAGTTAAGTTCTAGAAAAAGTTGTTGTATGTTGTACAATGATACACCTTGACTGCTTGAAGTATAATACAAGGTTGGCCTCGATGTCCAACTTGATGCTCTATGCAATGAACATGGGAATAGAGTAGGGTGACACAAAGAATGCAAAGAAAACACATTAAAAAGACATGTTTTTCATGAAAGATATTGTCCCCAAAAATGCATCATGGAAGGGAGTCCTAAAATTTGTGGTTACAAAGATTATTTCCATGAATTAGCAAGTGATGAACATCTATGTATGTTAGTTCCTTGATGTTTTACTACACAAAGAAATTGTGGCATGTTCCAGTGAAAAGAATTGCCTTAATGGCATCTTGTACAGGTCTCATAAATGCAGATGGCCATGTCTTTGTCTGTGATCATTTCTAGAAAATAACACAGCATATGGTTTTTGTTATTGAAAAATATGGTTAAATGTCTAGTTTTGATATAAAACCAAGCATAGTAGTACATTTGTATGAATATTTCTTAGCAGTTTTGTATGAGATCATGTTTGGTAATCATTTCCCAAGATTTTAAGGGGAGACAATAAAGGTTGTAGATCCCTTGGAAAGTGGTCCATTGAGAAATCTTGTGAGTTGAGGGACTTGAAGGCGCACATGGGTATTGAAAATTGACCATACTCTTCTTGAGGGGAATAATCGGATCAAAGTATAAAGGGCCATCTACATGTCTTAATAATAACCCCCAAGTGCATACAATAGCATAACCTAGCCTACATATCCAGCCTCTGTCATGAATGCGAATGGGTAAAGCATGGTCCACGTGTCATATTAAAAATATGAAAGTATAAAAGGAATTGAGTGTGATGGCTTAATTTTCTCTTTGAAATAAGTAATTTATAAAAGGAAACATGGGGCCATTGTTGACTAAAGAGATCACCTATATAGAAATCATGTATGGTTATGGAAGGTTTGAGCCCATGGACACCAATGAAGTAACCAAAAGTGCATTTGGGACATTTTTCCTTTGTTTTTTTATTTATAGTTGTGTCCCCTAGCCATTGGAAGGCCATACAAAGGAACCAAGTTTCAAATGAACCACTCACCCAGAACCAAACTAGCTCTTCATTCACTCATAAAGGAATCATGCCCATTCATAACAAAAAAATTACAACTAAATGTAAGATTAAATTCATATAAAGACCAATCTGAGCCTTGGATTGGATTTTACGATGAACTTTAACTTGCATAAAAGAGTCATTCAAGGACACATGGAGAATTGGTCTCAAAACCTATATCTAAAAATGAGCAACATAATTGAGCTATGAAATTTCCAATGGATGTGTATAGGCCTCAGACTCGATTTGGTCGTCGATGAACGATTCGTTATCACAATATGAACAATTAGAGCACCTGGAGGATAAGCCCTTGACGCCTCTCTCGTTGCATCTGTAAAACATTATTGTTGATCCTATCGTCAAGCTCCCAAAATTTTTACTTTTCGATGTACATTAATCTTTAGGCTTCATATTTCCTTTGACGCCCTTTATATCTCTATCCCACATTGATTGTGGGAATGTCTAAACATTTTTTTACATACATGTGTGTTCTTTATTATATCAACGCATTGTGCACATTATATACCATAGTGGCCATGAGATGAACTATTTGAACACTAGATTTGGTTATGAGTTGTGGGTGGATATGGTGGACTTGCAAATACAATAAATGGAAATATTGGACTCAACCAAGCCCTAATCTTTTACAATTTATATTAACAAGAAACCATATATTTATAACAAATGGAGGCATTAAGGACTATAGTGGAATAGTATAGTCCCCATAGAAAAGTCCCATATCTAGAGGTATTATGGTATTAGGAGCTTTATTAGGTGTCCTTTCACATTGTAACCTTAAAGGGCATGTGAATGATGTAAGTCCAAAAGCCTATCCACAATACAATTGTTTTTAATTGGATCTCTGGCCCATTATTGTTATTTTCTTAGTAGAGTGAGTTTGATTTGTGTTGAGCATTTAGAGTTTTCCCACCATATTATTCAACCATCCTCACCATGAATCTAGGGCTCTAAGTTCCAAACTTTCTTTAATTAGTGAGGATTGATCCTCACAACTAAGATACAAAACTTTATCTTAAATAAAAATAAAGAGCAGTTGGGGGATTCATCCCCAATAGTCATAGTGGATAATGCTAAGAGATGATATGAAACTAGATAATATGGAAGGTTGTAGGCTGTAGAGTGTGCATTATTATGAGGAAGGATCACTACTCTTTATCAACATAAATCCTATCCAATATTTTCTTAAACTCTATAAATTCTTAAACTCTATCCCTTGTAAAGTGTCATTTGGATGGTGTTTGTTATCGATTATATGCCTTAAAATGTGGGAATGATCAATTTGATCCATCACTAAGTATTTTATACATGATGAGCTCAGCTTTCACTACATCCATCTATTAAAAATATCACTTTGCTTTGACACCAATTAACATCTGGATAAATTCATTGGTCATAGTCCTAATGCTCAAAACCCCTTTCAATTTGAAATGAAGAAAATATATTGAATATCACGCCCCTATACTTGATCTAGTTGTCAAAAGGAAGATCAAAAGTTGGGCATTCCTATGTGTAAAGAACCAACCAAGGTGTAATTAACCACCATTCATACTTATCATACAACGTAACAATTATTTCCCTCAACATACTCAGTAGAGTAGTGCTTGAACTAATCTTTCCCAACTGAGAACACATTGAACATATTTTAAAAGGAGGTCGTTGGACATGTGGAGCTACCCATTTTGAGAAATTTTACAAAGGGAGATCACTAGAGATAGATTCATTAAGAATTAGACCATGGTGGGAGATGTTGGGAGAGCTCACCAAACCCATATAACAATGAACAACCATGTGCACTAGTTAACATCCTTGGAGATCACAAGTAAAATAAAGGATGTTACTCTTTCTATTTTAATTGATCCAAGAACCACATCTGAGATATTTATTTTACCAAATGCATTGTATAGATGTGGCTTGGTGGCTATTAGGAAATATGATTTGAACATCACTGAGATGACCTCAGGAGTCAAGTAGGGGGGTGGATTGATGGATTTGGATATTGGAGTGCATGCGAATCAAATAGCCCAGTGTTAGAAAACAATGGGATCTTATCATGTAATCATAGGCTTGGATTGGTTGGAGGTGCATTCGGTTGTGCTATATTACATAAGAAAGTTACTTCATTTCTTAGATGATGAAGGGAAGGAAAAGGTCTTGAGAGGGAAAAACATGGCTGTATCCTTGCAATTTGTATCATTATTGTAGTCAAAAATAAGTCCCAAGAAGGTCTACTAGATGCATATTGTGGTGGCATATTTTTGGCTTAGTATCCCATCTTGTCAGAATTTCCAGATGTTTTTCTTAAAGAGTTGCATGGGATTCCTCCCAATTGTGATTTGGTGTTATTTGTTGAACCAAAGACCATATAAGTTCCCTTATTCAATGCCCATGCTTGAATTTCATTATTTGCAGATGCATATGAAGAATTTTTTGGATTTAGAGTTGATCCAACCTAGCGTGTCACCTTGGGGAACACCGATTATCTTTGTGAGGAAGAAGGATGGATCCCAGATGTTGTGTATAGATTACATAGAGTTGAATGATTAAGGCCACCATATATAACCAATATCCCTTTCCTTATATCTATGGATTTTTTATTATATTAAAGGGGCCATAATGTTTTTTAATATTGATCTATGATTGGGGTATGATCATCTATAAATAAAGGATGAAAATATCATGAAAACTGCTTTTACATTTTGATTTGAGAATTGTGGGTTTGTGGTGGTTCCTTTTGGGTTGACTAATGTGCCTATAGTATTAATGAATGGTTGTGTCCTTTATCCTATTTTATGTGTCCCCTTAACATCTATTTAGCATACCTTCTTCATTTATCCAACCCCTATGGTGTCCTATTTTGATTTTTCCAATCTTCCTTACCATGGATGTCCCCATAAAAGGTTTCCTATATCGCTATGTACCCTTGTTTTTCTCTTCCTTCTTAGCCTCAATATTTTTCTAATCCTTCATTCTTCCATAATATAATATTAGCAAGCACCTTCCCTTCCTTCCCTTCTTCCTTTAGGGTAATGCAAATCATTTCCAAAATAGGCTTGGCCTACTATTTCCTTTCTACATTTCGCCTTCCTCGTTTACTTTTGGTATTATTCCCTTCCTATTCTCATAGAACTCCACACACATAGGGAAAGATAACTAAGTTATATGGTCATTAGAAAAACCTTTAATT